>JAJTUO010000063.1:0-197532 GCA_021399455.1 Flagelloscypha sp. PMI_526
CAATGAAAGTATACACTGCACAGGTATTCTAAGTCAAGACTAATGCGTTTGGGGAAGGAGACGTACAGAACACATCCTGGTTCATCTTAGACGAAGAAGCAGCGCTAATGCCCCAATCCGGAGGGCTAGGAGTTTGATCAGGATGAACCCAATAATTAGACCTAGCCAGAAGAAATTATGACTTACCCCGTATTTCCACTCGAAGTTTGTGAAGGAGAAGGTGCCGGTGACGTTGCTGTCGTAGAAGTGAGGCTGGCAGCAATAGCCGTAAAATCCGGCCCGATGACCTTCGACGTAACACCTGAATCCATCTCAAACTACTCCTCTAGAGTTGAATAGAAAGTCGTGAGTGGAGAGGAGGGGGGGGGATGTGGATCACCGCTCTTGGATCCTCATTTTTTGGTCAGCGTTCGCTAAGTACAGATTGCCAGCACAGAGGGTGGCAAATATATATCTGAAAAGAGAGTCTCTTCATCTAGACGGATTTACTCTGATGACTGAAATCCAAGACGAGTGAATGGCGGAGTTCGAAAGGGAAATCAGTTTGTTCATCATGACGGTGTCGGAAAATCGAAGGGGCAGCTGTTGTCGATCAGGTCAAAGCAATATGAGTTTTAATAATTAAGGAGACTCCTTCTCATAGAATTGGGAGGTGCGGAAACAAGGCTGGGGGGAAGCTATCTGCTCTCTGCAGGAACCAACATGGAAGGAAGGGGTAAAATGAGCCAATAAGCCGCACTAATATTTAGAATCTGTATATCATATGTGCTCAAAGAGGGGCTTGAAGTTAAGCAAGAATTAACCTTAGTGTAATTCACGTCTTCCAGATATTCCATGGCATAAAATGTTGCTTGAAGATGGAGACGCCACGTGGTGGTCCGACGTCAGCGGATCGAAAAGAAATAAGCGCTCAGCCTTGTCTTCCTCTCCACCCAGTCATAATCATGAATAGCGTTGAGTATGGCACCTCCCTCCCTCCACTGTCGACAGTCACATTTGACGAGCGGGGCTTGAAACTTTGGCCATTTTTACTTTCTGCCGAGAAAGCCGCTTCTTGCTCGACGAGCACTCAAGGCAATCTGGTTGGCTCCCGTGTCCTTGGCTATTTCTTGATAGATTTCTGGGACCATCGCAAGTTGTCTCTTGGTCATACGCCATACGTTCGTCTTTGCGACGAGATTGCATCTTGCATTGGGATGACGAGTGCCCCTATTGAGCCAGACGAGGAGACACGGATCCTTCACGACAACCTTTGGCAGTTGGGCTTGATGTATAGAAATTATGTGATGCGATTGTGTATGTCAGCCCATATACGGTTCTCTGAAAATATTGATTACTCTAGTTCGCCATGAGAGTAGTCGTTCTCAGTCTCCATGGTCTGACAACCCTCCGCGGTCATTTGAACAACACAGGGAAAACATACTGATGGCCATTCGCCAAGGGTCAAGATCCAAATCCGATAGTCGGGGCATTGTGCGTATTGAGTCACCTCTATGTTTCTTCCACTCACCTGGTATACCGTCACTAGGCGTTAATTCGAGATGGATACAAGTGTATGCTCTGCGGATGCATTGATGGAACCTCTTTGAACCGCTATGCCGAGGTTCAAGACATTCCTGGATTCTCTTGCGATACCCAAGTGGCGTACCTCTTTTTAGGGCTCGCACAACATCAGGACGAGGTTTCTTTAGACACGTTAAACAGCTGCGTAATTGACATGGAAGTCAATACCATCCTTGGCGGCGACGCGAACGACCCTCAAAACATTTTGACAATGGAACACTCTCTCTATAATATGTTTGATCGGTTTTGGTATTGGCTGGAAGAAGTTGTGGACATGGTCAATCTCAATTTTCATTATCTCTCCAACTACTCAATGCTACCGCTAGCCGAACACTTACGATGTCGTTGTATCCCCTGCCAGCGCCGATGTGTTCAACAGATCAGGAACGCGTCCCCCATCTCGCGTCACATTTATGGTGGATGAAAGGTGTTTGGTAGAGTGCAAACAGCAGAACATCCTCCCTCCTGCGCTCCCGCATCCCAAGTTGATCGCCCTTCGTGCCTCATGCGCACGTGTTGCCCACTTGTCTGGGGCTGCAGAGCAAATTGATAATATGTATAGAGAATTAGAAGAGACTGATGTCCTTTCGGAAGACGGAACTAGTGCCTCTCTTCTTGGGCTGCTCTTAGGGCTTCATCGGAATCGGGCGACTATGGAAGGCGGAGCGTATTGATAAGCTATCCACACGATAATAGGCGAACATGGACCTACATGAATTCAGATGATTGATCACGATGAACGCCTGATCACAGAATTTCTTGCATTGAGTCAAATGCACTTGGATCCATGCAGATGGACCATATTCACCTTATTCTCGGAGCTGTAGCAAGTAGAATTCATGCATCTTTTAGGCTTCCCTGGAGAATTCTGCCATTCCCATCTATGTCAACCCAATATGGTAAGATGGGAGTACTCAGGGAAGGGGACCCATCATCAATCTGTCCAACGAAGAGGTGTTTTGGTAGACCACACCGGCAACCTCTTGGCTTCGACCCTCGCTATCTTTTCAGGAGCTGAGAAGATGCTAGAGGATTACGACGCCCACAATCTTTATCCGTGCGAAAGCCGAAACGTGTAGGACACGAGGCTTATGGCCGACTGGCCAATGTCTTAGCGCAAAGTCTTGCTTTCTCCCACCATGGTCGATACCATCGTCAAGGCCCTATCTTCTAACTCGGTGCCGAATTATTCACTGCATGGCTGAAGCCATCGCAGTTGCCGCTCTCGTGCTTGCTGGTCCTCCTTGTATCCGTGCGGTTATGGATATTTCCCCAGGCGCGAATGTTTGGGCAACGTTTGCCGGAACGTTACGCTTGTCGTCTCAAGCACAAATATCTATTGTTTCGTCCCGTGTTCTTCGAGCTATCAACAAGGTTCGAGCTGAGCTTGAGAAGGGGAGGAAGGTTTTGCCTCCAGACCGCATTCGAGAGTGTGTTGACAAGCTGAACCGGTGTGTCAATTCATCTTTCCTCGATTTGATTCTTATTCCTCCCCAAGGACAATTGAATTATATAATGATTTGGTAACCGAACACTCCGCCGCTGACTCCAAGACACGTCTGGGTGCCCTTGAGACCGCTGAGAAGGCGTCAACCCGTCTGCTTGAGGACATTAAGGTTAGCCTAGATTTTCCAACGAACTATGCGCATTCATCCCTGATATCCTCTGCTTAGAGTGTGTCACGCAAGTATGGCAACGAAAAACTTGTCAAGGCTGTCAAGACGTGCTTGTACTTCGACCAAAACATCGTTTACCCTGACGGGACTATTGCTGCCTATGATGGTAACAATGTTCACCCTCACACCCCTCCGCTTCACGCAACGGACGCGGGTAGTTGTCACCTTCGCTCTTTCACGTCCACTATTCTGGTACCATCCACAACACCTCCTGCCACGCCAGCCGCTATAACTCAGGATTCTTCCACGATCAACCTCTTCTTCCTCCCATTTCCTGCCACATCCGCATGTTCACACAGCCCTCGCAACTATCAATTTGCTGCTTCAAAGGAGTTCCATCTTCTTGGAGCCATCCCAACCTTGGAAGGACACCCTCCCTTGATTGACTTCGGCTCAACTAGTCATTTTGAAAGCCAGAACCCGCAGCTTCCTGAGGAAGATAGTATACACGGTCAGCCTGCCGAGTCCTCTTTCATTGACTTCTCCTGATGCCCCGTCGGGTCTTGCGCGCCATTTTGTGTTGCTCGTGTTCCCAGAAAGCAATTCCGTATCTCTTCGAACCCCTTCTGGTTGTATTTTGAATTTTTATTTCGTCTCGAATACGAGATGTACTGTCGTTCTTCCGTTATCACCTATTCTTTTCAGCTAATTTTACCATTCCTATACATCCTCAGTCTATTCTCTTATTCTATGATCTCTTACTGTACCAATATTTCCTGTCATACACCAACCTGTTTGGCTCTTTTGTATCGTCCTGCTACCTTCCATAATACTATTGTTGTTTCAGTCGCCTTGAAAGTCTCCCGGTTTGCGGAGTTAGAAATCTAGGAGTATTACGTTTTGGGTATGAAGGTAGGTGGTGGAAGCAATCTAGGTATTGGTCCCTTTCCTTGTATGATGAAGTGGAGTTTTCGAGCTCAGAAACTCAGTAGTCAGAAGGTAATCCATTTCAAGGGTTAAGTGTGCAGGAATTGCGTCTCCTCGAGGGCGACTGATAGTCATGCCTCGAGGTGAGGCAGAATTAATGGGTAGAGGAGTATCAGAGTATCCGTGGTAAAGAAACAACAATCAACTGAATATCAGATATCATCTGTCCATACACGTAGCTGAGATAATGGAGAAAGATAGTACGAATCACAAGGTCTAGCCAAATCCAGATGGAATAGTAAGTAGGAAACCAATTAAGAAATTAGGCAAGTTGGTAACGGAGGGGTTATATGAAGAATAACATAGGATAGAATAACAAGATCTTGGGAAGGGAAGTAATATTAATAAACATTTGTAGCATCACGAACAGAAATAAACTGTAATAAAGGGAAAAAAGACCAGCTTTAAGCGTCCAATGCAGATGTTGAGAGGAGTCAATGGACAACAGGCTGATGGGTTGACCGGGGAAGGTGTTACCTCAGAAGGAGACACATCCTCATCGACGTTGATGAGAGCATCATTCTCTGTGGTGGGAATTGTTCTTAGAATGACCGGCTCAGGAAAACCACCTGGACTGGCCGTTTTCACGTCCGTAGGGTGAATCGGGTGAGGGTGGGGCTGTATTATATGGGCGGTCGAAGGTGGTCACTGTAGCAGAGCTAAATGATTCCAAGTGGTCAAAGCCAGAAAGAGGTGAGAGATAGAGAATATGTTGCGATTCTAGTTCGTTACCGATCATACCAGTAGAACAAGACAGCGTTGGGGTTGGTGGTAGTTGTGGGTGGACACTATCAGCATGGTAAGGTGCAATAGCGCCATCGGGGAAAGTAATGTTTTCTTCATATAAATGTGCCCTCATAGCCTGTTCGATAATCTCATTGGCATATTTGCGGGAAAGGTTCTGATAAAAGGTCAGAGGCAGGTAGCCCAATTCATCTTTAAATAAACACACTGTCACATCCTGAAGAAGCTCAGCTGATTTTTCCGCGGTCTTTTGAAGTCCATTGAGACGAATTTTAGTGTCCGCAGGGAGGTGTGGTGTGATTAAGAGGTTATGCATTTCGATCGCGCTACAAAACAACGGTAAGTTAACAGGAATATGAAAAGCTATGATTTCTTACTGGGAAAGCTTGTCTATGAAACCTTTCACCAGGGTTTCAGGTGCGACGAAACTGGCTTGGTTCAATTCCAACTTGACTTTTTCGAGATCACCACGAATTTGAGTTGAAACCTCGGTGAATTGGGCTTGGGTTGAATGGAAAGTTGACGCTTTCGTGCTATGAGGTACTTCCATGGCCGCCTTGATCCTAGGATGGGTATTAACTTGAAGGAGGAACAATGGATGCAAATACCTTCAGAGAGGTTGTCCTGCCCTCCGGTATTGAAAGACAGAGAATGAACTCTGGGGGCGAATGTGATGAAACGCAGCAAAACTTTTGCTTGATAAAAGGCATGTCCCAGACTCAGGAGCACATGAACTACATTGTCACACCCCTATATTGGGGTCACAGCTGGTATTGATACGCTACACGTAGCCAGCCACTAATCACATAATGCGGAGGATCTAAATTACAGGAATGATTGGTATTGAAGGGTCAAGAAAGAGGTTAAAGTTCTTCAGGTTTTCGATGCTCCGCTATTACTCTCTGAAATCCTAGTCCAGATGCTTGAAGTGTAGTGCCCAAGCAACCTTCTGGTAGTGACTGCTGAAGCGGTTTCGAGCTGTAGATCCTCGAAGATATCTCGAGTCCAGCACTGCACAGAACATTCATAGAACTTCTACTGACCTTAACACGGCGGTTCCCATGGATGCTTAGATTATTTTAACGAAGCCTTTGTCCGGCGGCCCTGCCATCGCTCATTGAAAGACATTTACGTCTGTGGCTTCCAAGTTGAGTGATCATCAGCACAGCTCGCCCACAAAGATTTGCCTTACCCCACTCACGAGACATCATAGGCAGGCGGCATCGGTGTACTTGACTTTGTTGTTCGGGGCCCGGGCGGCCAGAGTCCTGAACTTTGTTTTCCGGCCCGTTTTCCTGGCGGGGTATCATCACCGCCTAACGTTATATTAATAATTGAAACTGGGGTACGGAAAACTTTAATATCTTCCCTGGAGTGCCTCCCTTTTCAGACCTGGTCATGAAATTGTGCGTAGCGATCGCTCGAGCACTATCTGTCCCCATTCAGCCGGTTATGGTCAAGCCGGCCATTCATTTTGTGAGCAAGAGTGACGACGTTTTATTACTACTAGTAGAAGTTTGCGTTTGAGATTCCTGTGTGCAATGTCCCAATTAGCTACTAAAGTGCGGGGCAAACGTATGGATGAAAAAGCATCTAATGAGGCAAAAGAAATAGTTGGCGAGCTGGAACTAAAATCAAGTCCAACTCAACCGAGTTTAGAATGACAGAGCCGGACGAAGCTAACATTGTAGTGGGAAAATGAAGGCATATCCAGATGGATATTCAGTGCTACTGTCATGTTCAAACGATTTGTGAAGAGATCCTTGGGAGCCCCTCAGCTGATAGCCCTGTTGAGCCATGGAACGAAACATATTCGCCGGAATGGCTCATTGCCCCAAAGGAAAAACTTCGAAATTTACCAACTTCATATTGTCCTGAATAGTAAAATAAATGCTCAGTTCATAAGAGGGTGCAAGTTGGTGAACATCCGAAACAGGATAGAAGTGCGATAATAGCGCATACTGAGCAGAGTGGGAGGGCAATTTTGATACAGATGTTTGGGGTGAAGCTGAGGTAACCAAGACAAGGGTTTTGGTTTAACTTTTACAAGTTTCGGGCAAAGTTACAGTGCGGACAAGCGTGCTTTTGTACGCTTCTTGTTGCGTTCGGGGTCCCTCGTTCGACGGGTGTGGGGAGATGTTGGGATAAACATCCCATTGCATCTTATTTGGGTCTGGTCTCGCTCGTCAGCCTCACAAGCGTATATTTGAGTGACAGTCCTCACATCGAATGAGAATTGGAAACGGCGGGATCATAGATGAGAACGTCCAGAACCTTCAAAGAATCAGAGTTGAGAGCCCCCGATTGTCCAATTCCTCTACCGGAGTGGCATCCAGCGCCTGGATTAGAATGTGAGCAGCTCAAATATTCGAGCTGTTTTGTGGAAACTCACTGAACATACCCCATAGGCTGGGCTTAAAGCACATCATTCTTTGGGTCCACCGGAAGCATCCTGGTTCACATCGTGCCTTGAGTCAAGTCTGGTTAACAAGGCAAGGGATAGAACCGTGCTCGAGGGGAAGACAGAGATAGAAAGACCATGCTACAGGGAGGATTCAGTTTACTGTTTCTGCTCACGGCCATTCGTCACCATGGAAAAAAGTAAGCTATTGATTGAAAATGATCAGACCCGTGGATAGCGACAATAGTTTCACGCGAAAGTGCTGTGAAGCCTCGAGGCACTGCAACTTAGACATATGGAGAAGGAAACCCGTGATTCCGTCAAGAATGGTACAATTTGGCCAAGGTGCGCGCTTTGAAGGGGCATCGTAGTCCAAGGAAACAACACCGATCACAGCTCCGCCACGCACGTCACTAAGATTGTCAACGCACCCGCCTTGTCTGCACAATCAAAAAGAAGCAACGTAGTTCCGATCCAACAAAAAGAAGACGGATCGACGTGCTCAAGTAACACTGACATCCTAAGTGAATACCACGAGATGCCAGCATAACTTCGGGACCCTTCAGAGCACATACTACGATCCCCATGATTCAGCTGGGAAAAATTCTCGCACAGGACTGATGGTGAAGCAATTTCGATGGGTGCCCTTGTTGTCATGTGTCCAACAAGAGCGAAAGTTCAAAGGTTCGAGCAATGAGAGAGTAATCTTGCCATGGGCCGCCGGAGAATCAACAGATGTGTCGATGGTGCCAATAATAATGAAAACGTGGTACACTGCATAAATAGCTCCAAGGCTCGAGAAGACTTGCCATTGAGTACACGTGGGGGGAAATTACACCTGTGTCGACTGCGTGAGAAGAATATGACTTGAAACAGCTCTCTCTATCATTATACCTATGATGTGAGGCCAAAATCGGGCCCTTGAGATTCAAAGAATTTTCGGATCAAGCCACCGCAACTTGGAGAAAAACTAGCACCTTGAATGACGAAATGCGCCGGTCGTTCTCCATAGCATGACCACTCTAGATGACATATAATGCCATTCATTTCCTTTAAGAAGTAAGGATGAAAAAACGGCTGAGCAACTCAGCTTTGGAGCTGGGCGAGCAGATCGCGCAACCACATTATGAGACTCCAAAAAACTCCCATCCCGTACGCCCTCTGACTACCTAGTTCCATTGGTGAATGCTGTGAAATGGGTTGCGGCTCGAAAATTACGATATCCAAGGTATCATAGACCCGAAGTTCAGGAAAAACCGCCACTGGGCTAAGGGTGATCGAATTGAGGTCCTGCCTCGTATTGGGAACCCTCGAATGCGGGAAGATAAAAAAAGGCTAAATAACGATGTGATGAAGCATGAAAAATGTAGTGGAAGTGAACATACCTTTCAATTTGAGACGTGAGTAAATTTTCAAACAATCATTCATAGAAGTGGAATTCTTTGCCGGAGTCATCCCGCACTATTCATGTGACATATCGACTGCAAAATTTCAGATAATTCAAGGTTGAAAACACCCACAACTCTGCGCCACGGTCATGAATTACAATTGAGCGCGGCTTTTCTTCGCGAGGGCGGACCCGAAGCATTCACAATTAGTAGTTCGAGAGGATGACTGTCGTTTCCCGCAGCGGCTGTTTGACAAGAAATCACAATCGCATTTTTCAAAGAGCAGGGGGCGTAGTTTTGTGTGAGAGTGAAGTCCAAGAGAAAGATGATTGATGCGAATCACTCTCTCTTCTGACGTTCGTGCCTGGTCACACTCGAGTCCTCTTTTGGAGTTTACCTGATCCTTCCTTAGGCTATTGCCTGTTTTTTGGAGATCGCCTACTCTTTATTATTCGTCGAATATCATGGATTCTCGCCTTTTTCTAGCGATGTCGAGCTTCAAGACTTCACTGATGTTGCAGTCTTCCGACAACATTCTGAAGAAGGGGAGGGCCACTTTTTTTTTGTGAGAATTTTCGCATGCGGACTTTCGAGTCGCTGTTGTGTTCTTAGCTTGTGTGTCTTTGTGTTTAAGACCGCTCTTTATGCATGCCACGAATAGAAACATGAGTTGTCTGAATATTGCACTAGGCTGGAGCCCACGTGCTTAAACATTAAAATTCTAATCATCCCGAAAGGATGAGCAAGAAACTTTGGTAAAGTGCACTTTATTTACGTGCGATCCCAGACAATCTGATTTAAGGATCGCGAATCCCTCCTCTTTCTGACAACTTGCCAGTATGTTTCTTTATTTCGTTTCTCCGCAAATGTCCTCTCACATCTATGCGAGCCCAATGACGATCATGCTCAAGTATTCCCTTGAATCCAAGGCCACTTCTTAGACCTATTACACTGCTCACTCTCGGGTCTGAATCATTAGACAATGTCACTCGAGACATACGCGGGTGGGCTGATCAGAGGACACCCGTTCTCAAAGCGAATCATTGTGACATAAAATTGGACGTCCACCTATTCTATTCTCCACTACTTACCCCAGAAAACGCTTTGAACCTACGTTTGGTTTGCGTGAATGAGGAATTTTGGTCAACAAGCAGTAGAATGTCAAGAAATGGCCTCGTGAAAAGGATCAATTTTACACAGTACCAAAGACAGGACAGAACGATGTAGATATGAGATGACCTCACTCGACTCGAAAAAAATACACGTTGTCGAATAACGAGCCAGTAAGAAATAATGAAGGGAGTAGGGAACGGGATACGGCAGAAATCGCTGAAGACGGATGCGATAGGAAAGAAAAACAACGTTAAAATAAAATAAGTAAACAAGAAAGACATTATGGCGAAGAAGACGAGGCTAGACATTCTCGGCAACCGCACGAGTGGGACCATCAGAAAAGTCGATGAAGAAGAACTCCACTGGTTGGTCAGGAACGTTGCCACCGCCAGGAAGCGATGGACTCTCACCGGCTGAACTACAGTCAATGAGAGGCTCTTCATCGCCACCAGTGGAAATCGACCCAAGTAGGTCTTGAGGGTTGTTGGCATGACTGACCAACTGGGGCGTGTTAGAGATGGAAAATGAATGGGATGGGGTTGGAAGAACCCGTGGGAGTACGAGAACGTCAATAGGGATGTAGAACCGTTGAGTAGAGCCTATTGATGCCGGGAGAATACTAGTCTTCTCAGAGGCAGTAGAGTGTTGCAAAAATGATGGCAACGCAGGGTCAGGTTCAGCCTTCACCATATGAGGCTCCGGAGGTTCCGTTAGACTTGGCGGTGGTTGTTTGTGAGTGGTATCGTGGTGATAGGTAGCAATGGTTCCGTCGTGCATAGTGATGTTTTGGGCGTGGTGCAGGTATTTCTTGACAGATTGCGCAAGCTTTTGATTGGCATATTTGCGAGAAAGATTCTAGTTGGAAGACGCGTCAGTTAATTAGATAAGTGACCACTGGTAAAGGAGTCCTGACCTTAACCTCCTGAAGCAGGCGAGTCGATGCCTTTCCCGCAATGCGAATAGTATCCAACCGGGTTTTGGCATCTACAGCGGGGTGCGCGGCGACCAAATCATTGTACAGCTGAATTGTCCTTCAAGAAACATGACAATTCATGGAAAGAGAATAGAACAAAGAAGGTGGCGTACCCATTTAGCTTGGTTATACATTCTGTAGCATGTTCTACAGGCAATAACCCGCTGCTCTGCTCAAGTTCAACACGAATTTCCTCGATCGTCCGACGCAGCCGCAACAGAATGCGAGTACTCTGCGATTGTGAAGAAAAGCGCAGGGCCCCCGTAAGTTTTGTTCGGATGTGTGAATCGTTGACGAGGTCAGAGACAGCTTTGACGAAAGGAGCGATGGCAAGACCAATGCCAATGACTGGGATAACTTCGGCCATATAACGGAAGACACCTTTTGGAAACAGCAAAGTGCGAGGACCCGACGCGTTTGTTAGCCATGTTAAAAACTGAACTCGTGGTTTAAGTAAAGGAGAAAATGGCGTCTGACATGGCAGAACACGGGTCTATTCGTGGATAAGAACACCCAATCAATCAAAAAAACGACGAATCGGAATCGGACTAACTGCTTTTCTGCTGCTTCTTACCACAACGTACCACACGGAAAAAAGCTGCTGAATTTGGGGTGGCTTGACTTTTGACAGCTGAGGATAAATCCCAGTGCCACGATACTAAACTTGGGAATTAATCATGTGAAAGCTGATCCTGCGGGAGGAATAGACTTCAATGTTTAGAATATGTCATATACGGCATGACCCTTGGTATCAAGGTGGATGAGCTGGAGAACAGGCGCTTGCTCGCTTTTGGATCCGACCACCACAAACCTATGATACTGGACCAATTATCTTCTGCCACAGTTGACACAAGGCCTCCTACTCACTGGTCAGGATGCTACATTTTTTATTCCAGGCCCCGATATGATGCGGCATAAGCCGAAAGGAAACAATGTTCCTGCTGGCTAGGTTTGTCCTTCTCCTCTTCAACATTTGCTAACTATCCTTGATAATCTTGGCAGACGGAAAACCCGCCGCGGAACACTGTGTCTTTCGCTCATTTGTTTACATACATTCCTGTTCAAGCTCGTTCCCACTCCCGACCTAGCAACGTACGACGGTTTGCGAACACCATTGTTATCAATCTCAATGCTATGAATGCAAAGTCCCACAGATTATTTGCCTGTATCTAGGCTGGGCTTAATCGATGCTTTGTACGTTCTGCGGCCAAACACAATTCTTCGGCATGCAACTCCTCACGTATGCATTCCTTGTTCTCTTCCGCATAGTTGAGACGTCGAAATGGATGTACAACAACAAGTGCACCCCAGGACATCCCAGAGTTTCGGATTTCGTCGATCCCAATATCAACAGCGCTCCGCAAGACCCTGAACGAATTCCAGAACCCTCTCAGTTGAAGAATTCATGCCAAGAGCTTGAATCCTCATTGCTCATTGTACCCGCCTCCTTGAGACCCTGTCAATAGAGAATTTTACTGAGTTGTCGATAACGGGTGCTGGCGTCTGGATGCGAATATTCATGGTTCTCCTTTCTCCGCACGATACTCCCAAAAGACCCTGCACTATAATAAGTAGTGATTCATTCCTTTCTTGGCAGTGTGACATTATGCTTCTTTGATTAGGAGGATGGGCGATCCTATTACAATGTTTTCAGCGTTTCGTCGCTGCAGATCCACAGGACGGTCGTATTGCTGTCTCATATTCCTTTTCTTCTGGTCACAATGTTGATTTATTTGTGACCCTTCAGTTTCAACCTGTCATTTTTTCAAGCCAAGTTTCTCGTTCATAATTCACCGCCACACTCCAATAACACCTGTCAACATCGACACCAACCTTAACAAAACTAATGCCTGGGGGACCTTTATAAAGGCCATGAGGAGAGCTTGCGGTTCGTTCGTTTCTTTCCCTGAAACGTTCACGCTTTTTTCTTATTCTTACGATCTTTTTCTAGTCACAATGCTGCTCAAAGGCATATTCTCACTGCTTATAGCGGCGTCTTCAGTTGTTGCGTCTCCCTCGAACGCAGTATTCCAACGTGCAGAATGTACCGATCCGGATAGCGAAATGTGTGGAGGCAACTCTCACTCTTTTGAGCGGCGCGCCGACTGTCCACCAGGCGGGGAACTGTGCCTTTCCCCCGTCGCGGTTGCTAGTCGAGAGCTTCCTCATGAGCCTGCGAGGAGGATGACCAATGCTGAACGTCTCGCTCGTGGTCTTCCTCTCAAGAGCCCTCAAATGCGGGCCAGTGAGTTGCTCTCATCTAATCTGCTTCGTTGCGTTTCTCACTCCCTACGCAGCCAGGACCACGCGATCCGTTCCGTCTGCAGGCGCTCCAGTCACACACACTGGCGTCTTGAGAGTCAAGAACGCAGACAATGGCAACGAAATTGGCTTTGTGGCGAAGAACCTCGTCAACGGGGGAGCTCAGTTCGGTTACGACCCATCTCTTGCCAATGCCCTAGTCGTCTCTTTCAAGCTTCCGGCGGGCGCTACCTCTGGCAGGGTCGAAATAACTGCCATTGTTCGTTCTTTTACTTCGTTATTATGATTTGTTTCTTCAACTCCTTCATAGAATTCGAATCCTTCATGGCCACTCCTTGGTCTCGTCCAGGGCCGAGATAATGGGTCAAACGATGATGGGCCAGGGCCTTCCACAATGGAAGCTGGTTCCTTCAAGTGAGTTTACACTATTAGTCATCATCATCTGTTCTTAGCTTTTTCAGGTATCTTTATACTGCCGGTACCCAATCGAGTGAGCTGAGCTTCTCAGCTTATCTTCACTATATATCCTGATCAAATTGGTAGCCCCCGCCGGTTCACCTCCGTTGCTCAACTCGAACTCTTACTTCATTGGTCCGCAACGCAAAGCCGAGTCTGTCGTTGTCAGTATCAATTCCTTATTCTACATCTCATCTCTCAGTGGCCTATATACAGTGGAATGCTGCCGTCAAAGCTGGAGTTATTACATTTACTCAGACATGGATTCAACCGGACCACAGTCAGCGGCAATTCCTCTTCTCTCGTTGAGCAATGCTAATTTTACCGTAATAGCTGAGTTTCCACTCCAATTGTGGACCCAGAGCACTGGTCTATATGCGGGCGGAAACATGGACGCGTTCCATACACGGTTTCCTGCTCCCGTTACAGCCATCACGTACCAATTTGTGCCAACCTAACCTCATCATGACCTTCTTAAATGCCTATTCCATTCCTATTTTACGCATCTTCACGACATAGACTTTTGGACTTTTTTGGACATTATAGAACATACTTTTGTTTTGATGTTCTTCCTAACTTCTTTCAATCAAATTTTCTTTTGGATCATTTTGCAATCGTCAATGAAGGAGGATCCAGCATAGTATTGGTAAAATACGGTATTATCAACATTTGGATGCTTCGAGAAAATGCACCTTGGAGGCTGTATTGAACTCTATGTACTTCCACTGATTGTCTATGTACTTGCGTTATGGAGAGGGCGGGGCTGGGACACGCAGACGCAGAGCTATGCAATGAACGTACATAGAGACCTAAGTAACTACAACAGGAACCTTGCTACTGATAATAAAGGATACCCTCCTTATCTATCTTTTCGGCTCTATTTATACATCGAATTCCTGCAAGTCCCTTGTCCATAGCTCGATTGAAACCAAGATTGACCGTTCAACGTTTCCCAAAGTATTTTATTAGTCTCACGTCCCGCTATGACCGAACAGTCTCCCGCTTGCGACGACATGTGGAAGTCAAGAACGCTGTTAATAGTAACGAACTTGGCTATGTGGCCTAGAACCTTGTCAATGGAGGCGCACAATATGGTTTCGATGTCATCTCCAATGCCCTTCGCGTCACTTTCCAGCTCCCATCATGTGCTACCTCTGGTAGGGTTGAAATGACTGCCCTGGTTCGTTTCCTTTTCTCTACTACTCTTTGTCATTGCTTCAGCCCTTCGTAGAATTCCAATCCTTCGTGGGAATTCATTGGTCTCGTTCAGGGGTGAGCTAACACTGACTCTACCTTGAGTTCTGGTTCTTACGAGTGAGTTTCCATCATATCAGTCATCTTGTTTGTCCTTAGCATTTCAGGTACGTGTACGCTGCCGGTACCAAATCGAGTGAGTGAGATTTTCCATTTTGCGCATTCTGCATGGGCTCATGACATTGCAGCTGCTGCTGATGCGACTCCACAAAACGTGGCCAGCTCCTACTTCATTGGCGCACCACGCACAGCCGAATCCGTCATTGTTATTATCCATTCGTAAGACCCCTGTCCTTTACTTTGTTAACCACTGAACATAGTGGAACGCTGCCATAAACGCTGGAGTTATTACATTCACTCAAACATGGATTCAACCGGATGGCAGTCAGTCACAAATTCCCTTCTGCACATTCGAGACCAACTCAATTTCCCCAAAGCTGAATTCGCGTTGCAAATGTTCACTCAAAGCAACGCTTTGTATGGTGGTGGAGACATGGCTGCGTTCGGTGCAAGGTTCCCTGCTCCCGTTACACCCATCACCTACGAATTCGTGCCTATCTAATTTCATCTTCGCCTTCGGACCTCACTCTTCTATATTTCTTTTACACATCTTTGCATCATCTAGACTTTTGGACGTCTTTTGGACATTATAGAACACAATTTTTATTTTGATGTCATCTCGGAGTACCTGCAATCAAATTTCTTCTGGGTTATTTGGGAGTGTCAGCGATGGAAGCTGCTGCAGTTTTGATGAAATACGGTATGATTGACATTCGGGTGGTCTAAGGAAGTGCACTTCGGAGGGTGTCCTAAAGTTGATGTAATCTCACTGGTTCGTTTTGTACCTGGTGTAAGAGGGTCACCCGGCCATGCGTTAACCGTTGCACCATAAAAGGAACATATCAGCGAAGCTTGTGTTCGCTGATACAATGGCCGTATATAAGCTACAGGTGGAACTGTAGGAAGCGCCAGCCTTACACCTGGACTGGTAAGGAGGCAGGCGATCGGGTTTACTTTATAGTTTCTGTGTATGAGAATGTTTGTGCATCATGTGGAGTATACCGATCCGATTGTGGGTTGGTGGAACGTGGAAGACCGCTGGGAACATTGACTCCCGGTTTTCGCTGGTCTGGTTGGTGGTTCCGCTCTCATCTGAGCCTGATACTTACCCATGTCACGTTAACCGACTGCCCAAGCCCACTCAAAACCTAAGGGAAAGGCTGTATCAAACCGACCATTTTTGATTTTTCTATCTCGTTGTTAGGGTCTTTGCTTTCCGGTGACCAAGCCAGGGTACAGTTTCTCCCCCGACTGCCCGTGAGTGGGTGGACGAAGCCTCTAATCATATTTGCAGAACCCAAGGTACTCCATGGAATCTGAGAAATGCCTTCGGCTCTAAGTAGCATAAGCCAACGAACGAACCATCCGGTAACAATACAACTAAATACACGCTCTCATCTTCAGGTCGCGCCTTTCTTTCCCACTTCCTCATATGTTCATACACGTCATGCATGCCAAGCCAACTGCTGTGCCTGCTCTCGCAGCAGGCATTATTTCTCCCCCTGCATCGGTTGCACTACTCACAGTTCGTCCATACCTATTACCGGGAAGAGAATGATGCACTTGGCTCAAAAGTTGAGGAAGAAAAGTAATCCCAATGAAATGGTTGGCACGCTTTCGAAGAGCAAAGTAGAAGAGGAAATAGCGGAATATGTTGAAGATAGGCGAGGTTGGATCATAGCACAACAAACTAGGTTGCAAATATTTTCATCTGTAAGTGCCAGAGACGTAAACCATAAGCGCGATGCCGTATAAAAGGTCATTCAGAGATGCAGATGATGATCATGCGAAACTGAGTTTTGAACAATATTTTGGATATGTAGGGCCAATTCAGACCTACATAAATGATAGAGACAATGGTGTCAGTCAATTTGAAGACGAGATTCTAAGGATTGGTAGGTAAGACGGCCAAGCACTTCGCCTTGAAAGAGATGACCGTTTTGGAAGAGGCGCTTGTGGTCCACGTCTTCCGTCTTGACTTTCACCATGAGGCGTCACTCTACCTTCATTTGCCAACATTGTCTCGCTTTGTATCATTCTGCATCATACTGTTGATTTAAATCATGGCAACAGTTTACCACTGGTCGTTTACAGCCTTTGCTTCCCTCGCTTGCACGCCTGACCGTGCTATGGTCACACTTCCCCGGGCATTTCCCTTGATCGTGGAGACTCTGTCTGAAAAGACAATCCTATAAAAAACAGGAATGCAGCAGTAAAATAGTCTTTGTACCTCAGACTCAACGTTTACCCACTCGTCCTTCAATATGCAGCTTCAGTTCAGCACGCTCATTGCTCTGGCCGCTGCTGGCTTTCCCTTCTGCTCAGCTACTCCAACCAAGGTAATTAGCAGTCCCGAAAACTTTCCGATTTTTCTCCAGCCTACTGAATACTCTATTCAGGGAATTTCGTTCGAGAATTACTCCCTGGGTGAAGCTCCGCTCAACGGTACAAAGTCTGATAGTCTCTCCCCACGCGATGACTCGCTTTTCACGGTGTGGACTGCCGCTGGATATTCAGGTGACACATACACCAGGTGGAATGATGGCCTGCCGACGGCATGCCAGAACATGTGGAATCCTTTCGATAACTCCATTTCTTCTCTCGTTGTTCAGAGTGTGGCCCAATGCATTTTTTTCTAGTACGCGGTCTTCTTTTCTTCAGTTGCATCTAATCGAAAGCTGATTTCTGATGTCCTACAGTAATTACAATTGTGATTATAATGGTGGGTACATTGCTGCGAGAGGTTATTCATATATTCAGGACCTCAATGCGTTGGATGGTGGACATGGAGCTTATAACGACAAGATTTCGTCCATCCAATGTTGGGCAAATGGTGCATGATATTCCATAGCGCACTTACCGCATATTCACGGTGAGCTTCACGTAAAAATTATTTATTCTGAACTCTTTTAACCTCTAACGGGTACTATTTTGTGTTAATAATGTACCAGGATGTAGTAATCCTGACCAAGTCCCTACTTTGAGTTTGAAAACAAAGTGATGAGCATACCGTTCAAGCACTGCGGACAGAGGAGTACCACATACGCCATTGTCTTATTGTCTTGAATGCCCTTATAAACACATTAGCCCCAAGGGAATTGGAGCTGAGCCCTCACTCAAATATATGAAACCTCGTGGAAAGTGATCCATTTCTCATGTCTGCCCGCGTTGGCGTTGCTTCAAGCAATTATCAGGTCTCGTGACGCTTTGCGTAAATTCTGATCACTATACTTGACCAATAGCAATACTCGTATAGAGATAGTGATTGTGCAATCTGCTCCAGGAGATCCTGAGTCCTTCTCGTTGTACTTTGGAAACGACACAATATGCCGTGCCGCTACCTTGCGCTGCATTTTATCCCTCTTGTTTGACAATGGCAGAATAGTAATATGCCTTTTTTTCTCAGTGTTCTGGAATTCGGGTAACTAAACAGACGATCGGCGCGCCTATGCACATCGTGGTTTCAATCTTAGTTATTGGATCAAGTTTTTCACGATCTGTCCCAAATTTACTGCTCACATAGCGCTAACATCCCCGTTCGCTTTTGCCACCATAAAGGAGCCTCAAGGACAACTCTAGAGAGGATTTACCCCTCTTATTCTCTCGTCACAGAAATTATTTCTTGCGTCGATACTTCTTTTTCCCCACACTTCCTTGTCTATTCTGGTATGCGGAGGTCGTGTTTCCAATCATTGGTCCATGTGCAAACCCATGAGACCAAGACGGAGCGTTAGGTTCCGGCGGGGTCTTCTCTCGATTTCTGGGAAATTGAATGCTTTCGAACCATTGACTTAGACAGTTTAGACGCATGAGTTATTCATTTCTAACGAGCAAGGCAAGTCTCTGACCTCTACAGCGTTTCCGGACTGCCCTCCACTCTTTTGTTCCCATATTCTCTGAAATGAAGGTCACGTCCTTCTCGGACTCGAGGAACTAAAAAGATGATCGGTGTAATTTTGGATGTCGTGAGTTCAATCTTGGGATTACCGTATTAGATTCATTTTGCAGATGACTATTTTTCGGTGACTGACTTTTCACCGGGATTCAGCACAACGTCTTTGCAACGGTCATTGATGGCTTCAGCGATGCTTGCACTCCCCGGGGTATTCCACGGGCTCTGAGAAATACCCTCGGTTGAGAGGAGTATAACAGTAACGAGTGAAATATCTAGTGCGGTCAAGTGAGCACGTATTCTCACCTTCAAGACTCTCATTTCTCTCCCACCTACTCACACGTCCATACACCATGCATTTCAAACTGTCCAGTATTGTCGTTCTCACCTCGAGCCTCTTTCCTCTCTTTGCATTAGCTGCACCTATGACAGTTTGTCCTTCTCTCTTATCCTCCCCCATGTTGTCGTATCTGTAATATGGTTCTCCCAGAACGTCGAACTTGTTCCACGAGACAATCTTCAAACTGGAACGGCGTATACAGCTGCGAACAAAGGAGGTTGGCACCAACAACTCTGGTCTGAAGCCGCGACATGCCACAACTTCGGTGATCCATATGCGGATTCAATCTCCTCCATCGATGTTCTGTCAGGATTTGACTGTTACTTTTTCGTGTAAGTCTTTTTTTTTGTCTTAACTCTTCCCATTGACATTTCATATCCTTTTCCCTACTTAGGGATGTCAATTGCGAGAATGGTGACAACGCATTTGGTATTTTGGGTCCGAGCTATGTGAATGATTTGAGTACACTCTATGACGGCAAGTTCAACGACAAGTTGTCCTCTTGGAGGTGTCACCAGAAGTGAGTAATATCTGGGAGGAGTCGAGAGGTCGTCAACTTGTACGAGGTCAATTAAATATTCATTCCGGCTATACGATCTCTCGTTTGCGCCATCCAAGCCATTATTATAGGAATGACAAGTTTAATTCGTATGCTTGCACACAGAAGTAGAGGGTCATGTAGTATCAAAAATTCGTTTGAGGCTTCCGCGGTAAGTAGTATATATCGATGTTTTTGTTATTCTTTGTCAAATACATCTTAACTCGTCCAAATCTCAATCATAACTTAACTATGGATGGAATCGCCGCTGTACCAAGTTTCGAAGAGTCCAGCATCGTTTGAAGAGAAGATGGAAAGGCTACCATCTAGGTTATTATATTGATTCCCAGACTCTTTTCGTCTTCTGATCTCACATTCTGCCCAGCACCAGATCGATTCTCCCCTGAAGTCCTCAAATTCGCGCATAGCAGGCTTGAACTCGGTGAGCTTCCAATAGTATGTAATGAGACGTGGATGTGGAGGGGGAGGAACCATAGTAAAATCCCCCATTTCAAAATACGGGATCATCAATAACACAACTTGCATAGACGGAAGGTCCAAGAGCTGGGATGGGAATTGAGCGCTCGGGAAGTCAAGAACGACGTGTGTTAAGCGAGGGAAGATTCGGCAGAGTTCCAATGCATCATGGGTAAAGGAACCAGGCCTGTAAAGGTGTGTAATTGTAGGAAATGCTCCAGGTCCGAAAATTTTGCTTTCAGCATTGCCTGAGTATGGCTTATCCCAGGCAAAATGGCGAAGATTCTTAAGCTCTGCAATTGATCTAAAAGCCTCACTTTCATCCCCAACTTGTCCAATAAAAAGGAAAAGGCGAATAAGATTCGGCAGTCTCGGAAGCACGGTTGCCCAAATCAGCCGGGAGGATTCCCTTTCAAGGAGTAAAGTGACAGTGAGGCCTGTGGTGTGTCTTGAAAAATGCCGTGGGCAGAACCTTATGCAACGAAGTATCGTGTAAAAGTTTCGATCGCCAAGAGAAATAAATCTGTAAACGATTGGAATAACGCTGTAATAGAAGAACATGATTAAAAAAAAGATAGGCATCCCAAGAACACCCAAGCTGACTGACCTCGAGTATGATATTTTTGATATGTGAAGGAGTTTCAAACGTTCAGAATTCGTGGCTGGAATTGCCACAAGTTGGAAGATCATATACTGGAGTTCCACAGGCAAGCTGACGAAGAGCGCCATTGAAGAGATGACTGTTCAAGAAGAGTGATGGAACCAATATTTTCGAATGTCCGCATATCATCAGCTCATCCCCCGAGGGAGCGTGAACTTCATTTCATCTGAAATTCACACTTTGGATGGAATGAAACCATAGTTACAAGGAAAGCGACGATTCGGGAGTTGACATACCTTGTAGAATGGCGCAACGGCCAACAATTATTGTAGAGATTCAACAAATGAGACTCTGTATGACAAAGTTGCGCGGAAATTCCAGTTAAAGAGTATAATTCCAAAACAAGAACAAAAGTATGTGTTTTCTGAAGATAGAGCCGCGGTACCTAGTCCAGTCTCTCATATCCCTGAGACACCCCCGCCACCTTCAAATGAAGATACAGAACTTGCCATGCTTCTCTTCAGCTCTGAGAGGTAGGTTGCATCAAGAGGGCCTAGATGTTGTCAGTCTGCGAAACTCGTCACTGAAGGGCAAAAGCTGAACTGACTAGAAAGGTCCGCTGTTGTCCTCTGACTCCGGAACGCGCTAACCAAAGGGCTAGGACTGGGCGTGCTCATTGTGCTAGTTGATGTAACTGAGGACGTGAGAGGGGGAGTTGAGTAATGAAGAATCTTTGATGGTGTGGAATTCGGCGTGGCAGACATTGAGATGGAGGACGAGAACGGACGTTGGACTTGGGGTACACTCTGTCAAATACAACGTATCAATAAATGATAATTATGCCCTTAAAGCAAGACGTACATTGGGTGATATAGCGAAAGGTCTTCCCGGAGATGAATCTAAGAATCCAGAGGATGTCTGTTTAACTGGGGTAAACAAAGAAGGTCGGCCTTTCTTGGGCGGTGGTGCATGTGAGGGCGCAGAATATTGAAGGCCATATGCTCCCTGTATCATAGAGAGAATGAAAACGCTAGCAAGTGCCACTTCTAATTGAAGAGTTAGACTGGATGATACAACACCACGGCCAACAAAAAAGTCGAACCGGCCCAACAAAGAAAAGTATTGAGTCCGCTGTCCCTCGGCTGCGGAACATCATCGTCATCGTATACTGTAGCTATATGCCTTCCTTGGCTCGAGTCATATCCTAGAAAGATATGGGCAAACGCGTAGAGGAGGGTTGGCGTTGGGAGTAGAAACGTGGCGATGGATAACAGGACAAGAGCGAAAGCACTTTGATGCAGCCGAACCTTGGCCTCTGTTTTGCTTGGAAGGAGGAAAAGAGATGCCATACAGGATGACGGGAGGAGATGATGGAGGTTTGGATAGAGAGACGAAAACTGCGGGAGCTGTTTGTCTTTCCAAACGCGTTCATCCCTTTCAACTTTTGATTCAATGGCCGCTCTCATCGTCGCAGACCATCCTCCATTACTTCTTACAAAAAACATGATTGATTTATCTTTCGTACAACTCTCAAGAAACCTCTCCTCAACGAATGGGTTGACGTTGATTCTCAGTACCCGACTCCTGACCTCGCAGACGAAAAGCCTTCTGGAAACGCTCGATTATGAATAATTTGAAATGACACGGTAGAGGCATAAAATATTTTTCATTGGTTTAGGGATAGCCTTGACGTACCTTTGTGCTCATCCCCACACTCCCCCATTCTCGTACTACGGCAAAGCATGGTATGATAACTACGATATTCATTCCTGATTTTTAATATCATCAATTGCAGGTAAATTCCGCCAAATCCTGTGGACTCCCGAAGATGTGGTCTTTATCCGCTATTCATCTTTTCTATCCTCTCGAGATAGAACCGACCTGGATTTGGTCTTTCTTTTTCACGCTCGTCTCTTATCCCTCGCCATGAATTCATGCAGCGAGTCTCCTGCTCTTATCTGGAAATGCAATTTCATGGTTTTCTATGCCCTCGTCACTGTGCTCAGTATACCTGAAGTCATATCCCAGCATCGTACTCCTTTCAGTGCTCCCTTCCACGTTTTTTCAGTGGCCAGTCCTGTCGAATGTCTTTTCTAGACGATGTCCTCCGGTAACTTGTGACCATACCATGGTATCAGCATAATATTCTCCAGTTCTTCTTTGCCAAGAATCTTGACACTCTCTGGCAATCTCAGAATATTTATCCCTCCCTTGGTTGGTAGCGTCCACATTCCTGAAAATTTCGCTGACCACGTTCATAGAACCTCTAAAAGCATGGTCAGCATACGCTGAGTTATAGGACTAGTATATGCGCTAACCGGGGCTGTTTGGATCTTTTTAAGTTTCAATACCACCCATGCCGCTGGGATACCTTTGGTTGATTTTCTGCCTCTTTGAGCCACCAGCATCGATCCCCATGGCGAATGGTCATGGCTTCGTGAAGCGTCTGCAAGACTTAGTTATCCCAAAGAGGCTCTTTCTCTATTTAATTTGGAAGCAACTGGCAACCCTCTCTGTATGTTCATTCAATTTCTTTGATATTCGGTACGAACTGCGTGATTATTGAATTTTCAGAGGACACCCGTCATGTTTGTTATCTCAGTTATAGTCACCTTGTCCGGCTGTCTGTCTGCAGGACTGTGCTTTGATTGTTAGGCAAAGACTATACGAGCATATTCTTGTAAAATCTGGCTCATAATACATAGCTAGATTCCTTTTTCTTTTTAAATTCGTCTCCGGAGGTTTCCTTTTCTTTATACTTTTACTTCTGGCTTCACGGATTTCTTTTCTGTGGCCAATCTCCCTACACATGTCGTGTTTGTTTCACCGCAACTCTGACCCCTGAACTTTGTGGAGAGCAATATTCGCTCACATCTCATCGTTGGTGAACGGACCTCTCCTTTCCAGACACCTAACACCACACCGCCCGTCCTCGAGTTCAGGTGAAGTCTAGCGCGTCCTATCTCCGCCCAACTTTAATCAATTTTCTCACTGAGAACAAGCTTCAACTCACACATTTTACCCACACACCTTAAGCCCTCTTCCACTGATCCTCTTTCACATCCACACAGGCTTCACCCACAAGTGTCATCTTTCTCATCCATAGAAACACAGTCCCCATCAAGCCAATAGCCCTTGACCCTCAAAAATGATCTGGACCTCACGAGTGTGCGCCACCATACCCACGTCAAAGTCAAAGTTGACCACGAGATCTCCTTGATATCGGAGCTAACGTTCATGTACCTATCATCATTGGGTAGTCCTCCAATTCACTTCCGTCTTGCGGTTCCGGAACTTTGCGTCCTGTTCACAGCTTGGCTACACGCAGCAGTCATATCTTCAAAAGCATGTCAAGACTCTGTTTGATTAGATTGATGAAACATTGAAATGTATTGAGGAGAGCAAATTTCAAGAGTGTGCACCTATGAGCGAGATAGTGGGTTGAAGTGGAAAAATTTGGATCAGTGATTTTATGAAAGAGCCCAGAAGGGGAACGTGCCCCATTTCGGTCGTGTGCCTTAAAGTTTTGAAAATGGTGAAGAAAACACGGAAGAAGATGACGGAAAAGGTGGGAAATGAAGAGGTCTTGTTGAAGAAGTTTAGCTCATTTTTACCCCAGTTCATGATCTCGTTTGAATGGAAAAGAGTGATGATTCGGCTCTTATTGCGTCATGCGCGCAAGGGACCAAGATATCACAAAGTTCGGAGGAAGTAGGCGCCAAGACCGTCTTGCTTCTCGACATTTATTCTGCACATCAATATTCAGGCTTTCACGTGCACCCGCCTCAAACCCATCTCAAAAGTGTCACTTTCTCTTTGAATCTTAGATATTCGCGACGGTGCCCCTTCTACCCAAGAAAGGCTAGCGCTTAACTGGTCCGCAAAGTCGCATCAGAAAAAATAGTCAGTTTGCTTCAACAGTTCTCCCCCTTTAATGGCTGGGATATTCCTACCCGGTGGATTCTTGGGTAGCGATTGGACTCTAGCTTCATCTGCTGTCTGGTTTTACCTTTACCGTACTGATTCGCAGCTACCCATGTGGAGCCGAACCCATCATGAAGTGGTTCCTGGAAACCCTTTGCTTCGATTACTCCGAATGACAACTCAATTGAGCTCAACCTCGACTCCCGCAAACTACATCATTTTCAACCTCAGCTTCCTGAGACACTGCCCAGCCAATCGGAAGTGTCGTCCCGCAGAATTCTTGGCCCAGAATTCACCCTTTGTCGAGTCTTTGAGGACCTCATGGGACTGAATAAAAAAAAAGCAGTCGAGAAAACTTAGTTTTTAAATCCAGCTTAACTTCGGTTCCCGGATGGCCCTCCATGCCGGTGAAAGCGAGAACGAAAGTTAGGAGGTTGGCTTTCAAAGTCTATGCCGGTCGCTGCCTCACGAATTAAGACCCATTGAAAATATTGATCCTACCAAAGGCACTCTTTTTGACGGTGAAATAGAGTTGTATCCCACGCGGAACTCTTATATATATACAGGCATTTTATCCTTCCGTGATCGAATCCCCCCCGCCTGCGTCTTCCTCATTCATTTTAACCTGGCCTGTTACAGGCAGCCTTCGAAATGGCCTTAACGGACTATCAGCATCTCTCGGTATTTGTCCTTGGGCCTTGGGTCGGTTCTATATCTCTTTCTTTACCATCATACAGCGCAGTGTAACTCAAATGTTTGAAGGTTATCGGTGCTTTTGCCGACTGCCTACTTCAAGGCATTCTCCTTTCGCAGTTTGCTAGCTACTTTCGCTGGTACAGAGGTGACCGATTGATCTTGAAGGCAATCGTCGCCGGGCTTGTCATTCTTACTTGTCTGAAGACGATCCAGTCATGGTGTGTGGGTTTTTGTGCGTCTCATATTTTACCATTATTACTTACCCCGAGTTCTTTGTGTTCAGTGCAATTGTGTGGATTCAGAACATTATTTTCTTCAATGACCAGACCGGTGCCATCAATTTGTCTTACACCACATGGGTTCGTCCCGTCTCTTTCTCCAACGCTCTCATCTCAATTTTCATCACCTTCCCATCGTCTTCCAGTGGCAGTCTGGAAACCCGTTGATGGTTGCATGTATAGGGCTCTACGTGCAAGCCTATTACCTTTACCGGCTTCGGGCACTCTCTAAGTCGTACGTTTCTCCCCTGTTCATTACTCGTGGAGAAATGCCTTATTCGAAAAGATGGATTGCTGTTATTCCTATTGCGCTTGTTCTGCTCTTTGCCTTTCTTGCAATGGTCTTGGCAACTGTCGCAATCTCGAAGGAACGTGAGAGTGAAATTGCCTTATGGTTCGCCGCTCATTTGAGTTCAGTCTTTGGTCAGTTTCACCTCTCCCATCATAGACTGAACCGCGAGTCTTACCCAATGTAGCTGGTGACATGCTCATGACAATGGCAATGATTTATTATCTGCTGCGAGCGAGGAAAACAGTAATACCCCAGTGAGACTCCTGCTCTTTCAATTAAAGTTGAGAGGGCTGATTCGAATTACAGGACTGCTGGACTAATGAGTGCTCTCATTCGATTAACTTTGCTCTCTGCTGCACCTGCGGCTGTTTGTGCCATGATCAATCTGGCATTGTCCCAGGTATTCAAGACGCCCACCACAATTTCCAATAAAATAGACCTGGCTGATATTTCTCTTCCCAGTCTTTTAGGGGAACAACTAATCTCATGTCGACAGCTTTCAACCAGGCTTTGCCAAAGCTTTATGTGAGTCTGGGATCACACAGTGCACCACAGCCCCTGTTCATAGATTCTATATAGGCCATCTCCATGATGTATATGCTGAACTCGCGACAGAGTTTACGGTCGGGTTACGGTGGCTCAAATGATATTGTCCTAAGTGGCTCCAATCATGAAATGTCTCGTCGAGCCGGGGTGAGTAGCTCTTGCTTAGTCCATTGCATGGATATCCCTAATCATTATATAGATTCGCACGGATCCAGAACAAAGTTTAGGTGGCATTGGGGTACACACTGAGATAAGAAAACATATCCAGGTGCGTCCGTATTGTCCTACCCGTCATCAATTTCTGACTATATCATTGTAGTTTCACCATGCGTTCGATCAAACTGAATCGTCTGGGAAATCCCCAAAATTCGGAGACGATCCCAGCGTGGTGTGACCTTGATAATGAATAAATACATTACTTCGTACAACTGCCAACCCTCCTCTTTCTTACCTTCTTTTATAGGCCAAGTACATGTACCGTTATAATAAAGCGATAGAATTGAACGAATGTTGTTTTGATTATATGTGCTCACTCTTCTTTGAAATGAGTGCGCACTTAAAGCAAGTCGAAGGGTGTGAATCGCGGAGTGACGACAGTTATCATGCTCCTCTTTGTTAGAGTGTGCTCTCTCCATGGACTTATCTCGACAATACGAGTCTTTCTCTACACGACGACATCGAAAGCTGAGGTATGAAATCACCATGCTAGTATTCAGAATATGACTCAACAAAGGCTCAAACCATAATTTCATGATACAACTCTGGGCCTACTGCCGTCAAGCTGCTGTGACGATATTGGCCATAAACAATGATTCTGGCATCACACAAACTGGGGTTGAAAGATGAAGATTTTTCTCATCCATCCATAGTAAAATTTGGAAACAAGGAAATCGTGTGCCTTGGGTTCTATGAAGGTATTTGATTCTCTACAAACCAAGGTGATGAGAGCCCAAAAAGTGCCTAGTCCTTTGAGGATCCGGCAGGCAACAAATTCACTCAAAGAGAACCGTCCTCCGACGTTACAGTTATTTAACTGAATAAGTGATAATCACTTAGGCCGGAGCGGGTTGAAAAGGGCCCCTTTTTTTACCAGCATTCAACTGAGCAGCGCGTACCGAGAAGAGTACCGGTTAAATCGGCTCATAACTCTTGAAAACTGAGTTTGCATCGTCATACGGCAACCTCAAACTGATTCTAAAGGCCACGCCGGGGCCTGCGCAGTGGAAGGAAAGCCAATGATGGGTTTAGCTCACAGAGCCTCATTGACGAGTCCATAAGTCACATAGTCAAACGGAATAGCGAGATGAGAGAGGTACGTACAATAAATAAAAAGGCATGCATATGTATGTAGAGAGACTTAGAGCCAGCAATGTAGGTAAATTTGAGTAGGGGTGGAGCGAAATAGAGCTGAGAGGGGCATACGGTGGAAGTCACATACGAAGTAGAGTTCAGTAGGAAATGAGCTTAGTAAGGGGGGATATTTTGTCCTTGACCATAGTTATTGCTATTCAACAACTCTTCGCCTGTCGTGAACAAACTCGCAAAATTGCCTCCCTCGAACTCCTCGAAAAAGCCGAGCTCAGCAGGTGAAATGGTCATCTGCTTTTCGAACATGGGAGCCTGTGGACTGTACGTGTCACAGTATTCCGGATTATTAGAAGCAACTGGAGGCGCCCCGTATAAAGGAATATCGGAGAAGCTGGCCGCTGGGTGGCCGTAGCCCCAGAAACAGTCCTCTTGCGGTGGAGGAAGAGGTGTCTGGTAGAATGACGAGGGTAATGTATAAGCGTTATCTTCGTCTGCCTGAGAAACACCTGCATGAGTGGTGGCAGACGCCACACTTGGAGGTGTGGGAGGTGTTTTCGCAGCCTGTCGAAGCGAAAATTCGTCAGTTGTGCCCCGAAGATGAAAAAGGCCATTATCGAGAGTTACCTGATATTCTTCTAACTTGATATTATCAAAGTTTACGATAGGGACGTGGACCCTACCGAACTCTACAGCATGTTTCTCCTCGAGTCTTCGTATTGGTGGAGCGGATCCATGTAACTGCTGTTGCCTCTCTCTTGTATCACCAACCTCGCGCTTATGCAAGGACAAGTCATCATCATGTTTCTGTAAGTTCCACTTCACCTCATTCCTGCTAGCAGCAGGTTTCCTCGGTGAGTAAGAATAATCAGGAAACGCCCGTTCATGAGCTTGCTTTCTTTCCTTAGCAAGCTCTTCCCAATAGCGTCTCTCTTCAGTAGAAAGACGTTTCCACTCTTGACTAATCACTTTAGACAAGTCAGCTTGGCGAGGACGTTTAACAGTCTTCGAAGCAGTGGATGTGGGAGCAGCTTTTTCGAGACAACGCTGTCTGCGAAACAGGATGAAGGCATTCTCTGGGCGTTTCACATACGGCCCTGATTTCTTGTGGGATGAGACAGTTGTTGGTGGCATAGCTGAGAGGCAGAACTTGCGCAGCTGCTGTTGAGCAAGCAACGCGAAACTGAGGGACGTCAGATAGTCAAGAGGAATATGGAAGGGCAAGCTGGCATTTGAATTGGAAGGGAAGCAGGACAGGATTTTGGGAGTGGGGAAGAAGAATAACTAAAACACCAAGAATGAGAGATGATGGACGTTCGAAAGCAAGGAAGGTCGGCCATATCCGGAACGCGTCAGCTTTATACCCAGCGCTTCCGACCAAAACGAGTCAGAGTGAAACGGGCAATGCGGCGCGCAGGCGCAATGTGGCATTATGGAGAAGCTAAAGATAAGATACGACAAACGTTTCGGGGAGGGAAAAGCGAGGCAATAACCCTATTAGGAAGGTTCCATGTTGGGGACTGAACACAATGACTCGGATTTTGATAGGATGGACTGAGTGCGATGCTCCCTAGTTTCCTTCAATTTTTACAGTGGAATGAGATTGACTGATGGGTTTCAACCAGTTATGAAAGTATCAGAACAACTATGGATGAAAAACACGCGCCTCACTTGGTGCCGACGCGCCACGTGTCACACACTCACGAGCTCCGACCCAAACATGACATCAGACCGAGTCGATGCAGTGCATCCAGTAGCAACAGCGAAATGTATCTGGTGTGCCGGAAAATCATCTCCATAACGCAACGAGCCATTAAATAGGTCTCCGTCCAAAATTGATGGTCCATCATCAATACGACTGTGAAGGTACCCTTTTATTTCCAAACTGATGCGTAGCAAGTCCCTCAACGAGGTATAAATATTTCAAATTTCAAACTTTCGCTCATTCTAATAACATCAACATGGCCTCTACTAACGCTTGAGATGTCGTCACATGCCACCCGGCCATAGTTTTCTTCTTCGCTGGTCCTACAGCAGTAGCGAAAATACTCTCTGGTTCAACCGCCAGTTCCACAGGAGGCCAATCGTATCCTTGACCTGTAATAATGAATAACAGTATTAGTCCGCATTCGAAGGTAGGAGTACGCAAGAGGAGAGAACATACCTGCAGGTGGTATCTCCATTGACGTCATACTTAACGGTGCTTGCATCAGGACTTTCGATCCTCTGGCCGTTAGATTCATATTTGGTGTACCAACAGATGGAGATCGAACTGATGAAGCCGCCGAAGGAGAGGCTTTGAGGGATCTAGAGCGCATGGAAGGTGTTGACGTTGGCGTTGGATTGGTCGAAGAGGAAGGGGAGAGGAATGTATTTGAACGAGGAGGTGGGACAAACAAATTGAGTGCGCGGAACATGTCTTCGTCGGTCTAAAGGGCAGTAGCGTCAAACTGAGAGTCATTCATGTCAAGGGAAAAGCCATACCTTGTCATCGCCAGCACAAAAGATGAATTCGGCATTAGGATTCTTGTACAAAATACCTTTAACGATTTCACCCTAACAGAGTAGATATCAATAAAAGTCTCATTCAAGTCAGAAAAGAAAATGCAAACCTTATTCATAGCCGCTGCCCGAACCTCCAAATTCTTTTTCCCAGCCACAACTTCGATCGGCCGTTTATGTACTAAATTATTCTCTAGCAGATCCTGACACTGCCGACACTGGAACTCTCTAAAGCACCAATCAGCTCAACGTCAAAAAAAATGTTGCCATAATCATAACGCACCCCCACTCAGGATCCGCGGCCCTCCAATGCCAAGTCAGTGTACTCTTCTTCTTCTCGATGGAACTCCCGGCTGTCCGCTCAGTATAATATTTGAAAATTTCCTCTACTTCCGCCATCCAACTCATATCGATCATCGACAGGTTAGACTGCCACTCTCTTTGCGTATCGGATGATGCATCAGAGGGGAGAATGCCTTTTTCCCATGCACCGTGTTCAGCGCTGAGCCCAACACGAGGGAGGTGTCCAAAATGCTGGTCGAGAAAGTCGCCATCTCGTCCTGAAACGAGCCAGACTTTATTTCGAGGATCAGAAGAGAGCTTTTCTAGAACAGAGAGAGTGGTAGAGGATGGGACAGCAAGATGAGGAAGGCGGACAATTGGGGTGAGTGTTCCCTGTATAAACGATATGAGTCTCCAACGCTGTAGTAATAACAGAAAAAAGCAGAACTCACATCGTAATCGAACATGAACAGTCGACATCCGCCTTCCGATACCTGTCGATAACGCTGCACCAAAAGATCCGTTTTCAACTGAGGTGTAGAACGGGCACTGCGAACATGCGCCGTAACTGGGTTTTTCCATAAGAGATAGTTCAGATGACGATATAATAAGAGGCTTACGCATGCAAGACATAAGATATTGAATGAGCACCGCGCCCCACTTATGGTTTGTATGGTTCATGACAGTCTCGTACATCCGACTGTGTCTTTCCGCTTTCTCCTCCTCGGACATAGTCAGTCCACGATGAATAGCATTAGCCAAATCCTGTGAAATTAATAAACACTTTTGGCAGCCTCAGGGGTGATAGAGAAACATACGCCCAGATTGTAGGGATTGACAAGAATGGAATCCTTTAATTCCTGTGCCACCCCCATAAACTCACTCAGGATACTAGGAGATTTTTTGGTGGTATGTTGAGCAACGACAAGCTCCATGCTGGTAGTATTCATGCCATCCCTCAGAGGGGTCATGAGTCCAAGGTCCGCAACAGAGAGCAACGCATAGAATTCATCTTTCTTTAAAGTCTGATGGCTAGTTGAACCATGTCAGACTGGAACGAAATCATTAGCAAAATGGCTTACTAGTGATGAACAGGAGTAAAATCTAAACTTCCAAAGTCCCCGTTAATGGAGCTAACTAGCTCACTGATCTCAGTCTCCAATTTAGAACTGTCGGTCAGCGCCGGAGATGTGACCTGAATGAGCACCACTCGATTGCGCCATTCTGGATAGCGACTCAATAGAAAAGAAAATCCACGAAGCTAGATGAGGCGAAAATGAGTATTACTGATGGGGTCATAAACCTGAAATGCCTGCCTTCTGTGATAAACCTGTTATGGCATCGAGCTTATCTCTACCCACAATGATCTTCTTGCCTTCGTACAGATTTCTGAGGGCGTCTAATTTGGGTTGAATACCAGGACGAGATCTAACATCCATCATGTCAGCACACAAAGAAAGACGAAATTTAAACAGGCACTACTCACAGATCACTGGTTACTCGAGAGAAGTCTATGCCAACAGCACAATGAACTATTCCTACGACTCGGCCTTGAACGACAATGCCCACCTCTAGGAGATGAGCGAGTTGTTAATATGTTCTTGACATCAAACAGGATATTCGCACTGACCTCCCTGTGGATCAGAAAATGAAGAATGAACTCCACCATTGCTAACTTCGTATCCAAGGACTCGAAGACACGTCGAAATGAAATGTCGGCAATAGGAGTATGTTTGGAAGCATATGAGGTTAGCACCCAACATGCCTTCCAGGATTTCACCTCGACCTTTAGAATTGCGCCTCAATTACATATTAGACCCAAGAGAATAAACGTACGGGGTAAACATCTGAACACCTCGCTGCTAGGGAATGGTGTGTGAACAAACAACCCAATGACAATCCCCTCGGCTCCTGGACTGTCCCTATGATTGATGAAATATTCAGTCCCCCCACCACGATCTGCATCTTCTGCTTTGGCAGTCATCATAGGGTTTGGTGTCGCCGCTGCTGATGGAGCCGGGTTTCGCATGATTTCTTCGCGCAATGCTTTTGGTACCATGAGGAGGTGATAGTCATGGATCCAAACTAAGTCTCCGGGACGCCAGATCGCAACAACCTATGCGAGTCTAAGCAAGACATACTAAAATAGACGAAAGTGGACAGACCGCTTTGGCATACGCAAGATTAGCCTCTACATATGGACGATATCCAGAGTCAGCAGAAGAATATTCATGTGCGACATCTTGCCAAAGGAGGTAATGGAACAAAGGCCATAAAACTACCAAACAAAGTTAGAAAGGAAGAGTCAAATGGGCAAAATGGAAACCCCCGAACTCTGTTTGCAATAGCGATCGTAATGACCATGAGCAACCTGATTATCCATCCAAACTGGCTCATAGTGAATCCTTTTCCACTCTGCTCCATGTTTTCCTTGTATCTCATCCTGAGCATATTCTTCTAAAGACTCTCTGAAAGCATCTTTCTCCTTTTGCGTAATCGTGGTAGGATCGACTTCAATAGATGGATGGTGCTTGTGTCTGATGTCACCAGTCCATCCAACGATGACTTGCTCATGGGTAGCACATATTGACTTAATGCCTGAATACATTGCATCGTGACCATAACGGTATTCCAGCTCCCATGAAATCTCTTGAGGAGGAGGTGAAGGGCTGGGTAACGGTGGTGTTGGAGGTGGACCTGTCAGCACCCCGCCAGGAGGGACGAATCCAGGCCTATGGAGGGACGCAGAGATAGGTAGGTAGTGCGTAACATGGATAACACGTCCAGTGAGAGGTATTTCTTGCCGAAGAAGTTCGTCCTCGAGGTCTTCGTTGCGAATCCGAACTTCTTCAAGGGAGTAGTCGAGAGGACTTGTAACTTCTGCTTGAACTGGAGAACAAAAAGACGAATAGGAATCCATGCCGGTTAAGCTAAGCGGTAAGGAGGATCAGTGCAATGTACTACAAGCCTGCGTGAAGAAACAGGCGAACCACAGTTTTGATGACCGCGCTCCTTAATGGTTTTTCTAAGGTACAAGTTGACGTAGCTTCAATTCTTTATAAGAAGGGAGAAAAAAGTGCAGGTTCGACCGTAAAATATGACATCGTGGTTTCGGTCAAAAACGACATGCACCCTGACGCGTGCAACTTTCTCGCACTCGGTGATAACAAATATTAACTCCGAGTCATCCTTTCAGCTCGAAATAGCCTATCCTCCAAACAACTATTACATAAATCCACGAAAATGTACACCTATACAAGGGGGAAAAACCACTATCAAGAAACCACCACATCGACTTCCGTCGTTATCGTTACAACAGCTCCTCTTGATGTTCCCTCTTGTAGCTTGATGTGATCTCGTCCATGAGAAGACTTGTCCGTCCTGCCTCTATTAATACTGGACCTTGCGTTAAGAGATACAATTAATGTCGCCGTATAAGCTGTGAAAATAAGAATCATGAATATTGATTAAAGCAGTTTCAAAACTGAAAATCGGGGAAGACTGACTCTTGGTGAGAATGAAGCACATGGCGTAGGGAACCATAGTCGTCGGACCAGTAACAACAGCGACAAGGGCTCCGAATGCGAGGAGACTGGGAGCTGGGATAAGTCCACTATCCATGCGGTCTGATAACCTACGCACCTCGGCAGCAAGCCATTGTTGATGGACATGAAAATAAGCTTGTTGACGAGAGTGTTCGTTGTTGAATGCCCTGATTTACGGATTTGGAGATAGTATACCAGGGAGATGGCGTTGATAATGTCGGTTACGGCAGTCATAGTGAAAGCGGGGATGTTGAGGAACAAATATTTGCCTATGTCCTCCATCCGGGGAAATCGAATAGCTTGAATTGTAATAGCCCAGCCAAGCGCTGGAGCTCTAAATGAGTACTCATCGCTGAAAATAAGGGGACCCGTACCAAGTTGCGACATTGATGAAGCCACTATTATGCTGGTGAGAATCCAGTTGTGAGCGCTCACTTTGCAAATGAGTGAGCTACAGTATCTGGAGAGGATAATAAGAATTGAACATACGAATGTACACTCTTCGGGCAAAGAAGCATTGGATGATTGTGCCGGATAATGTCTACCAAGGCTGCATCAGACCGGGATGAAGCTCACACAGGGCAAAAGAGTTTTACATTCAACGCAACGACGGCCTGGGGAACATATTAGCCAAATATATCAACTTTGTTAGCTTGAGGACTCACATTCAAATTCCTATACAAAGAATTAGTCTTAAAGCACCAAGCAACTACACAAGAGTGGCGCACCATGGAGGATTTTGCAACACGTCCATATTCCCTCGATGTCGTATTGTGAAGTAGAATAAAGTGTATGTCTGAATGCCCGAATTCACCGTCTCCACAGTCCTGATTAAAACTGAATTGAGAATGCGATATCCTTGTCTTTATGATCCGTGGATTATCCTGAACTTACAGCATGAAGGCGACCTGAAAACAAAGAAGGGTAAGACTGAGAAAATATCTTGAAAAGCTAGATGATGTACCAGAAACTTGAGGAACCAGTGATCCCTGGGAAAGTTCTTGTAGTACTGTACAACCTGAATCGCAACGATACCATATATCCTAGCCAATCCAAAAACTCAGTTTTCCAGTGTGCAGTCTTGATCCCAAAATCCACTCACGCCAGCGACAAGGTAACGCCGACAAAGTAGGCACCATAGCTAGCATCTGGGGGTGCTTGAGTAGCCATTTTCGAGGTCCAGTTCCACAAACGCAAGGGGAACCCAAGAACTCCAAAAAAGATCCAAGTGAAGGATCGTGGAGGTCAAAAGGAAAGAAAGGGCATGTGTTGTAATCTGTTGCTGCCCTCGGTCATTGCTATCAAAAACGGAGCGTGCAGTGGAAGCAAAAATGGGAAATGTGATGGCACCGGATAAGAGGAGGGCAATGAATGACAAGGGTGTGAGCGTGACCTCCAATCACGAAGCCCCACCAAAAACAGACATATCATGATTATCTCTATGCTTCTTTTTTCAAACCACTTCAGGGAAAGTTTTTCAGGGACCAAGTCACTCTCCTAGAAATGCAAAGGGGAATTGCTTCATATCCAATTTTCCAGTGAAGGTTCAATTTTGTAAAGTGAGTTTGAACAGCTTGAGCAAATATAACTCTGCTCCAAGCGCTTGCAAGACATTGACCGAGCTGGCAGCACTCGAGGTCAAGGTATTTTAAAAATTCGGCGTTCAACCCTCCCAGGTGGGGGATACTAGGGCGTATGTACCTAGGCCCTTGTATCCGTCACCAAGTCCGGGGTAGAACTCTCAACAAGATTGCCGTCCCATCGCACATTGAGAGCCAAAATAGAACAACATGTTTTATGGTCCTTCAGGGAACTGTTGAAAGCAGAGGTTTTCAGGTGGAAGCGTTGCCATCACCCAAAGGAACGTCTCTTAACTTTCGGTGATAAGACGAACCTCCATACCATTACATAATCCAAACGCTTCAGACTACCGAAAGGACAGAAGATTTGGAATTAATGGGTAAGCTACGAAGACAAAACCCAAAGTAAAGATGATGATGATGATGATGGAGGAAATAGAGAGAACAAAGAAGGGGTAGGCAGAACATAGCAAGACCAGGTAACAATTCAGTCAGCAATTAACTCTGTCGAAGCTGGGACCCACGGTAAAAAATGAGACTCGGGAGAGACTCTAATGAGCCCAAGGACGGGAGGACAGAAAAATGCGCAAGGCAGGATAGGCAACGGTGGGAAGAGAAACGAGACGTAGAGGAGGAAAACAGAGACAAGAAAATACGGAGTAAAGACAGAAATACACAGGAAAAACCCAGAGAGATATGTAAGAACAGAGTTTTAGTACCAAAAAAGACAACACAACACAAAAAAAAAACCCAGAGCGTAAACAAAAAAGTCAAAATCACGATAAGGAGACAAAAGGTGGAAGAAACCACCACCGTCAAAGTCCGCACGTGAGAAAATAACCAGGCGTAGGGGACGGGGGTAAGAAATACAACCAACAAATTAACTCTGTCGCAAGTAAGACTCAACGAGAGCTATGGGGAACCAGGTGGAACAATCGACAAAGAAACCCAAATACAGAAACACGGCAGCAGCACGGGAAAAGCGGGGAAGTGGAGTATGTAAAACTAGGGATAAGGACGTTAGGTGGGGAGACAAGGAGTGAATGGTAAAGACAGGAGGGGGTAGGTGGTTAGATTCTTCGGAGTAAACATCGAAACTTAAGTAGCATTCAGGAATGATAGCTGATGAAACACTTGTGGTTGCTCTGGCGCGAGAAGCGAGCTAGCTGCTCAGGAAGACACAGTCTGAAAATAGACTGGGGGAGGAGCGCGGGGTACATCCTGAGCGACAGGGTGACTAGGGCCCGGCAGTGTGGACGTGTTCACAAGTCCAGGAGAAAAAATTCTATGAGTGTGGGTATCATTGCGTGTATACGCTGGTGGTCCAGGATACACTTCATGTTCGTCATCGTTCTGGGGGGTACGAGGAGGTTGGAGGTTGCGGCGGTGTAAAGTAGGATTGAGGGTGAGAGGAAGAGTGTGGCGGATAGGTGACCGTGAGGGAAAGTTTCGTTTGCGCGCGACAAGGCACAAACAGCACAATGTTCCCAAAATCAAGACTGAAATATTCAAAGGTCAGTGGTGGTCCAGAGAAAACATAGCGAAAGGAGCTTACTACAACCAATAGTGATCTTAATTGTGGTAGATGTATGCATGCCTAGGTCAAGACGTTCTCCTTCACCTGACGATGACGACGCAGATGGGAGACTCGCTGACCGGGTGGGGGTAATAAAAGAGAATAGCAACATCATAGTTGCCATAATGGGGGAGAAACTTGTTATTCGAGCGACATAAGGATTCACGTGGCAGGATATGACCTCTGATGGTTTGGGACAGGATGGTGTCCTTGTGTGAGGTGCTAACACACGGTTCGAAAAGGGGAGTTTACTGGGACGGACAACGATACCTATAGACTTTAAGCATACAAGAAGCTAGCATATGTATAAAATGGTGCACACCATGAAAAACAAAAGAAATAACCATGAACCAGTCAAGTGGTGCTGAAGCCGAGCTGGCACTCCGCTTGGGAAAGAGCCATGGGGGGTTGATAACGGGAGATGTCAGACAAAGAACACTAGCGACTCGTTAAACCGACGACGAGCGGAGGAGCGATGACCGTACAACAACGAAGATGCGAGACTGTGACGGGCGGTTTGTGGTGGGAATACAGGAACTTCAAAGGTCGGGATGGATTTGAAAGGCGTCTCCATATGCTTCCAAAGCAAAAATATGAAAGCGAATACTGCGACAAGAGGAGGACTTAGTTTTTCAAATGAGGGGTGATATGAAGCAGCATATACGCACATGAAAGTCCTGGTCTTTCGATGTTGGCTGCCACAGGCAGCAGAGAACGGAAGGTACGATCATAGGACTGGGAAGGCAAAGCCACGAAGAACTTGTCGATTGAGTTCATCATAGAAGGGCAGGTGTCGTTGAGAGTCATAAAGCCGTGAGAGAACTGGGGATTGGGAGATGTGGGGTCCGGGGTGCCACGATCTGGAATTCCAGTCGTCAACGTTTATCAGGTCGTAAGTCTGGACGGATGATTTAGGAACGTAATACAACGCGTCAATGAGGCATACTTGAGGGAGAAGATGTTTCGCAGGATGAGATGGCGGTCTAAGGCAAGAGGAGGGAGTCTCTAGACGGGTTCGGTTTTCAGTAAGTTTCAATCCAAAAAGCTGTGATTCTGACGTACTTCGCCGGGACAATTAGTAGCCAATAGCGTCTCCCAAACGTCATCCTCAGCTGAATCTTCGCTGTTGTCCTTCCGTTCGCTTTGTAGTAAGCGACATTGAGCGCAGTCGCACGCATGAGCCACGATGCCATAACTTCAAGGCGGTTCGAAGAATATTCTTTTGGAACGAATGGGCTCTAGGTAAGGCGGTGGCTACCTGTCGCTCTGTGGCTAATCAGGAAGGAGGGCTCGATACGATGCATTCCTTGTTCAGGAAACTGGGTTGGTGTCGCCGGGGGCGGGGTTGTGCTCCACAAAAGATGTGTTTTTCGTAACACATTCGGCCAAAGAATTCGTGGCGCCTGAGGTCAAAGGGAAAAATATGGGGTTAGGAAGGCACCCGGGAATCCCCGCCGATACAGCAGAAGTCGATGAAACAGTGCTGCTGTGTCTGCTGTGAAGCCAAGACATAGACGAAAGCCTAAATGTGCGTATGTATCCCCTCATCCTTTTGGTGATGAAAGCAAGAGCCAAAGAACAAATAACATCCGGACCAACCTCAAACCATCATGTCCTTCGAGACCGATCCCTCTCAGTGTGGTCTTCTTGTCATTGATGTTCAGAGTGGATTAGATAACGACCCCCACAATTTTTTCGGCGGTCCTATTTTCAATCTGGCCACCGTCCAACGCAACATCGCCTCCCTTCTTGACGCGTTCCGCAGGGCCGAGATCCCTGTCATTCACGTCCACCATGCATCTCGCTGGGAAGCATCGCCTCTTCACAGCTCTTCTCTAGGTCACGCTCCTTTTGATTGGTCGAAACCCATTGAAGGAGAGATCGTTTTTACCAAAGACGTGAATAGCGCTTTTGTAGGGACTGCCCTCGAATCCACCATTCGAAAGCTAGGTATTCGCCGCCTCATCATTATAGGTCTGACAACAGACCACTGTGTTTCTTCCACCACTCGTATGGCCCGTGATTTGGATGTCAGTGAGCAAATTTGGGTTGTTAAGGATGCGACTGGCGCGAGTGCCAAGGGCGGATTCGATGGTCAAACCATTCATGAGACTCAATTGGCTAGCCTGGAAGGAGAATTTGCAACGATAGTTTCCACAGATGATGTCATTCGTGTGGTATCACAAGATTGAATCAACTGGTAAAACAACTGCTCAATGTTTGCCGGGGCTCGATCTGCGCACCGACAACTCAGGTACTCAAACTATGCCTTTGTCTTTGTCTTCCTTTTGTCTTCCTCTAATTTTGCTGCTTTGCTGCCTAGCTATGTACCTGCGCTCTGTCGAATATCCCGCCATTTGTATCCCTATTATCATCCTCAAGATCTTAAGCCTAGCCACCAACCCTTCTTCTGCTGTTGTGTACTTGTGCTCAGTCAATACACACCGACATCTTTGGCTGTTGATGGAATCATTACAAAGACTGTGATGGGCGGTGTGCTATCAACGAGTGCCAACAAGTGCATCTTAAGGAATTGAACTATCTGGTGTTCGGGCTCCGCAAAGCTAATTACTCATGGGGAGCAGATAGAGTGAGGTATAAACAATCTATTGAGCTCTTGAACATTTGTTTTTGCCCAAATATAGGCCCGTGAATCGCATCATAAGTCATCCTTGTCGATGCATATCAAATTACAAAAACTTTTGGTTCTGAGATCCAAAAGTTTGTTCTTTCTTTTTACCCATCACCTATGCCTTCCCAGTCCACACCTGATTCCCCCTTCTTCCCGCCAGAAATTGAATACAAGATATTCTTTCTCGCAGCCACCAAGGACGCCAACATCTATTCCCTGTCTCCTCTTAACCTCTTGAGTGTATGTCGTCGAACTTACGAATGGTAAGTCCCTGTTAGATAATGAGGCTGATTCCAGCATCTCAATTATTTCAATAGGGTTGATCCCCTGAGGTTCCGGACTCTTTTCTTAGTTGGGGCAGGTTTCAACTACCCTGAATACCGGCACCTTCTATACTCCAAGTCTTCAGACTTTCTCGCACGCCATGTCAAACATCTATTTTACGACCAATGTTTCAAATGCCGCGACTTTTTTAACTTCTGCATCAGCATTACCGACTTGGTGTTGCTCGCCGACGTTGATGAAATTACCACCCTCCCAAATCTCTCCCGATATCCTAAACTCAAGTACGTCGACATGGACGAGTTTATGTCATATAAGTTCGTAACTGCGATGATACGTACACCAGAGTATATTCCTCGAACATTGACCCATATTAATTGGGCAATGGCTGGCGACTGGAGGACGACCTGGACTATGCCCAACCCAGCTCGCATTAAACGGCTATTACCAGCTTTGGCATATTTCAAGATCGAATGGTACGGCACTCACGACTTCATTTGGGATGGAATACCTACCCTAGCTTCACTTGAGCAGTTTGCGCTCGTTGCTATCATGGACTTCACAGGCCTTAATTCACCTCCAGTTCCGCGGCCGCGGAAGATGGTTGAAGCGTTGAATCATCCGAAAGTCATAAGTTTGAATGTAGAGCAAGATCACTGGGCCACTGATTTAAAGAAGAGGTGGAGGGGAGAGGATAACTTTTGGTTGCAAGCGGAGAGGCTGCTCAACGAAATGAAAACAAGCACAGAGTCCAAAACAAAAGAGAGCCGTCATGCGAATTGATCAAACTCTAATATTTCACGACTGTCGACGGACTAGCGTTACGTATATACTAGAAATAATTGATCATGGTGGTCAGTGAAGTCAGTTAGATTTTCAAGGACGCAGCTGGAACGAGTGGCGAGGGCGGATTCGATGTTGAAGGCTTTTTTTGAAGCTCGCTTGGCCAGCCTTAAAGAGGAATTCACTATAATGGTTTCCACAGATACTGCTATTCATGTTGTATTACAGGTTGGATCAACTGGTTATGTAATGACTCAATGTTTGCCTCGAGCACGATCTGTGAACCGGCTCAGTTTTCCTACGATTCGTGCCCTCAAACTGTGATTCTCAATCTCACACTTCTTCTGCTCAGCTGCGTGCACGTGGTCTGGCAAGTGTCCGCCTATTAGTTTCCTCACTACATCCTTTAAACTATGGTGTTCAGTCTCCAACTTCTTCTGCTCTACTGTGTACCCTTGCTCTGTGAAATACGCACCAATCTCTTTGGCTTTCCCTGGAGCCGTCACAACTACTGCAATAGATGATGTGCTGTCAAAGAGTGCAAGGAAGTATTTCTTAAGGATTTGAATCACATCATCCTTTGTTACTTGCTGATATTGTTTGAGTCGATCAAGGTACCACGTAGGAGCGACCTCAAAAATGGCTTGATATACGAAAGAAGCACTCGCCTTACAGTCAAACATTAAAACTCAATATATCATTCCCTTTGAACATTTGTGTAACTTACCGCAGCTTGGACCGTTGAAAGACCGCTCGCAGCCGAATATATGAGAGAGCTTTTGGCAGCATCGAGGGCATGATCATCTAGTTCGAGCTATCATTTCTCAGTGTATGACTGTCTCCTCCGAAATGCGCAGCTCACGGAACCGTCAACGAGTCCTTGGATCACAGCAGCGCCCGCTTTAATGGCACCAACAGTATTTGAACTCTGCAAAGAGATCGATTAAGAGGATTTCGGAGATATCTGGTCTTACCTGAGACAAACTGAAAGAAAGGAAGCCGCTCTCGTTATCTGCTGAGAAATCGGCCCCATACGCTAATCCAGATCCACGTATAGAACGCCTTGAAATGAGAAGCGTGAAAGGATCTTCAGATCGCATGCGATTGAAATATGCTTACCAAATGTGACCCTCGATAGCGTTTAGACATTGCAAAGTGACATACATAGCAGGATTGTCGGGATGAACATGACTAAGGAAACACTTCGAAATCAATCTCGTAACCCCACTGTCCAAGGACGGAAGGCTGAGGACGACTACCTTGCTTTTGGCTGAACGCCCGAGTTAGGAGCAAATAAATCACAACTCACTTGTTTCTCCGGGTTTCGTCCAAGTGGGCTCAATACATCCGACATCCACTTCAATGGTGATAGAGGTGATTTCTGCAATTTCCATTGAGTTTGGAGTAATAAAGTGTTGAATCGACATCTGACTGGAAGAGAAGCATTGAAATATCGCCCCAGCGTGCTTCGAGGTTGTTTGACTGCGAGAATGTTACCTGTCACAGAGAACCTTACACCAGATGGATCTGTTGCTATCTCACATGGTCAGAGCAATGTAACATAATCATGGAAAAACGGCTAACTTAATTTTCGGAGTTCCTCAAAATCAGTCACCACAGTGGCTGGACGCTCATTTATTGCTTTAATCAATGCCGGAACGGCATCAATTTGTTGAAGTACGCCTCCAGCTCTGTACGATGAAGACTCGTCATAGAGCAAGTTGTGACGAAGCGAGCTCAACAGGTAATTTTCGTCGCGCTTAAGCTCAGGTAATGACTGTTGGATCAGGGCAAAGACCACTTTGAGTCTATGAAAAATGAAACAGTGCTCCAAATAAACACCAGAGCAAGCGAAAGTGCACGAACCTATCTTGGTCAAACTGGGCACCATACACAAGATCTCTCAACCAGGCAACCGCATCATCATAGCGAGCGATCTCAGCTGAAATGCTAATCGTCAAGTTCTCCCCGACGTTGCCATTATAGCCATAGTCAACAGAGTATGAGACTGTCTCATCATTGAGCGCATTAGCTACTTCCTCATGATTCAACCTCGCCCCAGATAGCCTATGAACTGGGAGCTGAAAGAAAGTCGCTATAAATGGAGAGAGAAGGCTGTAGAGAGACGGAGTCATTTCAGCGGGCCAAAAAAAAAAGATCCCAACATACAGTCGAAGTCGCGGAGGAAGAAGAGCGAGCGAAAACATGGCTGTGATTTCGACGAACTGAGATTCGACATGGTCCTTTAACATCTTAGCGTGTTATCACAAACCAACTGATGATCCCACATATTGAACGAAGAAAGGTAGCTCTACCCCGTCTGCTTGAATATGTCTGCTAAGTTTGTTCGCTTCGGCAGATATTCCCGCCTTGTCTCTCCCTTCGCCAGGTTCTTGCACGGACAGCACATGTATCCAAGAGATGCTGTTCATTTCTGGAAGTGAGAATGAAGTAACAATGTCAGATGGAACCGGTTCGTCATGTTCTTTCTTAGCGCTTTCGACAAGTGCCGCTGCTTTCTCTAAACCTTCTGGGCCTAGTTTCTTCACTTGTGCCGCAATACGTTTCTTCTCTGTTACTTCGATGGTCTTCGCAAGCGATGCAGATGGTTTACCCTTAATGACAATCCATGAACGCCCAATGTAGTACCTACAGTAAGTTAGCTTCGTTCAGGCTGGCTCAAAACAAACGACAAGAACTCACTGGCGTAACATTGACACCCATTGATCACTATTCCATTCGTTAAGGAGTTGAATTCTACTGAATATGTTCATCGATTGGTCAAGATCGACTCCCTCAATATCTCTATAAAGGAAATCAGTAATAGCTTCGCTAGACAATGCATCGCCCTTGGAAGTCTCGAGCTGATTGTGAAACTAGAAAGATATCAAAATAAGAGTAAACAAAATGAACCTGTCTCACCAAGCGCAATTCACGAGAAATGGTCATTTCCATCCGCCTCATATCCAAGCCTTCCTGAGCAATGCGCTCTAAAGTAGACTTAAACTTGGCAGGGAAGCGATCAATCACGCCAATGGGTATCGAGCTGACATATATTGATAAGTTGGTCATCGTTCCTCTGTCCTCTTGACCGAAGCCGATGGAAGTACTGAGAAGTCATGGTGTTATTCAGCTCTGGAAAAAGAGAATAATAATGTATACATACCAAAGAGGAGTTTTAATATCAACGAATTCTTTGGTCAAGGGTGCAGCATTGGACGACGTGAGATAGTTTCCGAGAATTTCGAGAGCCTTCACGAGTAAGAATGCATGAAAAGAAAGGAAAGCAACGTAATCACGTCTTTTTCGAGGAAACTCGTACGAGGTGGGCCATCCAGTACAATCATAAGCTCCCCAACACCTGATTCACAATAAAGCGATGAAGGAGATGAGTAGCTTAGATTCACGACTCACTCTCATCCTGTTCAGGAAACTTTACTGTTTCCTCGATTGATTCCTTCGGCATCGTGCGTACTGCACTAGAAGTTTCTAGAAATGGCCGATTCCACCCTGGTGGATGAAACCCTTTATCGAAGCCTCGCTCTACTAGAGGAAGCTCAACATGTTCTTCAAGCACTTGTAACAGAGCGCTTGTCCCGCTCGGCAAGTTACCCGTCACAATGATACACATATTATGAGGGACATAGGTGGTTGCATGATACTCCCTGACTGAGAATGGTAGGTTATAATTTCATCTCTAAGAGGCAAACGCAGAACACTCACTTTGATTGATCGTCAAAATTCTAAGGTTTTCCATTAGTCCTCCAGTTTCGCTTCTGTAAGCGCTTTCACGGGGCTCTAAAACCCGTCGGGCGCTAGAGGGTCGGTTCGTTAAATTCTTGGAACCTTTCACGCTGACCAACGTACCGAAGATTCATCAGGTCTCCAGGGGTGTTTTGTCTTCCCTGCATCTCACTATACACGACTCCCGAGTCTTCACCCATTGAATTTATGTGATGAACTTCGGTAATAAATCCTGAGTCCGCGAGGATCGGGTTAATAATGTGATCGAGGTAGATGGGCAGAAGTTGCAGAAATCCCTGCTCGCCGGCAGTCGACAGAGTGTATGCTGTATGGTCGGTGGCAGTCCAAGCATTAGTCCCCCCGGAAAATGCACGATTGGCTAGGCGGTCGAGAACTCCTTTGTACGGATATTTCTTGGAGCCCATAAATATGAGATGCTCGAGTGTATGTGGACATCCAGAGTCATTGAAGATTTCAGTGCCGACTGCAAAGTAGCCTCTGACAATAGGACAATCATCAGATATATGCATGACACTTAGTCCTGTACGTGGACTACGATATTTGGTCAATGAGATTGGGGGAGAAGTGTCCAGATCAACGGATTTGATCAAGTCGAATCCGTGGGTGGCCATGATGCCTCCCTTTAACCTTCAAAGAGAGTGGATTAATGTAGTTTTATAAAGAATTTTATAGAATAAACTGCATGGTATCACTCACAAGTACGTGGGATGACCTTTAAACTGTCCAGCCTGACTCGCAAACTTGTAGGAGGTGTCCGCCTCTATTGCAAAGCGGTGCTGTTGAATACGCTTCTCGAACCTATCGTTTTCAAGAAACCAAAATAGTCCACTTAAAAGAGGTTCAGAATGGTGATAAGGTGACTAAGCAAAGGCCGTGATGATGAGTTCGAGTCAAGTTGCGCACGCTTCCAAATGTGCCTTCCCAACAACGGTCATGACTTCCTCCGTTTCACAAAACCTCACCGACTCGTCGCAATCTCTTCTTCTAGTGATTGACGTTCAAAAAGGATTCAAAGATGACCCAACTAATTATTTCGGAGCTCCCATTTTCAATCTTCCTATCGTCGAAAACAACATCCCAACTCTCCTCACTGCTTTTCGCGACGCTAAAGCTCCAATTATTCACGTCCAACATGCTTCCCGTGATAAAAGCTGCCCTCTTCATCCCTCTGACCCAGGTTATATTTTATTTGACTGGGCAAAGCCTCACGATGGTGAACCCGTTATCACGAAGGACGTGAACAGCGCTTTCATTGGGACAGACTTGGAAGCTATGATTCGAGCCAAGGGAATCCGTCGTCTTATTATTGTTGGTCTTACCACTGACCATTGTGTATCCACTACTACTCGTATGGCAGCCAATCTGCATGTTGCTGAAGAGGTTTGGATTGTGAAGGATGCAACTGGGACTTGTGCGAAAGGAGGTTTTGAGGCTAAAATGATACATGATGTTCATTTAGCCAGTTTGAATGGAGAGTTTGCTAAGGTTGTTTCGACGGAAGATGTAGTTCAGTCGTTGTTGTCCAAATAAATATTTCTAATTCACCATTAGCTTCTACGCAGTCTCCTCCTAATTGTTCAAGCTCACAAGCTAAGATGAAGGGGATTCGTCTGCATTCAAAATAACCATAGTATTGCAAGCGGAATTCTTAGTTACCATGGTTCAATTACAGTCAGAGATGGAGTGTGTTGGGATGAAAAAAAAAGACAGTGGTATGTATTCATTGACAGGGAAAAGTTGAAAGATCAAATCCATACGGTGACAAAGGAGCAAAAAAAATCCTTCATATACTCTATCAGCATGGTGAATCTAGTCCGCGACCGTCCTTATCCGGAGGGGTAGGTGCCGAAATAAAAGGTGCAACACGCATGAGACTGTGGGTGTTCTGCCACATAGCACGTCAATAAAGTGTGGAAAGCTAGAAAAAAACATCACGTACCATGGGTGATGAAGGGCTCATAGCTGAGCCGCCGTCCTGTGGGGATCGAGAGTTGACGTATAACGCCGGTGGAGGGAAAATGAATGCCTGGCCAGCCATTGGCGTTGGGGTTTCAGCTTCAGCTGGAGAGCTTGCTCCAGCATCCACAGCACATTCGCGTCGAGTATCAATTTTGATCGATATGCCACCGCCTATCGATGTAGTATGTCTCACCGTTCTAACAGAGAAGAAATGAATACAGTGAGTGAAGATGCCAAGTCAAGAAATGTGTTGACTGACCTCCTAGAGCCGATTGACAAGACACTTCCTTTACTTCTCAATGGACTAACCAACCCACTCTGAGTGACAAACTGAGGGCTTTGAGGTCCGCTCCCAGTGTAACTGAGTTCCTTCAAACTGAAACCTTCTCCCTTGACACTCGTCGTAATGCCATCTGCCGCTGACCGAATCATCTTCCTGGCATTCAAAGTAGCCAACAGCGAATTGGAATAGAGGCGGCCAATAATGAAGAAGAACGTGATGTAGATGAACGTGTTCGGCGCGAGGAGGATACTGATCAGGGAGGCAATGGCGCACAGGGATGTCAGAACGCCAGTATTGACGGCAAACAAGATGAGCTTGTTAATGATAGTGTCGCTCCTGTGGAATCCTGTCCTGCTACGGTGCAGTAAAGTACAGAGTGTCATAGCAATCATGACATCACCCATCGCAGCGAGGGCATTTACCGTCACGCTCAAGCTTTGTAGCGTAGCCAGTTGTGCAAACGTGGTAAAGTTGGCCAGAGCTTTGATGGCGAAAGCGGTCACGGTGCCGAATTCGGCAAGAACGAGGGAATAGATGACGGCTGTGACGAGATAGTTGTGGTTGCTCAGTTTCCATACTCGAAGAGTGAGAAAAGTTTGAACTAGGAAAGCGGTCAAGCCGTTGAAGATGACTTCTGTGAGCAGGGACCATGTGAGCTGTGTCAGAATCGCTGGGTTGCCGTAATTGGTGACCAAGTACGTGTATACTAGAGATGGTTCAAAATTTGAGGAAAATGGGATAAATACGGACGATTTTACCTGTGTGGGAAATGAGAGCCTGATGGACAGTGTCGAAAACCATCACGGCGACGACAAGCGCGACTAGGTATGATGGATCGCGTTGGTGAGTAAAATAATACCACGCTTGAACGCATGAAACTCCGTGAAGACTATTTATTTGTTTAGTAGTGAAACAAAATCAACAAGTACACGATCTTACACGGCCGCAACGACAACACCAATGAACGCAGCACCGAGCCTGAAAAATTGTTAGAAGCGAATTCAACTCGAGGAAAATAACATAGCTGACGTTGTATCCATATTAGCTGGTAAACCCATTGTAAGATCCCGGTGAACAGTGAATGAGAGAGGTCGAGGAGAAGAAAGAGCAGAGGGTTTAGTCCCAGAACTTTTTGCACCAAATAAGTAACGTCTCGCAAATGCACCCTAGAAAACTCTACGGCGAATGACAGACTGAATGCTAGATCTAACACCGAGTTCCCATGCCAAGCAAGGGCCGGAGTCGCAACCGAGCAAAAGAGATCGAACCAGCTGAGCGCATCTGGCGCAGCGCCAGGATGCTAAATTGTGGCAAAAGTGGGGAAGCTAGAGTCTTAAGAGAGCCAACTTTCGTTGGAACTAGAAGTTTGCAAGTGCATCTGGGCCACGAAAACGAGGTGAAAGTATCGATCTAAATAATTTTTCCAGTTCTCCCGCGAAGCATACGATAGCTGGTGTCATTCTCAGCTCCGCAACTCCCACAAATGTGGCAGTCAAATTATGATCTGTTACTTATCTTTTTAATGACAGAATAAGTCCCGATGTCGGTGGAGAGGGAGAGAAAAGACGGCACAATATCGCGTCCTCGGTGCAGAGAGTTCCTTGTGATGGTCTGCATCAAAAACTCAATTGGCGCTTTCTGTCCGCTGTGACCTCCGTCATCGTCCGCGTGGCATTCCACAATGGAACATCCTCAATGTCTAAGCACATCCAGTGCACTTACTGTGAGAGCAAATCCCGGATATGAGATCCCAACTGGGGTTGCGAGCGTCGTGGACTTCATCTCTATTCGCCAACATGTACCAGGACGTTTTGAGAAAATTGACGCTCATTTCTTTGCTCTGCTGGTCTCCCAGGAACGATAAAGCATGATGTCCTGAATGATGATAGAGGCTCCGACGGCATTTCCTTTTTGCACGGTTCGCAGTGCCACTAGCCACCATCACCGGTACACCAAAGCTCCACGAGACTAGTAGCCTTTTTCGACAGTCAATCGCTTCCAGTTTCCAGGTCAATGAAAAGCCTCATTCAGGAACCCTTGCTCTGCACCCTTCACGGATCATGGGCTTTGTTGATTCAGCAAGCTCTGTTCTTCTCTTGCTGCTGAAGAACCATGACATGGTAAAATAAAGCCGCAACGCCACCTGTGGTACAGATCTTCTCGTTCTGGCTAGCCTCGTCAAAGGACTTCCACATTTCCATAACGGAAGTTCCAACCCCACAATCAAGGGTTCCCACCACATCATCATCACAAGGCTTGAGAGAGTCGTGTCCAAATCTCTGACATCGAACCCAAAGATTCGTTTTATGGCCAAGATCCCCGAAGGCTAGCCATCATTTCTCGTAAGGAGTGGAAGAACCTGATCACTGAAGCTTCCTGTGGCACTTCGAGTAACATGACTTTCCATAGAGACTCTCCTCCCTCGATTATTTGGAGCCTACTCTTCACGCTCATATTGGCTTTGCCGTTGTCGATCGTTCGTTGTGAGCCTCTAGTTTCTCTCTTTTTTGGCACAATGTTTTTCGAGAACAAGTTGAGAGAAATGTAATTAAGGTACAGCTACCCTGAGATTTGCCTCTTAGGCAGTCTCTAAGAAAATAACGGCATGGAGTCCAGGCATTCTTGTGTCTTTGATGGCTCACAGAAGTTTCGTCTCCATGGACAAGGGCTTTTATCCAAGTCAATCAGAGTTTTTGCCTTCTACATCGTCCGGGATCAGAATGAGTCGGGGTCGGCTCTCCCTTTTTCGTTGGCTTCGGCAATTCATGTTCAAATTTCCAAGGTTGCATCTTCTTGACGTGATCGAAATTAATTGTAATCGTTCAAATTTCCTGTTTTTAAATGATTGACGCTTGCATATAAATTCTCATTGTGAAGCTCTAATTTCTTTGGATGAGGGTAATGACCTTTCTCAAAAAAAACAAAGCCTCACTTTCTTCTCCCAACTAACAGAGCCAAGGGCCATTCAACTCCCACTTCATCTCCTACGGCACTTCTCACATCATTAACAAATTTCATGGCAAACTTGTTCGCCTCTTCTTCTCCATACTTCTCCTCATACGTATGGTACGCAGATGCACTTTGAATATAAGCATATAGAGACTCCCACGGCATTGTCTTCTGAAGAATGACGGGAAGATGCGGTTTTGGGAGCTCAGGATGGTGTGAACCTAAGAACCACGCAGGTATATCAGTCAAACCATATAGCAGCATAAGAGAAGCAAGGAGAAAACCTACCGACAAAATAAATCCTTTTGAAATCTTCGAATAAATCTTCGGGAGGTTCAGGAACAGCAGTGAGGTGCGTCTCAACGATGGTTCGACCTGGTCTTTGGAAATGTGGTGCAAGGGAGGTACGTGGGTCTGAGCCTTGCCAGAAAGCATTGATGAGAGGTGTAAGTTCTGGCTTGTTTGTGATTCTCATTTCAGAATAACCCTAACAGCGGAGAAAATGACTCAGAATATCGCTACACAGCTGACATGGCCGGACTTACCCAGAAAGAGAAGGTCCCGGACGGTCTGAGGACTCTGGCAACTTCCGGCCAAACCTTAGAGAAGTCAAACCAGTGGCAAGCCTGAGCTGAACGAGGATTGAGGGCCAATGCTTGTGAAACGAAATGCCAATATACCTGCAGTTACCAAGTCAACTGTCGCAGTTTCAATGCCGCATGAAGAGAGCTCTTCTGCTGAGCTGTGACGAAACTCGAGCTTCCTATTTCCATCCAGAGTCTGTGGTTGAGCTGCGCGAGCTTTGTCGATCATACTTTGAGAGGGGTCGATTCCGATGACATGGGAGAAGTTTGGAATTTGTACAGTTGCCTGGCCTTGGAAATGCATTAAATTATTTAAGAATCAAATATGTGGAATGAGTACTTACCGGTTCCGCAACCAATATCCACCGCTAAATCAAGTTTGGCTGCTGGTATAGAAAGATGGTTCGCGACGACATACTCCCAAAGGCGTGAGGGGTAAGTGGGACGACTTGCTTTGAAAAGGATTCAATGAAGAGTTTGACAGGCTAGAGTAGGTAGAGCGGAACCAGCATAGATGGCAGCATTGAATGCTGGTTTAGCGAACGTCGCCATGACGGGAAGACGGAAGATATGCCTGATTTCCTATTTGGGCAACGATTGTTGATCGCCTTGTGATGTCTTGCCTCTTACATTCGCACCTGGTCCGCATGCTATCACAGGGTCTCGTGCGTATATGGCGGCGGCTCTGCCTTGCTCTGCAGTCCTGTGCCTGATTTATTCTTTCGGGCTTAGCGACAATGGTTGCCCTCTTGTTTTCACCGCTTGATAAAGGGACAATTGAGTTTCTCCGACCGTCTGCATGGGCGCAAGTCTATTCCTTGTCTGGCTCATCTGTCCGCAGTAACCACTCTCACGGCTCTCCTAGCTAACCCCAGGCCAACCCACGACCGGGAACTGTACTGCACCTGAGACGCAGAATGATGGGGATCGTGTTTTTCGCACCACCGCAGAACACAGGTCACTCACTTCCCTCCTAATTCGGAAGGAGGGCGCTAAACAAAGGCGAGCCCTCCTCGAGCAGAGAAGAAAGCGTTTTTGAGAAACGCCTTTGAGAGCCGCTCTTTCCCCTCACTTCCGGTCAGCTCAGACCGTAAAACATCAAAAAACGCGAGCAGCCATATCCCGCGGCATTCGATAACCAGGTTGTTTCTGAATGTTCCATATTTGTCCCACTCAAAATGGCGGGTCCCGATTTGTAGGATATCTTTCTTCCCTTTCCTCTCGCGTCCCTCAAGGATGAGACTTCCGGTCATTACCTTTGCCTTTTCATGGCTCGTCGGCCTCGCCGTCGCAGACCCTACCATTCAGTATCTCGCTCAGCAGACGATGGTGGCTACTGGCGCTCACAATGCGACTGCACTACAGCCGCCGGCTCTGCCCAACCCCATGCCCAATCTTGCACCCTTCATTCAACTTTCTAAAGCCCCTCCTGGCGGTGTCTCTATTAAACTTCCGTCCGCTTTTCTGGGATTCTCCATCGAGATGTCCGTCGCGAATCAAGTTCTTGGACACAACTCTTCGCTTGTCGAGTTCGTCGCTTGCTATTGTATCACATTCCTTGGCTAACTTGCCCTTCCAGGCCAACCATGCTTAATCTTTTGCATAATATTGCTCAACGATCTGGGACAGTGAATGTTCGTGTAGGTGGAAATACGCAGGACTATGCGACAGTAGACGAGGCTGGAACGCATCCAGAACTCAAGCACAGGATCCTGTATAAGGACAAGTCGAACATTAATTCTAACAATCCCACTGCGACTCCTCCTGTATATCTCTCTAGAGACTTTTTCTATCTCTTATCGAACATCTCAGCCTTCACAGACGTGCACTGGTACCTCGGCATTCCTTTCAACGACACCAACTGGCGTCTCGGCATTGCCACTATGGGTCCCGAAATTTTAGGCGACCGCCTTCTCGGATTCCAGACAGCAAACGAACCCGATTTCTACGCGCAGCACGGTCATCGTACAAGACCCTATGGCCCTGCGGAGTGGATGACAGAGTTGCATTCGCTTGTGAATGCGATGAGTGACCCGAAATATGATTTCGCGAGGAAATCGTTCATTGTACCTTCGGTAGCTGGTGCCGATGGCTGGGCTCTTCAACAAGTATGTCCTGTACCTTGATTCTCAATGTCGTTGGTGGCTTATTTATTCCATGTAGGTTTGGGATGCCGGTCTGGTGCCTCAGTTCAACGACAACATTAAGTACCTCGCAGTCGAACATTACCCAGCTGACAACTGCGCTGCAATTTGGGGAGGATCGAATGACCCAAATATTCGAGTCCCGCAGGATGAGATGACCAAGTACATGGAGTAAGTTCCGGCAGTTCAAGTTTTTAGCCCTGAACTAAATTCCTTTTTATCAAGCCACGATGTCTATCTGAAGAACGTCGTGAAAGACTACGCCCCTCATACAGCGTACGCTCAGTCTGTGGGCAAAGGCTTCATCATGTTCGAAACCAATACCGCGTCGTGTGGAGGTTTCCAGGGTGTTTCGAACTCATTTGGTGCTGCGCTTTGGGGTTTGGACTATGCCATGCAGATGGCCTATACCAATTTTACTGGCGCGATGTACCACGTCGGTGGTCAGACGACTTTCTACAACGTTCGTATCTTTTACTCTTCTGCTAGAATATCGTTTCTTACAACCAGTGATATAGCCTTTCACTGCTCCTCCTACCAACGAGACTATCTTCCATGGGTGGACTATTGGCTCTATGTACTACTCTGCTCTTGTTATGGCTGAAGTCCTGGGCACTACCAATACTAGTCAGATCATCGACCTCGACGCCAACAACGCAAGCCCTCAGACTCCGGCATATGCCATTTACGAGAACGGTCAGCTTAGCAAGGTCGGCATTTTCAATTACATGGACAAGTCAAAAGGCAATGCCGACTTGACGGTCTCCATTGCTGTTGGCGGCTCTGGAGTTGGCGCTGAGAATGGAACGCCCGCGACTGTGAAAGTGAAATACTTGCAGAGTAACAGTGTTGCGGACACGGGTAACTTTACTTGGGCTGGTCAGGTGTGTGGTCTGATACTGTGAATCTGGCATGTACTCACTTTTTCTGTTCCCCTTTAGACCCTTGGTGTTGCATATGGTTCCGACGGTCGCCTCAAAGGTGATGAAATTGTCAAGACCATTACCTGCAACAACGACAATACCTGCACGATCCCCGTCCCTGCTCCTGCCTTTGCGCTCGTCTTCTTGAATGGCGACCCGAACCCCACAGCTGCCTACCCCTCTTCCACTTATGCCACGACTGCCGTAACACAGACTCGCAATACTGCCGTTGTCAGCAACGATGTACTTGCTACGTCGAATGGGCATCAAAACGTTGCTGACAAGAAATTCAGCACTTCGTTTGGCAGTGGAAATAAGAATGCGGCGTCGAGACGAGTTGAGGTTGTGAGTTGGTTAGTTGTTGGGATGAGTCTAGGACTTGGGTTCTTTGTTGCTGCTAGCCGAAGACCATGACAATAGTTTTATTAGGCTTTTCGGTTGATTTTTCGTGTTCCTCTCATCCTCAGACTTTTTCTTGGATACCATAGCAATGTTTCTTTTCTGTGTGTTACTACGCACTAACCCCCTTTCTTTCATCCATTTTTTGTACAGTCTTTGGTTGTACTGATTGTGGTTGGATTATTTCCCAATATCTAGTAATTGTATTTTATTTGGTCCTTGGGGCTTGGAACTGGCTTTGTGATGAGAAGGAATTGAGGGTTACAAGAGAGGTAGAACGCAATACCACTTATTTTCTAGGCCCCTGTTCTACCTAGATGGAAGAAAGATGATGAGAGCTCAGAGAGAGAGAGCCTGTTGAAGATTCTTGAGGATGGAGTGACAATGATTACCTAAGCACCTGCCATTCTTCCCGACACCCATCAACCATGAAGTCTCTGGCCATTCTCCCCGTTCTCTGCAGTGCAACTCTAGCACTCTGTAATGCTGTTACCGTTCATCTCTCTCCTTCGCCAGCACTGTCACAAGCTCAATTGGATGACGAATGGAGTCCCCGCGCTGAACTGTCTAAGTTCATGGGCTTGGATGCGTTCGAAACTCTGCCTGAGAAGGCCAAGGGCATTTTCATGCAACAGGACGCATTTATTGGGGTAGATGCACCGGTTGGAACGGTGGCGGGTGCAAGCGTATTGGTCCTCAGTGGAGATGCTGATATCGTCGACCGTTTGTGCTCTTCCTCAAACTTGCTCAATATCACCTTTACTAATCTCTTGTCTTAGAACTTTTACCCTCTACTATCTCACGACAGACATTCTCGCTTCCCCTTCCCTCTGACTTGACCCCAACGGGTCTTCTCTCCCTCTACGTACAACGCGCAGCAGAGGTACATTCGACTGTGCATACCGGAGCACCATCGTCAACATCCCTTCCTTACAATTCCTTCACAACATGGACTGTTTCTTCCTTCTCAGAAGCTGACAAGACCAAGCTCGCTGCCCTTCTCTCTGCCAATCCCGCAGCCAGAGTCGTCGTTCTGGCTACGCCTCCTGCTCATGCCAACAGGAGAGCAGAATCGACTGGTTTACAACAAAGCCAAGCCCCATTCCCTTCACCTCCTGCCCACGCGCCTATCTCTGGAATTTCTGGCTGCTTCACATCTGCCAAGGATTGTGCTGATGGCACCGACAGTTGCTCGGGTCACGGCGAATGCGCGCTCGCTCAAAAAGGTGAGCACCAATTCCAGACTTTCTTCCCCTTTTGATTATAGCATTAATATTCTTCAGGTTCTCAAAGTTGCTACGTCTGCTCCTGTGGGACCACAGTTGAGCCTGCTGCCAGTGGCCTTAGCGGGAACAAGACTACACGTTGGGCAGGCCAAGCATGCGAGCGAAAAGACTACAGCGGTGACTTTGTTCTCCTCGCAGGCATTACCATCGTTCTCCTCCTTTTCGTCACCGCGAGTGTGACGTTGCTGAGTTCCGTGGGTGCCGTTGAACTCCCAAGTGTGTTGCGTGCAGGTGGGGTCAAAGGAAAAGCAGATTAGTGAGATGAGTAGCTTGTCATTCATGACTTTTGACTTGGACTCTTCCCTACATAATTATATGTCTTGAGCACGTTACAGTATCATTAATCCATTTTCTTCCAGTCTGGAATTAGTGGGATTAAGACCAAAAATCTTTCAGGTTCTGGTTATTTCCTTGTTTCCCTCACTACAATTCTGTGCTAGGTGGAATCAGGCATGTCTCAGGTATGGGATCTGTTTCTTGAGTTCCCATGTGCAAGCCTACCAGACCTTCACATGCCAGTTTTATAACCGTTTCACATGCCAAGCAAAAAACTTGTAACCTAGGAATCGGGAGGGAAGGGGTGAGTATGGGAATGTCCAGGACCCAGTCAGCCAAAAAGGTCAGTTTCTCCTACATCCTGATCGAGCTTAAACGACCTACGTCTTTCCAGGCCCATCCGCATTATCCGATTTCGTACTATCAAAACGGTCTTCGCCAAGCAAAATTGGAAGTGGACTTTGTAAGCGACTACCTCCACGAACGCAAGCCTTATGACATTCATGGACCGGACGGGACTTCTCAAAAACCTACATAAGAAACGGCCAACATGGCCATAACTACTTTACAAAAATGGCCTCAACAGTGAATGGGAAAGTCATTTTCAACTCCATCCCACAAGGTATTGGATCATCTTCTCCCTATGACAAGCACTTATTACACCCCACCCGTAGGTTACCCTGAACCTGGGAAAACGACCGTCTATAATGAAAGCGAAACCATCGACCTTGACTTTGTTGCTCTCAATGGTGGTGTTCTAGTGAAGACTCTGGTTATTAGCATTGAGCCTTATTTTCGTGGTCGAATGAGAGAGCCACATATTCCTTCTTATGTTCCTGCATTTCCTCTTGGTAAACCGTATGTCCGCTATTTTTTTTCTTTAGCCTTAGAGCCTTATAGCGTCACCACGACCTGCCTAGAATTGAATCTGGTGCTGTTGCAGTTGTTTTGAGGTCTGAGAAAGAAGGATTCATCAAAGGAGACCATGTTACGGGGATCCTCCGTCAGTCGTGTCTGTTTCCTTCCAAATTCTGGACATATGCATTGTTCATCTCTTGTTAACATGTACAGCTCATCGAGAATATTCCATTCTCACCGATGGATTCATCAAAGTTGAAAATCCCCACAAATTGCCATGGTCTCAATTTCTTGGTCTTCTTGGCGGTCCAGGTAAGCTCATAAACACTGTGCTCAAATCCAACACCAATTATTTATCTTTTATATCCCGTCAGGTAAAATTGCTTACGCTGGGTGGAATGAATACTCGCATGCCAAGCCAGGGCACGTTGTTTATATCAATTCAGCTTCCAGCGCAGTCGGCTCGGTCGTCGTCCAGCTCGCCAAAGCCCAAGGCCTCAAAGTCATAGGATCTGCAGGATCTTCTGAGAAGGTAGCATTTGTCAAAGAATGCGGTGCTGATGTAGCTTTTAATTATAAAGAGGAGGACACAGCAGAAGTATTGAAAAGAGAAGGGGGGATTGACGTGTTTTGGGATAATGTAGGAGGTGCGCAGCTGGAGGCAGCCTTGGAAACAGCAAAGAATGGAGCTCGCTTTATTGTGAGAAGTTCATATTTATTGCGTTTTGCATCTTGGAACAATGTTCTAATCGTTGTTGGTTTTTTTCGGTCTTACAGGAGTGTGGCATGATTAGTGACTACAATTCAACACCGTATCATGTCCAGAACCTTCTCAAAATTGTAGAGAAGGCTATAACCATTTCTGGATTCATTCATTTCCGTGATTTGGCGGAGAAATGGGATAATAAATTCAGGACTTTTGTTCCAGAGAAAGCAGCGACAAGTGAATTTAGAGTTAAGGAGGATATTTCATATGGTCTGGAAATGGTGGGAGAGATCATTTTGGCTGTGCAGAAGGGAGAGAATCTCGGAAAAGCAGTTGTCGTCGTGGCAGAAGATTGAAACATGCTCAACAATGATAGCTGTATTAATGAAGATATAGACAGGAGCACAAGTGTACTTCTAGAATTGGTGGGGCGGGTACAACAAAGTGTGAGGACGATGGCGAAGCTACCTACCTTGATTTGTCTCATCCAACAGTAGAGTCCAAATAGCGGTCATCGACTCTGTTGTATGAATGTGCGCGATTCACCTGCGTATCCCTGTCTAATAAACCATTTGTTCATCAAAGATTTCAGGGATATTGGATATGTGAATCGAGAGTCAATTCGGTGATTCAATGTAAGGACATCAATAGTGGAGTGGTATTCGTTGATGAAGCTGCTTAATTTCCTCTTCCAATTGGGATACCCTATTTTGTAGTTCAGCATTAGTGGGAGCTTGGGTCGTTGTTGTAGGCCCTGGGGACTCTATTGTTTAGCTCATATTTTAGCTAAAAAACAACAGAACTCGAAGGAATCCGACCCACGAGAAAACATAAATGATTCTTTGTCTTTCGCGGGGAGTGGATGACTTGGCTGTGAAGCAGTAGTCGAAAGAAGTTGGTGGGGAGCACCTAAAGATGCGTAGTAAGCAATAACAAAGTGGTGGATTTTGTTGTGAGCTTACTAACCCGTGAGCGGGACTGGATGATGAGGTGAGGACGGGCCGGAGCGGTCGTTCCCATTAAATGTCATTTGCGGGGTTCCTTCGTGGTTTGCTTCATTTTCTTTGCGCCGCTGCCGCTTTCGGCAAAGGAAGAAAGTCACTACTAGGGCACACACAACAAAACCTGCGGCAATGGAGCCGCCGATAATAGCGCCTCTTGGATGAGTCTCAGCAATAATTCAACCCATGTTAGAGAAGAACGAACCTCCGCTGATCACTTATTTTCGAAGGAGAACGAGTGAAGGAAGTTGAAGGTGATATAGAAGCCGTGGTAGAATTACTGTCGATCACAGTAGTAAATTGTGAACTTGAGGAACTGGTCGTTGTGGGCTCCGCCGAAGTCGTGGTGCTCGAGGAATCCACAATAGCATAATCAATACGGAACCAAAGTCCACCAGATGAATTGAATGTAACCAGATTGTTTTGCGTTGTATCAAATCCTCCAGCCTGGAAATAAAGAGTATCCTTGTTTGTGTCGCTGTGTTGAGGATTGTCATAGACGAATGCCTGGGATTGATAGGTGAATGTAACATGATTTCGACCTTCACTGCCTTCTGGCCCATAAATCTTAACAGAAGAACCTATGGCAAGACTTACAATTTGATCATACTCAGGCTTTTATTGGAATTTTACCTACCTCAGAATTGCAAAGTCCCAGAACAGCCATCGGGATTGCTTGGTGGTCCACAAGCAAAGTACGAACCTCCGTGAGGATTTCCTTCGGATGCGACTCCCCACCCGTCATTCCAGGTCCACGCACTGTTGTCGTCCTCGATATACTCCGTTTCAGAGCGGACAACTGAGAATAGGAGAAGCAACGCTGCTGCAGCCAGCATGCTGGAAGGCGAGAGAGAGGAGCAGTTAGTTCCTGGGTTTCAGGCGCTGTAATCAAGGAAAGGTAACAAAGATGCATGCTTCCTGGCCTCCTTTGCCATAGGCGCTGGGGGAGGCGCCCAGAATAGTCTGGCGGCTCGTTTGGGCGCTTTTCGCAGGGGATGATAATCACAATGTTTTAGAATGTCCTTCTGCTAGATAGATTGGGAGAATTTGGAATTCGTTTTTCCCGCGGGAAATGCGGCCGCCAGTACAGCTCGGCCAGGTCAAAACATTTGACCCAACTTCGTGTAAGGGAAACAGGCGAGTTATAGACTGTTGCCGGGCGCTGCTTTTAACGGTTTACCATTGGTATTCGTGTAAGTGTCTTAGGCCTCACTACAATCCTGGAAAACTATTACTGACGAGTAGCACTATTCGGGGGTAGAGTAACATACAAGCCCGTGGTACGGCCACCCCGTCCTCGGATGAACATTGAGTGACCTTACAACCAGTTCAACACGCGGGTTAGGTGACAGACAATTTCGCACAGAAGGTTTCAAGAAAATACATCATGACTATTAAGCGGTATCCAGCAAGAAAATTTACATGACATCCGATGCGAAGACGAAAAAGCTAACGTCCGAATTCACTCTTCAAAGTTCCAAAACCGCTGCTGCTTCAGGTCGAATAGGTAGCTGGCGTCCCCATCCATCCCATTTCACACAAGGCTGCTCGTGATCCAGCTTGTAATCTACACCTCTGACCGGCTCAAGAATATCGTGACTATGGAGAGTGAATTGAATAACTGTAGCATCCCGAGGCAAAAGTTGAGCAAACATTTCAAGCATGTGCTCTAAAATTTCGCGCCGCCGATCGAAGAGGGTCACAGGACAATGGCAACAGCAAATGGAGGATCTACGCGACCATCCGTATAGCGATACAGGTCCTTGCAGGGTGCTGATTCCCTGCAAACATGTCTGTATCTCGTCGTTAATAAAAACATAGTCATCGCGACTAATTGGTTGAGTCCAAACAATGTGTTGGTGTTCGAGCTAGATTATAAGGTGAATGGGAGGAGTCCAATGGTAATGCTAGGGCTTACAGCATGAGGATAGTTGAAAACATATCTTGTTGGAGTTGTGGCATGACCTGTCGAGGAACATGGGCGGCAAAAAAAGAGTGGATTGAGCCTCATGATTTCTTCATATGTGGTTGTAGCAGGATCCAGACCACAGAGTCGAATGAAATGCTCAGCAGTCTTGGAAGTTTGAAGCCTGAGAGGAGGTTGACCAACCGCGATGGAAAGGCTGTTTTCAACATCTGACGAAAACGACGAATCTCTCCCAGAAGTGCAACAATGGTAAAGCGCGGTGGGGTATCTTGTGCTGCCCTGTGACTCGCGGCACGACTCAACGCACAGTAGCTCGTTTTTTGCAAGAAGAAGCTCCTTGGGGTCGCGAGTTCCATCTGAACAAGTCGCGAAAAGAAATTCTTGTGTTTTGATGAGCCAAGTGTCGCAAACGGAAGCAAAATGATGCGCGAAAAGGTGGTCAAACGAGTCTTCGGGAAAGGCAGCTTGAAGGATGTCGAATTCCAAGATAGCCGAAAATTGCGGGAGCGCAGCGAGGTAACCGATTTGAGGAACAAGTTTATCGAGTCCAATGTTATGCCTATATCGCGCTCGAGCTCTAGCCAGAATTTGAAGGCGTGAATCCCTATTTTCTACCGTCCACCGTTGACGGCTCCTGTTTCGAAAGTTTTGCATGAATCCGACTATTTCGCTGCTCATGTTTTCCCACATTCGGTCAGTCAACGCTTGAGGCTTTTTGATAGACTTGAGGTTTTGGAATTCGCAGAGCTCATAGTCTTCCATGGCATCCAGATCCTGGCCCCATCCAAGGTCGCGGAGTCGAGCAATAACCCTAACAAATGAGACAATAACTGAGAGAAAATATTGAAGGTGAATAAATCAAAGCGTACTGTTCGTATCGTTGCGCACGCAAATCGTCGAGTCTGTTACGCTTATTCTTGTTCTGCTCGAACATCCAGGCTTCACAAGATGTAGTCAGCTATTTTGGAGCACTGTCAGAAAACTAGGATTTCAACTATGGGCGAACAATCGTACTGTGATCTTGTCTTCAACGGTATTCGCCTGCTCAATAAGCCATCTAACACGAGAATCTTGTGGTTGGTTGCGGTATGCGAAGAGAAAGTTCCTGATATCGTCCTTTGAGTACATGAGGTCGACGAATCTCCGGGCGGCTGCAAATTCAGTGGATAAGCAGTCACTTCAAATCAGGTGGTGCGTACGGTGACGGGAATATAGAGGGATGCACTCAGAATAACTCGAGGGAAAATCGACGCTGTCCTCCGGTATTAAAGTACGAATAAATTTCTGAACGCTTGAGAATTTGACTGTACTATGGAGAGGATGAAATCATGTGCAACGATAATTCAAAGACGAGACATACTCATCTTTAAAACAACGTTTACATAGGCGACGGCGATACATAAACTTGAAAGGTCCATTCGCTTCACATTTCTGGAAATGGTGAGGCTGATACAAAGACCAAGTATGGACGCAACGAACCATGCACGTTTTGCCAAACATGAGACTAGCAAATTGAGGCTCCGACATGTTATCAGGCTTGTCTGGAAGCCCGACGACGGCCTCTCTGGCGTGTTTCCAGAGAGCCTCGGTACCAGGTGAGGCTTTGCTGAGGAGAAGTCCACGAAGGTCTTTCGATGATTGAGTAAGCGCATGAAGGTCAGGGAGGCCAAGGTGAGCAAAAATCTAGGATACATCGGCATTAAAAAAATGAAAGACATGAGATTAGAGTTTTCGCACCTCGAAGAGAATGTCGAGGGGCGCATGGTTGACAAATTTCTTCAGCAAGCCTCGACGACCTTTGGTGTGTCGCCATTTCGGGTCAAAGCTCGCGGCTTTGACCAGATTCCCCTTTTCAGCAGCGGAAGGTCCGTTTGCAGTTTTGAGGGGCTTGCGAGGGTAGCGGTCAGCAGTCCCCTCATCGGGCAGTGGCTCGAAATCGGTGACGGCCAGAACGACGCGCGAGCCAGGCAGTTCAGCCGCTTGAAAAGCTTGGGATTCGATCTTTCTAGGTTTGCGAGGCATCGAGGGAAGACGGTATAAAAGGTCAACGATGTGCTGATCGTTCGAAAGCAAGAGCGAGTAACCAATGTCACGTCGATTGCAAGCCTGGTGTGACCAATACACGTGAGGTGACTCTTCCATAAACCATTTCGTTATTTGTCTTCCGGGCATAAAATGATCTACTCTGCCTGTTATAGGCGTCTCAGAAAGATGGCTTCGCTGGTACGTTCAAACAAACTTAAAGGGACAACTTCAATTTGGGCCTAAATGACTTCATAGGTAAAATGCCATCGGCAGTCTCCGCGGTTTGTCTCATTCTAATTACTTCTCCATTGTGTCTCAGAACCGGAGGTTCGTCCGTTCCCGCGTTTGATCCCCGGCACAGGGACCTTCGAATTTCGTTCTCGTGAAGGTAGCACTCTTGGGTTTCAATTACAAAATTTGATGAAATTTCCAGACGAAGACGCTTGTCGCGAGTACCCCTGCCAATACAAAAATAAAATTGAAGAGAGCCTGAACGAGTCTGCCCTTGAATCTTTCTTCGACTCGTTTTGCAAAGGCCTCGCCGTCGTTCAGGTAAGGGAAAGGCACTTCCTTGGGAACATCCGTCCCAAGAAACTGCAATGTCTTTAGGAAACAATTGGGGTGTGAGCCATAATCAACTCACTTTGCATAATGGCTCCCAGCCCTTTTCTGGACCCCATTCTAGTCTTCTCTCGGGAGGCACTAGACCTCTCACCATCGCCATATGTTCCTTGAGAACCCAAATACCACAACTTTTCAATCCAGGAGCGGCCCACCAGCGGTCAGAGCTTCGGAAAACGCGAGCATACGGCCATTGGAAGAACTAGGCAAGTGTTTAGGTTAAAATTTTTCGTACCACTAGGTCGACGATTCAACTTACCTGATTGATCCAAAAAGTCTCCTTTTCAAAAAGCCCAACGAACATGCAGAAGTACAAAGTGAACCAGGGTAAGGAGAATATTTTGGAAATGGAAATATGCCAGGCTTGATATGATTCTCGTTGATTCAAGATAACCTGAGCTTCAGGATACGCTTCAATAAGCTCGCGGGTGAAGTAGACAGCAACGAGGTCCAGAACCACATCGGCGTGCCCTAGCAACTCGTCGAATTCCTCTCGGGTGATCTTGACATCAGGGTCTTCTCCAGAACTAGCGTAAAACCTTATTGAAGAGGCAATTAACATATTGATGGGGGCTTACTATTTCCTTACAGCCAATTCGTGCCACTTTTGAACGTAGCCAGCGTCCTCCAAGAACAGGTTCCAGCCGTGATAAGTTGTATACCCTAACTTTCCTAGAGCATCTGCAAGGCTTTCTGTACCAGATCTTGAAGGACCAACACAAATGAGTTTCATGGGTTTGGTCCTCCTACGAATAGGGGGCTCAGGGAGGCGGTATAGCCAGGTTTGGAGCGCAGGATATCGCATCGTTTGTGTCAGTGGATTGGGGATTGCTGGATCTCGTTCGTCCAGAATATTCCGCTATCTTATAGGCACGTCGTCTAGGGTACTTCGGTAAATACACGAATGGGAAGGATCGTAACCTCGTGTGACTCGTGTCAAATTTTCCGGTTACTTTTCCCTCCATTACAAAATTGAAGTGAAACGTCGCAAAGCTTGATAGATCGCTCAAGACCGGCTCCCGAGATGGGGCGGCGAGAAAACAGTTTATCTGACTGGTGGAGCTGGCGGTAGAAGTGGCAGGGCGGTGTTTTTGTTTTCCTTGGGCTGGAGGTTCGGGCTTTCTAAACATACGGTAACGATACTGACGTATTTGGTTGCAGTGGTGGAGACCGGGAATACATTGCCTCGGATGTTATCAAGTGAATAGGGGATGCAGTCCGACGGCAAGCAAAATGACACAGCGATGAGCTTGAGCGGCATATACATGGAATCCACAATAAATTTCACCCCATGTCCCCTTTTGCAGTAGCAACAATAAGATGCTCAAAAGGCAACAGAGGAGCAACTAGTGGCTTAATTTACAGGGCTGTAATCAACGAAAGCTGACACATAGACATTCTCTTCTGGTTGTGCTGCAAGAGGTGCTGGAAGTGTCCAGAAGGAGATAATGCGGACCCTGCTGGGCAGCTTGTTTGCCCGGGCACTTTTTTGTTTTGGGTAAAGTAGGAAGCAGATGACATTTCTACTTTCATAATGACAAAGTGTAACAAAAGGAATCGGGAATTCGCCTTTCAGGTGTAATGTCTTCTCTTTCATGCCAGTTGTGGACACATAGGCCGGTTTGTTACCTTATTGTATTCAAAAACTCCTTGAAATTGAAACAAAGTCGTCACTGCATATCTGGACTATCTGAAAACCAAATTTCCATCCTCTTCTCCTCCTCCCAAGCTTTCAAACAAATTCGAAATAAGTCAACAGTTTCATTCACCCTTGTTGCCGTGTCTCCGTGTCTGCGGTGCACAGTACATCGAATCTTCACTTTGGATTTGGATGCAAGAGCAGAAAAGTCTGGATCCAGTACTTGGGGTGGTATGGAAGGTGGGTAATCGAGCCAGCCAATATCAAAATGGAGGTTAGTCAGGGATGCGGGAGCCTCTTGAGAGAGATTCCGGGCCATATAAGCAAACCAGTGAGACCATTGATCTGAAGTTACGGGTGAAGGGAGACACATCCAAAAAGTGAGTGTCAGGAGGTTTGGAAAAGTGGACAGTGGAAGCAGATATCGAAGCTCAGGCTGTTCGTGATAGTCAATTACTAGAGCTTATGAGCCAACAATTCCCTAAATGCAGCAGGAGGTGTGAAAATCAACTAACCGACAGAGCTATATACTTCATGCCCAAATGATAGATGTTGGAGGTTGGCCCTCAAAGCGTTCATTGAAGGCAAAAAGTCGAGATCGAGCGGGAAGTCTCGGCAATAATGCCCGCCGACGTGCCAAAAGGTGATACTGCCGCCTGCGAGGTCGAGATACTGCCCAACTGTCATGTCATCCAGAAGGTCGCAGTCCTCGAACTCACTTAATGAGAATGAAGTGATTCGTGGGAGCGCGTCGATCTTGGCAGTGTCAGAAGTCGTGGGCACTTCATAGCTAATGCCTCCATATCTTGCGCCTATGTCAAAGGACAGTAGATTTTTACAATAACCCAAGACATCAATCAGGGGAAAGTAAAAAACATCGTAGAGTTCGAGCCAAAGAATGTGCGGCAGGACATGGCTAGTGAGGCACTCCTGGAATGTGGGCGCAAATGTCGTCCAGTTTCCCCCTCCGATAATCCTAAAACCTCTCAATTGAGCTCCGACGACGGTAATAGCTGAGACCAGTTCACATGCAGCGTCGGTTTTATTAAGGATAGACGTATTTTCCATTTTAAGGGTGATGGTTCTCACTCTGTTGGTGAGGTGCCCCTTAGTATTCCCGAGAAGAAATCGACTTTTTTTTCGCCACGTTTTGTCGGTAAGGACCAGATCTGAAAATAAGAGCCCCTGAGAGACCGACTGGAATGGCCTATTGACCAAGCAGCATGATTCGAGTGTGGGTTTACCCAGACACTGTAGAATGTGCGGGACAATATCCAAAGGAATAGAGGTCATGGAAGCGCGGTGAATGAACGTTGTGGCTGGCTCGAGGTAAGTGCTGGGCGCGTGTTTGGATAGGAGGTGTCAGAATGACTGTGTGGTGACGATGCGACGAACATTTTTCGGCTTTAGGCCGTGGGTCGTACCTCCCACTTATGCTTTAAATAAAATCTGCACCTAGCGGTATAGCTAGAGCTGGATTTTGTATCGTGCATTGAAGTCCAGTAAGTGATTGGTGTCGAGCTGAAGACCTTATGGCCAAATCGCATGAAACAGCATAGGGAAGTTCAACGTATGTGATCCGATCGCCATCCGGAGGAGAAATACATCTGGAGAAGGCGGGGCACATAATTGCCCATGCCCCCATTCACCAGCCAGACCAAAGATAGACACTGGAGTTCCAAGGCCGCTGAGCCTTTTCTATTTCGAATGCAAATTCTTTACCCCATCATCCCTCAAACTTAGGAGTATATGAGTCGGTGAAAATCTCTGCTCGTCGTCATAAGCTTTGGGGACCTTTTCACATTCTTGGTGGCTCAAGTACAGGTACTAACATGAATGGAGACCTGTAAACCAGTCCAAGTTTTCGCCAGCGAAATACCATCGCATAGTTCGAGCATGAGCTCAAGTAATCTTGGCCGTGCAAACGGTGGGGGACTACTGCAAAGGCAGTTGTCGTTGTGGCAAAGGGTTCAAGCGCGCTTGGCACTGCGTGCCGGTAATTACGGAGACACAATCGGAAAAATGGATATATTTCTAGAATGATGGGATAGGGTACAACTGGCCACCCAAAACATAAATAGCTTATTCCATGGGGGGCAGGTAAAATTGTTTCCGAAGTGCAAGGAGAGCAGCCCGCGACACTCCCTGCTCTCAGCACTCGTGGCAGCTCCTGATCCTTTTTTCTCCGACATGCCATGGGATCTATATCTTTTGTCTGAATGCACATATATCAAAACCCACTAGTTTCCATCACAGGTTAGATCGATACGAATTTGGATTTCCATTGATTCTCTCCAAGCCAAGTGGAGTGCATTTGCCGTCACCGTTTCAGTCTCGGCAAGCCTCACCACTCTGAAATTCCCCAGCACAGTTTTGTCTTCGTGTTCAGACAATACAACACGCTTCTTCACGCGCATCGTCCGAGGCTGCCAATGGTGAGTCATTGGTGACAGAACCGAAGTAACAGAAGAATTCATGCTTCTGGTTTTGCAACTCTCTGCTCTCGTCCGCAACGGTCGAGAATTCCCGCATACCCTATGTGTAAGCACACCTCCGTACATGCAGGAGCTTGCGGGTCGAGAAAATACCAGACCCACTTTCCACACTGCCCATAGCAATTTTCGACCGACAGACTGCTCACGCGCCCCAAACTAACGGGCGAAGTTGACCGCCCAATGTTAGCCATCATATAAAAGCTGCCTTTGCGTCAGTCTGGACATTCAGACGGAATTCACATTCCTTCCTCTAGCTTCATATTCTTTTCCTTTCCAAACTCTCCTCGTCACGATGCAATTCTCATTCACCCTCCTCTCCCTGGCGACATTGGCCATCGCCACACCCCTGGTGAACACTGTTCGCCAAACAACGGACGACCTCAAAGTCGTTAAGCCAATTGGTCACCTTAACCTTTGCCTGGGCGTTGAGACTAATGAACTTGAGAACGGCAATGAAGTCTCCTTGTACGAGTCTAACTGCCCGACCTTCCCTTGCATTTCTCTTAACTTTAGTTTTTAGTGCCGACTGTGAAAGTCCCAGTATTGACAAATATATCTGGCACTTCGATGGAACGTCGCCTGGACCAATTAAACTCAACCTCACTAACGGCAATGGTATTGAGTATTGCTTGGACGCAGGTTCCAACCGTAAAGCATTTCCTTCTCTTCGCCTTACTGCAACGAATCTAAACGAATTTCTTGTAGCGGCTTCTGGTACACTTCTGAAGATTTGGCAGTGCTATGATGGCCTCCCTCAGCAAACATGGATTCACAATTCGGAGAACCACATTAAGTTGAACTCGTTCAATCAATGTTTGGATATCAAAGATGGTAAGTTCAACAACAACGGTGGCAACACATTCGTTCAGACTTGGACTTGTACTACCGGGAACACAAACCAGGTATGCCTCGTCTTATTGTCATATTTCCAACCGAGTGAAGCTAATGATTCACGTTCTTAGCGCTTCACCGTTCAAACTGCTGGAGACGAGTAATTAGATAATAAACTAGAGCCATTGGACTCTTCTCTTATGATAACGGACTTTTTACCTGTACAATCATATTAATCGTCAAGGATGTTTCCGTTGCTATCCCTCCGATGAAAAATGGCTCTCTATTGAGACGTCGCCTAAGTCGATAACCTGCCTGTTTTGCAAACCCTGTTGACAAGGAGGAAAGGACACGAGAATATGTACCAAGAACCATGTTCTTCGAAAGGTTTTTGGCCAGACATTTCCTGGAAGGGTGCATAAAATAAAATCTTTTCGATATGCTATCCATTAACACTCCCGCTTGCAATATCTCTGCCTCCACAACTCTCCACCCCAAGATTCATCAAACTCACTCTGCATCCCTTCCCATAAATCTAATCTTCCGGTGCCATAAAACGAGGTAATAGAAGGAATTTTCGATAATACGACCCTTAAGAGTGGTATTAAGGGCAGGATCGGAGCGATGCAGACATAGCCCGGCTCTCGAACGATAATACCAAAGTCACGCAGCTTCCATTCAAGCGCTGGTGAGGCACATATATCGGAAACAAGAGAGATACAATTCCCCTGTAACAACTAGATCCCACAAGTCAATTATAAGCCAATCAACAGTGATGAAGAAAAGAAAGAGAAAAAAAACTGACTCGATTCGTCCTACGCGGGCCATATCCTTTTGAATATTCTGAGAGGATTGCTAGTGTGGACAAGTCAGGTGCCTTTGACGCCAATGCGCCCAGAATCTCAAGGTTGAGGAGCCCCAGTGGCATCCCGAAGTACAATGACTTTAATTTAACCAGATTCATCTGAAGGAGGAGATTTGGTAAAAGATGATTCGGGGTTGCATATGCCCACCCAGTGACTTCCAATGTAACCAGCTGTGTAGCGTGGGCAAGGAGAGGGAAGAACTGTGCTGCATGGGAGGAGCAGTTTAGATCGACTCGGAGCTCAGTGAGCTGGTCAATAGTGAGACGGTGAATCTCGTCGAGAAATGGGACCGGGTTTAGATGGACCACCTCAAATTGCGATGCATGAGCAGTGAAAAGGGGAGAAATGGGAGTCGAAAGGCCTGCAATCCACTTGAACACCTTGAAATGAGAATGTGTTGCTGCGAGATGAATTACATGTGAAGGTGCATGGACGTTATAGATATCTTCCGTGATGCGATATTCTAGCTCTCGCAAAAGAGGAGAGGCGGTAATAAGGTTTCTAATACCGAATTCAAAATCTGCCCAAGGCGCCGTGTTTACGTCAATTCTGAGGGTATCAAGTGCGGGTAACGCGATAGAAAACATCCGGCAGTTGGTGCTATATATTGTGCTGGAAGGTCCATTGACGAGTGAAAAGTGGAGAGAAAGCACTGTTAACTGAGCGGAGGCGAGTGTCAAAGCAACGTTAACATTTGAATACCATCCTCCCTCCCATCCGCTCAGTTCATGTAAATCGAGCTCTTGAAGAGACGAGAGCAAAGGTATGAGGGACGAAATTTCACCCTCCAGATTCTTTGCCTTATCAAGGGCCCGGCGAATATGAAGTCCCGATGTAATTTCGGGAGCTACCTGAACGGGATCCTTCCTTCTCCGAAAAAGACGCTTGCGAAGCGATAGGCCCTTTGGTTTAGGTTGTGGCATTGGTGGTGTAGGGTACTCATATTCTCGAATGTTCACCCTGGTCGGAGAAAGATGGAGCTTTTTGATGAGTTGAGGGTGCGTCCTTATTGAATCGAATGAGTAGAATGAACTATGACCATGAGAATTGTACTGGGACGTACTTTGCATCTTTCAGTCGTTTTGTCAATATCTCAAGTTCGTCGCCATCCCGGTTCTTGACATTCGTCGTCAAGTCCAGAACACTGCATAGAATGTCTCTGCATAGTCTGTAGAGCCCTCGATCCACATGTTTTATCAAGTGCAAGGAGGCGAAAGGGAGGTGTGCTAGGATTTGGACCCATATTTCAGTTGGGAGGCGTTCAGACATGAAAGACAAAGTCAACAGTTCTGAATTTGAGTAAGCGGCTTAAATGCATGGCGCAAGGAGAACAGCTGCGGCACAGACAGGGGTGCAGAGAAAGGCAGTGATGACTGTTGGATACAGCTTTCCTTTCCAAGGCGCTTCCTCGTGCTGGCTTGGTTTACACAATTCAAACTGGTTGTTTCCTCACTCAAAATTTTATTTACATGAGCGATACATTAGCTGGGAAGTTCCAATTCCAATCTGAGGTGAGAGCGATGAAAATTGTTTGCAGCCACAGATGCTTTGAACTTTCTCATTCTATATTCAATCCGGAATTCGTGGCCAATTTCACAGCTGTCTTAGCCATTTTCATGTATTTTGAGTAAACCGGAGTCCGGGGTGGGGTCTTGACGCGAGAATAGGTGTTTTTGGTGAAGTCCGCTTGTGCCGCCGAGTTATCATGAACTCGCTTTCATTCTGTGAATTGGCTGAGAGCACCTCTGATGTCTTTCCCTGTAGTGCTCTTTGCCCTCATGGAAACCGTAAGTATTAGAGGAAGCACTCTTAGTGGACTCCTTCGGCTTTCGTTCTCTTGGAAAGACGCTGTTTGATTCATGGGTGACCCATTCACAGCGCGCTACGCTCCGTTCTCTATTGGTGTTGGCGATGGCGATGAAAAACTGCGCTTTAGAGAACATGGTTTGTACAATATGGGAATATTCGCTTGTGGAGCATGTATCAACTCCCTCAAAGTTTTCGATACTTTTTTCGGATTGTACGCAGCGCGCGCACTTAGCTTCATTGGTCTAAAAACTTTCAAATGCCTCAAGGGTGATCCACGAATGATGAAGATTCTACCGATTTTCAGTGAAAACAGGTGCGAGTCTAAGGTTCCGTTCAAAGAGCCGTGAGCATGTCCTCTCTCTCCCCTTGGTTCTCACTTCCATGACGAAATTCTCGAGCAACGTCGCAGTCTTCTCAGCATTGTTCATAAAATCGCTATCATTCTATGGCATTTCGCTTTCAGCTTAATAATTAACGCCGGTTCAGTCGGCATATGTATACGAGTCGTCATGAGGGAATACTCGTATAGTATCCTGCGGTAATGTCGGAACGGCTGCGGCAAAGCAACCACAATTGAATGTTTTGTTTAGGTGGACCTTTTCATAGATTCCTGCAATACCTGGTGCTGCGTTTCTGCAGATTGAGATGGTGATGAAATGGCGAATCCTCAATGCCTTACAAATCTTCAAGTACCCGTCTTCTGTCTTAAGAGAAAGTGGTCCCAGGGTATCTACTAGTAAGTTGCTTGTAATGGCCGCCATTCGGGAGAATGTCCTCATTGTCGGAGCTACTGGCTATACTGGCTCCCAGATTGCAGCAGCTCTTGCAAAATCTGACCGCTTTGTATGTCTTGCTGTCCACAGGATCTGAACTCATGTATAACTAACAGCTCCTGTAGACCGTTCAAGCATTGATTCGAGCCGACTCACTTACAAAGCCTGCAACTGAAGAACTTCGCGTTCTAGGAGTTGGCATTATCTAAGGGGACATCTTGACAGATTCTGTTGAAACACTTGAAAAAATACTTTCTGGCATCGACGTTCTAATCTCTACAGTCCTTATTCGAGTTGAACAGCGACCACTCCTCTTAGCTGCCAAGAAAGCAGGTGTTAAAAGAGTCGTTCCCAGTGATTTTGGGCCGTACATCCCTCGTGGAGTCACAACTATGCAAGATGCGGTCAGTCATTTTTTAAAAAATTCGACGTATGTGCCTTGCTAAGCTCCCACAGAAACTAGACATTCGCGACTTCATCATCGAAAATTCGATTCCTTATACATTCATCGAAGTAGGAATATGGATCAACAACCTCTTGCCCCTTCCTCACTCTTCAAATGGATATCCTCTCCCTGAATCTGGAAAAATATTTGTAGGGTCGGGCCAATTGCCTGTTACTTGGACAGACTATAGCAATACCGGCCATTTAGTACGCCTGACCCTTGAAGACTCTGGAACCTTAAACAAAACAGTCCATCTTTACGATGGAGAAACAACGCTTGAAGAAGCGTGGGATGTTGGTGGCAAAATTTCAGCCGAAGACTTCAGTGACTACGCTCGGGTTCGTCAAAATCATATGTCCAAGGAAGAAAACCACTGACATCTTTCGAATTCTCAAGGTAAATGCCGAGCAAGTTGAAGAAAAAATCCAGCTCAGCTCTCGTCACAAAGCCATATATGGATATTGTAAGACTTTGCTCATTCGCGGCGATAGTTCGATCGCAAAGGCGGTGAATGGAGGTTCCCTGGACTGCCACAAGCTTTACCCAGAGTATGAGGCTCCAACCATGGTGGAAAGCGCACAGAAGTTCTATAAAGCTCTCCCTGTGTTTACTTATGATGGTCCGTCAAGTAAGCGAACCACATCCTAATGACGAGGCTCCCTGTAATTTGGCTATCTATGGGAAGATCTCACGCGGATGGGGCGAACAAATAAGAGATGTTCATATCTCCCCAACAAGCACAATGCAGTCCAGACTATTCAACTCACGAACCAAAGAGTTTTCCGAAATCTATCAGTGAGCGAAAAGCCAAGACACGGTCAATACGTACCCTTGACATTCCCTCGGTATCATGGATCAGCCTTGCTCTTTTTTTATCAGACCCTACCTGGGTTCTAGATTTTGGGCCTAAGGGCATTGGTTTCGTAGCGCTACTCACGAACATCCAAGGTCGCTATCCAAAGGCTTCGTGATTCACTTAACCTTAAGCGTTGAATCCGATTCAATCGGCATACGTATACGAGTTGTGGCGGCATGCACACTCGTATAGCTAATTACGCGTCCGGCAAAGGGTCAAGGCTCCTGTGAATGCGTTTCACTCAGTACCAGGGCATCCGAAAAACCAAGATGATAAGCTGCATGTACGTCTCATTCGATGTTTTCTATTCAGAACGAATTAAATCTCGAATACCAACACAGTTTCTGACGCTCTGGTCTGCAGGAAGAGGTGCTGACAAAGATGATAAACCTCTAATTTCCGAACCGGCCTTGATGAAATGGCGTCAGCCTTCGTCCCCGATGCATTACAAATCAGCAAGTCCTTGTTCTCTATGGGGCTCTTAAAGGAAAGTGTCTCAGGGATGCCTGCCAAACTTCAATCCCCGCCATGTCGACAACTCAAGAGAAAATTCTCATCGTTGGAGCTACTGGCTACAATGGCCACCAGATTGCAAAAGCTCTTGCCAATTCAGATCGCTTCGTGAGCCTTTTTGTGCATAAGACCTAAACACTTTGGTGACTGCTGGTTCCCGTAGGCCGTCAACGCTTTGGTTCGCCCCAGCTCAATTACGAAACCCACCACTGAGGAGCTTCGTGCTCTTGGCGTCAACATTGTTCAAGGGGATATCACGACAGACACCCCTGAACAACTTGAAGCCATTCTCACTGGAATTGACATCCTCATCTCCACTGTCCTTGTCCTCGTTGACCAAAAACCACTTCTTCTAGCTGCCAAGAAAGCAGGTGTTAAACGAGTTGTTCCGAGTGACTTTGGACCATACATCCCTCGTGGGATCACTGATATGCAAGATGCTGTAAGTTAATCATTGAAGGATTTCGCCTTACCTCTTCTTCATTATTTACCCAGAAACTTGCCGTTCGGGACTTTATAATTGAAAATTCGATTCCTTATACGTTTATTGAGGTTGCAATGTGGATTAACAACCTCCTCCCCCTCCCTCACGCTTCCAACGGATTTCCTTTCCCTGAGTCCGGCAAAATGTTCGTTGGATCGGGTAAATTACCTGTTACTTGGACAGATTATAATAATGTCGGCACCTTGGTTCGTCTTGCTCTTGAAGATGGTAGAACCTTGAACCAAACAGTACACCTCTACGATGGAGAAACAACGCTTGAAGAAGCTTGGGCCGCTGGCACCAAGATTTCAGGCGAAGTCTTCGGTGACTACCCTCGGGTTTGTACATGTAATACCTCTCGAGATAAAAAATTTCTTACTCTGTTACATTCTATAGGTGAATGCTGAGCAGGTTGAGGAGAGGATCCTGCTTAGCCCTCTTCACAATGCGGTCTACGGCTATTGCAAGGCTTTGCTCATTCGTGGTGATAGTTCCCTCGCAAAAACTTTGGAAGGAAATTCTTTGGATTCTCACAAGTTGTATCCGGAGTATAAACCTCCGACGCTGGAGGAAAGCACGAAGAAGTTTTATGAGGCTCCTCCCGTCTTTACTTACGACTTTTCGTCGAGCTCTTAAATGATACTTAGCAGCGGGATGAAAACGTTTTGGATGCCCGAAGCAGAATCTATTTCTATTGCGGGTGAAGAGGACTACTTATATACTTGTATGTATCAAACCTGTCTCGCCCTTGAACTTAACATGCCGTTCTGTAAGCTTGAACGAACGTAGCTGTCGAAATTTCATTCAAGTTCGGAAGTTTGGGTCTCCTGAATTAAGCCGACCTCACTCAACTTAGTGACGAGTTTCACTGAACTTCAATCAATGTTGGGCCAAACTGCATTGACCTTTAGTTGACTTCCTCTTGTGGAGGAGAGATGTCTCTCCATTTTCCGAAGGGTACCTTTGGGGACCGTTGGTTCGAGAAGATAGGGGAACAGCAAAGGAATGAGCTACTATTTGGCGACCATGTTCTCTACGTATATTCATTGTGCAAAGCCACCTGTGGCTCGTGTGGCTCTGGCACAACCTGTCTAATCGTCAGTCACACATCTCACGCAAAAAGTTGTTCAACTCCAGTGAGTCGCACTCCTTCCGCTGTGTCAAGTGAACAGACATATGGGATTAATAAGCGATATTTCATATATACAGGGGCATTAATCTACTGATCGTGAGTGTAAACAAAGTTTCATTTCCTGCTCCGGGACAGAGAATTCTAGAATCCTTCTTTCCCGTATCTCCGGCGTAGCATATACACGATAACGGATCTGGCTCAGGTCCGTACTCCACGTGGCCGTCGCTGCTGTACACTCAAGAGTTTTCTCAGCGTACTCGCGAACATCGTGTGCAAAACCAGGACGACCGTTGACGCAAGCCGGAGGGAAAGCAATGAGCGACGAGACCTGCTCTTGAAAGACATGGTAGGACTCAGTATAAACTTCGGCTAGGTAGTTAACCCCAGCTTGAAGCTGATCATTGAGAGAGCTTGTTGTATTTTGAGTAGACTTGTAGAAGTTGTTGGGTCGTGTAGAGCAATCCAGATCAAGTTGTTCATGGGCTTGAAGGGGGCCACCAAAAATTCTTTCTTGAATCAGTAAAGATCCTATAATCATACTTCTAAACAGAGTATGACAACCAAAAAAGGAGAAGAAGGACATACATTCATAAGACTGGTAAATTCCCCAGCACAAAGCACCATTTTCTCAAACCGTTCATCCTTCAACTCCTCAGGCGTCAACTGGATATCATGAACCCAACGAAGGATATCCAGCCCAGCACGAGTACCGATAGTTTCCCGTCTGTTTTTAACATAATCACGCGCGTTGAGTGGAGGGATTCGAGGATCGTGTAGAGAGGCAGTGCTCGGCGCCTCTAGAAATGAGTCTTGAAGTCCTACAACCCGACGACCCATTCGAGACCCTCGAATGCGACCGTTCATATATTTCTCAAGACTGTCGATGTACATGTCGCGATAGTACGGCCCAAGGTGAGGCAATGTGCGTGTTGCAAGACTAGGAGATATGTCAGTAAATTTGTGAGGAATATAAAAGCTTGCTGACTCTGCCATAGTTTTAACATGAGGCAAATTCATCTCTTCCGCTGAAAGGGCGTCGCAGTTACCACCAGAATTGAGCAGCCGATTGTACACTTTCGCTGAGGCAGAATCAATGAGACGGCGGACCCAAGGGGACATGGAATACGTACACAACGATGTCAATAATAAATCTCCACATAAAGTAATGATTGTTCACTGCTAGCTTATGAGTATCTGTAAACGGGTACATCTTTGCCGTTAGCAAGTTAATCCTGGCAAACTTAAGAATCTAGAAAAATACTGAAGTTATCAGTTCACAAGAGCGAATGCAGAAACGATGCATCCTATACCTTCTTCTCCTTAGGAGAAAAGGTCTCAACACTGTCGATCCATTAATGATCTTCGTTCTCTGCAATGGAGAGCGGATGATTTGGGTCTTGAAACAAATGCTCGACTTCACTCCTCGACTCCTCTTAACCAATAATGGTAAGAATGTCCGGAAGAGTACAGCAAACGACAAGAGGTGGCATTTGAAGGACGGGTGAGGGGAAAAAGATGGTGTTTCTGGACACGAGCCAAGAAGCCCAATCGATGATGGGTTTTGTGGGATGCTCATTTTATTTCAGAAGAGAATGCAATGTTATGGAGTGGAGTGAGGTGTTGAACGGGCAAAGCAGACCAGCCGCCTATACTGGCTAGTGCGCCTCGCGGCTGCCTCGTTGTCCTCACTTACGGACAATGTGTTTCGTTAGCTCGAATTGTCCCAAAGAGTCTCGTCAAGGCAAAGACTGCGCGAGAGATGGTGACCGCTTTGACCTCGAATATTTTATAAATGAGTCAAAGTCATTACCTATCGTAAGAACTCTCAATTCAAGTGCTCTTTCCTAATGTCAAATTTGAGTCTTCAATCCGTTGCTCTCAAGCGGAGCACATCAAGAAACAACAGCATGATGTGAGTCAAAGGATAATGCACTGTGCTAGCGACAAATAAAAAGGCAAAAACTGAAAGAAATTGAAAGGAAGCTGTCTGGGTGTGCCCAAAGGGTGATGGATGACTGTACACAAAGGGGCATGTCAGCGCTCTCTCTTTTAGAAAATTTTGAGGCACCTCCAGGTTTCATTTACGGCGTTCTGTCCACTATGTAATTGACAAGTATAGTACGGTGAACATGTTTCGATGTCTGAAACAGGACCCAATTCTATCGTGGGGATAAGAGACCCATTTATTTGTTTGGACTGTATGTGTATGCAACTATGAACATTCCAAGGCCATAGAAGGAGAGTTCCAGGCCTGCGTAAATAAAAATGAACCAATATCTACGACAAAGGATGCTCTCCGTCATCCTTATAATAACAACCTCAGTCCATCCAGATGTGTCTGCGGAAACACATGGGGCACAGCCCATCCCGTCTGGATTCTCAACACTCCCTTCTCTTGAAAGACAGGCATCGCCTTCTTTAAAAAGTCAACCTGATTCTGAGCCAGCTCCCCTTCGTCGCTCCAAGGTATCCTCACTATGACTCTCCTCAGCCGCGTCAACCCGCGGAGAGAAGCTTCGAGAGCTCCCCATGGGAGTTCTCGTCGATTCGTTGTTGCCTCTGAAAGAGGATCTTCATCCGCAATATCGGCTACGTCAAAAGCAAGACATTGGAGTGGATGGTTGTGAGGGAGTTGAGCTATTTGAGCAGCTAACCACCCGCAAAAGGTAGATGCAGAATGTGCCGTTGGACTTCCTATCTCCAAATGCAAGATTTCGAGAGCCTTGAAGCGGGGGAGGTCAATCGTTCCTGCAGATTCTGGAGGGTCTTGTAAAGCTAGAGCGGTGGGAATGTGAGTCTCGTGGAAGACAATATGATGACTGGAGGAGAAACGTACCAACGAATCCAAATACCTCTCCGCACAGGAACAGATGCTTCAATGTAGAAAATTGGTCTAGGAAAGCAGGCTCGAAGCTCTTCAAATGAAAGCCTCCAAAAGGGTGGTGTCGGATTTCCAATGCCTCCAGGTGGACGCGAGGAAGAACGCGCATGAGAGACAGTCTCGTTTCGAAATCTGATGCATCCCAAAATCGAAGAGTAAGGGATTTCAATGGGAAGATCGAGTCAGGAGAGATCGTAGCTGGCATTACGGGGAGTTCGTCTGTTGACCACGTCGCCAAAGTGAGACGCGTCAACTTGGTGCAAACAACCATAATATCCACGAGTGGAATAAGACTGAATCTGAGTAGACTCAAAGTCGTTAATTGTGGAAAGATGTGGGTGAACAGAGTGGCCAGAAGGTCCTTGTGCATCTCCGTCCAAGTCGTCTGTGAGTCCAGGTGGAAGTGAACGGTATGGACTGAGGTTAGGGATCGAAGGAGTTGGACCATTAAGTCTTTATCCTCTTCAATCCACCCTTCGGAGTCTTCTGGTTCCTTTGGTTCCCCAAGACAAATAACTGCGTTAGATAGGTCGAGCGTGTGTACAAAGTCAGGAAGATGGGGAGCTTCCTTGAACATTGCAATTATATTGCGAACTTTGTCAAAATCATAAATCTTGAGATTCTCCCATGTAGGTGGTTGCGTAACCCGTCGAAAGGTTTGGCAAACTAGGTTACACACAAGGAGTGTTTGATGATCGGCGATGAGAAATCCAAGGATCGTCTCGATAAGCTCAGGAGGCAAGAAGCCAAAAATTGAAGGTGAATTATCCACCTCCATCCTGAGGAATGTAAGAGTTGGGAAGAGATGATGACGTTTGGGAGGAAAGAACTGAGTCACGAGCGCTCATGGAAACTACGTCGTGATTACAATCTTTTTCTACCGCAAGACACAAATACAAAAGGGTATAAGTACAAATAAACTCGGACACAACTTGTGATCAATGAACCATTTCAAGAATATTTCTAGGGAAACACCCTCCATGTTCATAATCTCCCAATCCCACCTAGACCCCATCCCACCTCAACAACATCCAAAGCTGCTCTAGCCCTAAACCGAATCTCCGTCCTTAAAGAATAATGGTTCTTCCTTTCCCTAGGTAAGCTAGGATCATTATCTATTTAGCGGCCATCAGCAAAAGTAGGACCCAATAGAAACAAGAAAATATTGACCATCTAAAACAATTCTCAACTGCTCTTGTGCTTTGCCAACTTCTCCAGACCTGGCATACACCCGAGCAAGGTCATAGTGGGATTGATATACAATCCAGTGCTCAAGATTGATTTTGGCCGCTGTGTTCGGAGAGATTACCGCCTGGAAGCATTCCTCAGCCTGTTTGACGAGAGTTCCAGTGGAGCCTTCCTTTGGGGAGGTGGCGGACTTGAATGCAGAGTCGACGTCCTAGATAAAAAAATGTTAGCCTTGACAGCTGGATATGGTTTGGACCAAGGGGGAAAAACTTACAGGCAGTGCCAACCACCTGAGGACATACCCTTCTAACCACTTCAAAATACACCAATCATCCCACCATCCCTCGACTGTCTTATCCAAGCCGTCATGCTTAGTCTGAGCCTTGCGGATGGATGGTAATACAGTGTCCTCGAGCGTTTGAGGTGGGGTGTGCTGAACTGTGTTCCAAAAGGCTCCAAAGGTAAGAGTTGGGAGGGTATGTTCTATTTGACGGTATGGTGTATTGAGAATTCGGCGGGCATGACGAGAACATGCTTTCTAAAGCAACCGGGAGAGTCAATATGTTGTGCTGGAGGAAGTAATGGAATGAACTTACCTCCAGAGCAATACTTCTTCCTACAATCTTCTGCCTCTTCTCTTCCACGGTAGCAAGTAGCTTCTTCGCCTCCAATCCCTTTCCTTGCTCGAAAAGGCAGATGCCATAGCCATATGTGAAAACTGCTTTACTCCACTATTTAAATTTATGAGCTACAAGATCCCAAAAAGGAAAATAGAAAAGACTCACCGATGAATTCTCCATCAACAACTTGAACCATTTCCCTGCCTCATCCAACCGCCTCAACGTCAAATTACAAAGTGCCAGCTCCCAGGTGCACAAATGCGTGAGTTGTCTGCCAAACTTCAGGACTAAAATCAAATATAAGATGATCAAGAACTAACTTATAGTCATCCCCCTCCCCAAACTTCAGCTCAGCCCCTTTGGTATAATGTTCGATCGCCTTCTCTGGATTTCCCGAATTGAAGGCTAACCTCCCAGCAGCAAGCAGTGAGAAGACACCCGTAGGCCAACGCTCAAGGACATGAGCTGACACTTTGCTGGCGACGACGGGATCGATAGACTCAAAAGTGAAAAGAGGGCCAAGGAGGTGAAATGCGATAAGCGTAAAGTCTGCAAGAGGTCTTCTAACACCTTCACTTTCTAGGATAACGCATAAACACCATTGTGCTTCTTTGAATAACAAGCAGGTAAAATACTCACCAGCATCTATTCCAGGCTTATCAGTCTCTTTTGTCCATTGTCCAGGCCCAAGCAGAATTTGCATTCCAAGTCTTCTATCTCCCTTCAAGCCAATCAGCTCTGCAAGAAAGACCAGCGGATCCGGTGTGACGCTCAAAATGAGGTGGCTCAGCCCAGTGCCGAAAAGGGCACCGGAACGCATATGTTGGTCAATGGAAGGGTCCTGGTATTTGAGTGGTGCAGGCGGTACAGTATTTGCGTGACCAGGGAGTGGTTGTTTCGAATGGGAAGAGTCGAGATGTTGGATGTATGAGTAGAGCGAGCGAAATATTCCCACTGCTGTTTTGAGATGGAGCCTAAGGACAATTTTAGCAAAAAAAAAAGGGGAAAAAAAAGAGTAATAGAAGAGGGAGCTACGAACGCTTCACGGATTAAATTCAAATAATCTTGAGAAGCAGCAATGCTGATAGCAGCTCTGAGGGCCATCATTTCAGCGTAGCAGAGTTCGGCGTGTAGTTCTGCTGGTGTCATCGACGCGTACCATGACCTGCGGCTTTTCCAGAACAAAAAGATGCTCGCATGTTTTCGGTGATGCGAGGCGACGTGTACAGCTCTGTGAAGAAGAGGAAGTGCGTCTGCGAATGCCTGCAGCGACCAAGTCAACCAAAGGGGAGTAAATCATGCAAATGATGCTCGCCTCAGGAGTGAACGACGAAATACCCTTAATGAAATGGATGAGACCCATTCCTAGGGTGAAGTACAATCGTTCCTTCTTTGGGTCACTGTATCGCAGGAAGACTTCCGTTTCTACCATCTTGTTCGACAGAAATTGATCCATGGCATCCTTCAAGGTCGGTATATCTTCCAATGCAATCTCCTAAGTACAGACTGTGAGAAGACCAGATAATTAGCAATGAACGCAACTTACTTTCGTGTAGTTTTCAGGTATGGCCGGAGTAGCTGCCATAGCAGACCCATTCTGGATGGGAGTTGACCTACATCCAGCTTGTCAGGACTTCACCGCGCATTTGTAGCTTGTGGACTTACGCGTCGTCGCTCATTGTGAACGTCAGTGGCAAGGAGCAGTGGAGGGAATATCAGATACGACCGCGCTCCATCAGGTGCCTGTGTATGTGAATGTCGGGAGCATGGCTGCCCGAAAACCGGTTTGGCAGCTCAGGTGACCTTGCTGCTCCTGAGGCGTATTTGGAAAAGAATCAATGAGAGGCAGGTAGACCAGGAGGAAAGGTTGCCGGTATCGTAGAACGCCAAAAAGGGTGGATCAACTTGGCTCAACATGAAGGTTCAGGTCAAGTTTGAGCTTTGGCTCGGACATCCATCACTCCGGCACTTGGTCGCGACTTGGCAAACTTGAGCCTGGTATCCTGCAGACTTTACTTTGATTATTTTGTGCTGTGCTTAAATTACTTGTCGGGACTATGGCTACACTAGGTCGTACGCAGGCTGGCTTTATACTGCTTGCATACCCGACCATGCATAGTGAGATGCGTTTTCTGCTTCACCTTTGCCACGTTCCTTCAAGACATTCCTTTCTTAGTACTAAGTTCTACCTGTTTTGAACTCCATTCCTTTGCTGCAATGCTTGCTGCTGTCTGCCACCAAGCTGGTTCATTTCCTGATGAAATGCTTGTCGGTCATCTCCTCGTGATTCTTCGCTAGCCACTCTCACATGAAATAAAACATAGCGAAAGACACTTCAAATATGCATAAATAAGTGGAAGGATCTACTGATGAGATTGTACGTGCCACTATAAAATGCATTCGCATATCCATAGGAATTGCCTCAGATTCATATATCCACAACCATCCCTGAAGATGTATCTCCACATTGCACCCTTTCTCCGGCTTCCCTATTCCTTTCAATCCGTCATGGCTGCAATTTTTATTTCACAGGTCTCTCGATGAACGTGAGTATGCGGGTGGGGGAGATTCAATTCTGAGCCCCTTCTGCTTAATTTGTAGTGTCTCCGCTTCACGCGTGGTAAAGCCATGATTAGTGGCACAGAGCCGCAAGACGTTAGCTATCTCCTTGGAAGTATTCCAGCAGACGCTGCCATCATCGAATTGGATAAAAAACCAGTTTGAACGGGTAGGACTAAGACCCAGAAACTATTCCAATGCGTTTCAATATCTGCCTTATCAAAATGCACATAAAAGCATGCTTACACGAATGGTGAGCCTTTCTTTCCTGACTCGTCGCAAAGTGTTGCTCAGGATCTCGTCGCAGCTATACATGCTAATACGCTAGGGTTCCCGGTTATCAAAATGTCTGTAAACGGTCCAGGAGAAAGCTCACCCCATCAGAGTGTAGCAAAACCGTGGTGTCTTTTGCACCCAAAATTGGCCTGAACTTGTTGCCACGCTCTTTCACTTTCCTATTAAGCCATCCCTCCTGGTCCTTTTTCAGATTGTAACAAGCCCATTCATAGTCTTCTCCTTCATGGTTGAACCAGGAACATCTTTTTCCAGAACTGAAGCATACATAGCCCTCTCCTTCCTCAAGATGTTTCAAGAGAGATGTGTATTTCTTGATGTAGTAGCCTAAAGAACTTATGTGAAAAAAAATTGCACTTGAAATGCGAATGTCACCTTACATTGATGTGGAGTCTGTGAAGAGCCGGGCAGAGTCCCGCGAGCAAAATACCTTCCTGACTCTCCTAATGAGGCATACGTGATAGGGTTGCTTAGGGAACTTGCTAAACGCGAAGAAAACTTGTCCGGAACATTCTTCTTCCGCCTCGATGTTTTTGCAGCTATGAAATAGGAGTCAGAAGGACCAAAAGCCACTACAAAGTTGTGAGGAGCCATGGTGTCGATGAATTCTACTCACAGTGAGAGGTTCAGTGGATTTATAGCTCATGTCTGAAACTACAATCGACGTTAAAAGATGCACATTCAATACCCGGAACTCATCGATAGATGAGGTTCAGACAACCGTGCTAAAGGATTGCATTGTCATGCTGACTCCTGGCGACTCTGAAGCAAAGAAGACGACCGGGCAGCATGGAAAAGGTTTGGAATACACCCTAAGCGGGCTTTTCTCGGTCGGTAAAGAACGGTAACCCTGCCGGTATGAAAACGACGATATCTACACCTTGTACATGCATGATCGGCGTGTTTTCAGCTTTCTATTCGTTGCATGCACGTACTTGGAGCATTTGCAGCATGGAATGGAAGCATTCTACTCAAAAACTGTTACTATTGCAACCACGATACTAGCACGATTCAGAAGTTGAAGGAAGCGATGGATGTAAGGTCATGTCGATCCTCTCGAAGTTGAGATGCTACCCAAGGACCCGCGACCACTCTCGGACTCTGGGTCTTGAAAAACAATAGAATCACTCGGAGGGTATTGCAAGGAGAAAATGAGCTGAGCTTTAGATACCCAGGACCAATATTGTTGATAACAGGTGAAGATTCAGGCAGGACTGGCCTTGTTATTCTCTGCAGGGGATCCAAAGACCTGGGCAACACTCAGCTGACAGTCGCAAGGGAGGAAAAAAGGACAAACTTTGAACACCCTACAAGTTCCTCTATCTTATATCGGGCTGAGTGGCACCGTCGATCTCAGCAGAGCACTCGACCTCTTTTACGGCAACGACAAACATCATCGGACATTTTGCCTTCGAGATGTTCACCTTTTGGTCCTCTGCCAAGTTCTACCGCTTCTGCACAAGCCCATGAGATCTGGATCTCTCTCCACAACTATCCTCTCGTCTTACACGCCATCCTCGTAACCTATGGGCTTGATGTCTCCTTCACGGACTTCTTACGAACATCTCCCATCAATTCACCTTCCGACTCCCCAGCCGACAGTACCGGCTCTATTACCTAACATCCGAAGAGGCAGGGTAACACAGTAAACGTCGGCAGAGGACATTGCAGGTACGGGCCAGCAAGAAGATGAAGATAGCTTAATTATATCATTCCGTACTCCTACTCCTAAGGCTGCTAAAGATAGAAAGACGAGTGCTGTTTCACCGTTACCCAATGCTCAATTAAGGCCTCCTTGTCCGACACCCACATCTACACCGGCAACCCCTCCGCCTACTGCAAGATCATCAGCACCAGCACCCGCTCTCTCGTCTCCTGCATGTTCTTCGAAGTCATATGCATCATCCTCAGCAGGATCGTCTGATCACGACCCTGAGATAACACAGTCGGACACCGCAGACGAGGCGATTCTTAACACGACGGGGCGGGAGGAGGAGAGCTGCTGGAGAACCGACGAGAAGTTCGGCTGGAAATCGGGCTGCTGGAGCCGGTGGGAGTGTTGCGGCAATAGCTGCTCGAAAAGCAGCCAATAGAGATCGAAGCTGAGGCAAAAACACAAGAATCAGAATCGGAGCTTACATAGGTAGCCTTACTAGGACGCGCGTATCAATCAAAATGGACATTCAAAATCTCGAGTAACTACAGATGTCTTTTAGAACAATAAGACTTAGCTCCCCCACAAGTTCAGAGTCCCACAAAGCAATAGCCATAATGGATGGTTTACGGCTGATCAAACCAGACCTCATGGTTTGGTTGACATGAGTTGGGGAGGTTCCAGATTATTTCAGATCCAGAAATTTGACAATATTCTGAGGCAGTAGCACGTTTAATAGTAGAGTAAAACACTTTTTGCGTTCGTGATATGTTTTCCAAGCCAAGTTCTAGATCAACTTTTTTGTGCTTGGGTGGACTGAAAAATGTGCACGCGTCATTGCGCTTTTGCGTTCCGATTCGGCATGAGTAGCATGCTCGTTTAACTGTATAGGGAGTCAGAGGGGACGGCCAAGCTCCGGTCTAAGTGCTGGGATCACGATTACTCGGATCACTTGTAAGGATTGGCAATGGTTGTCATATCAAACTTTACGTGGGTCCATGTACAGAGCTCTGCTGATGGTGATGACTGGTTGTCAAAATCACACGGAAGATCAAGATTTCTCCCTGTACGTGTGAGTTCAACTCGTAATAGAATGATACTACATTGTAAAAATAGATGAATGGCTATTCTGTTCTGCGGAAGGAAAGATGAAAGAAATTCTCGGCCCGGTAACTGTTACCGTGTTGTACTTGACTATCACCATCTCTTTGTTGACTCCTCTTATTATTTGCTTTATGCCGATCTTCATGTACCTTTGGGTGTCTTTGTTTCGTTTTAGTTTCTAAAACTGTCTTCACAGAGCCACGGCCTGGTGGGAACTCGCACACACGAGGATCTGCTATATTTACGATTATGGCTTCTCTTCGCTCTAACCAAGAGTTGGGGAATGAAGCTATTTGGTATGTTTTAACCTCTTACGAGAAATTTTTGCAGTCGTCCCATAGCGGGAGCCCAGCCTCCTGATCCCGCTCTCGGCCGTCCAGAAAGTGAAATGGAGCCACATATACTACACTTCCTAACTGCCAGTTCAAAGCGGTGAAATCAGCCAATAATGAACTTCGTGCATTACCCCAGGTGAATGCGCGCCCGTACATGTACGGTACATCATTTAGAATCTAGCATTCGCCCATAAATCGTCGACGCAGCCCCAGGCCGTTTTGAAATACAGAACGGCTAGCAACGGTAATTGATTGGAACTCCTTCTTCTTATTGTATACCGAAACACAGCCCAAGTAATGTCGTCAGCTCACACTTCTCCCACATATCGATTCCAATGTCAGTTCTTGCTCATGGTCGTTCTCCGTCTCCTATTACCTTATTCTTAAAGTTATATTGACGACAAAATAATGTCGACCCTCAAAATTATGTGGACAGAAATCTTGAAGTTTCCCTTTATCCAATGAGTCTACTGCCCTATTTTTCAGTATTAGGCCGTCATTGCCTTTTCAGTCTACCATCTCACCTTCCCCGCGCTACACACATATGATTATATGCACCACTCACATTCTGGTTTGTTTTGACCGATAAACGGCTTTCAAAGTTCTCGGACATTTTCATGGGCCTGTAGACTTCGGGGTCTCCGGATGTTCTCTTTGTCGGCCGCCTTGTATCTGTAACGGATTTAATGTGTTCTTATCAATTTCAGCATTCACAGCAGCATCGCACTCTGGCTAATTCTTCACTAACGTTGTATTTCGAGATGGTATAGTATACCAAGACTCGCAGCCCGCAACTCATTCTGAGGTTAGAGACAAACATACTTCCAACACTTTCTCATGGACAATACTCGTTTCCTTCTGTTTTGGAAAGTACAAAAGACCGGAGATCGAATTCTATTGGCATCGCACAACGGCATTCCTGTCACCCTTGGAAAGGATTGCACCCCGCGCAAGTTACCAGTGAGTTCCGGTACATTCTGCTAATCCATAGTCTAAGTTATGTTGTTTTAGGTGAACATATCTTGTCGGCGCAATCATGAGCAATAACTTTGACTCTCAATTTTCTACGACCACCAATCCGTTCTCCCTTGGCAATGGTAAAGCTGATGCATCTATGTTTGGTGGCTCGGTCCCTCTACCAAGAGTGGATCACAACTCCTCTCATCCTCAATCGAAGATGATATCCTTCGTCTTTACCTATGATCAGGACATCCTGAATAGCTCGGTCCTGGGACCCAAAGGACAGCAGTATTTTGCTATTGGTACCGATGTGGGGAAGCATTTAACAACCCCGACTACTATTATTCAGTCTGCTAAGGGAACGCATGCAAGGATTGAGTGGAGTCAGCCTCATTCGACAGTTGAATGGAATGGCGTCCTCGAAAAGCAGCGAACTGGAACATTTCTGAAACTGACTCCAGACCAAAAGTATGTGTCTCTTCCTTGATAAAATATAAACTGCCTCACGTATTACTAGACAACGTTTCATGACTTTTAAGCAAACTCGATTTGTTTGGTCGCCATCAAATGCATCTGTCCTCGTGAGTTTGGCCCAGTTCATCTTTTTCTATGCTTGCACTAAAACCTTTTAAGCTTACCAAGGATTCCTCATATAGTACGGAGATAGTTGCACGTATCAATACCACTCATGTTAAATCGACCATTGTCGATGTGACTGCGGAAGGTGTTGCTCAGGGTATCCTGGAGAGCGTTATTCTGGCTGTGGTCCTCCTCATGAGCGGCCGGCCCATCGACTGATCGACCCCTTTAACTTAACCATGTCCAACGCCATCAGTCTTCTGGCTGAGCCCAATTTTTCACTAACCAGAACGGGTCATTCCCATTTATATTATTATCTATATGTCTCAGCCAAGGTACCATGATGTGGTGGCAACACCTTCAATTATTATTTATCATTGACTGAACCTCCGAATATTTCAAGACGAGTTCCGAGCAGCTCAAATTATACAACCTGTTTTGTTGTCATGACCATTCGTCTCCGTGCTGAGGCCAAATGGCATCCTGGCGAGCTTGTGCCGCCTCAACTATTCACCTGAATGGTGCCGGCGGGCTGGAAGAAGTCAATGATATCTCAGCTACCCAAAATCGATGGAAGCGACCCACTAGATCACTTTTGGCCCAATCGGCCAGAGTTCCAGCCCATACCAATGTAAGAAACCTCAAAACGGTGGTTAAAACAGCGGATATTTCACAATATCGGTCTATATGCTCTTGCGAAGCAGCGATGGTAGGACAAGTGCGAGTTACAATAAATGGCAAAGTGTCTGCCAGTGCGCTAATATGCTCTTTAGGAAGGGGGCGTTGATGAGAGATTCTGAGTCAAAATTTGGCTTGTTGGTTGTTATAATGTGCAAATGCTGGAGCATTGATATTGATGTTGGCGGGCTGTTTTTGGCTGCCTGTAATTGATTGGAGCGACCATGATAAAGGGCAGTAAGTCTGGCATGTCGTGGAGCATGCTACCATCCTGAATTGGCCTGAATTTCTTGCAGTATTCGTGCAGCGAACTTCGGGGTTCTCGCGCCGAACTCATGTCTCATCGCTGTTGGCTAAGCGAGGCACAGAGAATCCAAGTCACCAACATATAACAGATTTTGGACTTGAGGGAATTTGAAAAATGAGGTTGACTCAAAGGGTATTTTAGGGGGAAAGGGTTGAGCTTTGGGGTACTCATGGTCAATAATGTCGACAACTGATGAAAATACAGATCTATTGCCTTGCCAGTCACCAAAAGTTGAGATGTAGAAAGATAAAATGGTCCTTTTCGGGAGAATCAAAATACCTCGTCCTCATGTAAAGTACTGTGGTAACATTCCCTGTACAAAAATGTCGGTTTGGACTCTTTTTGTGAACTGAAGAAATGGCTTACACCCCTGCTCGCGCCAAAGGGTCTTCTATCTGGAGTAGGTCCGGGCCTGTTATTCTCTGCGGCAGGTCCAAACACCTTAGCGACAAGTCAGTCAACAATCACAAGGGAGGCAAAAAAGACAAACTTTGAACACCCTACTTGTATCTGAGATGCTAAGAATGGAAGCCATATTCCCACATCTACCCAATGAAACCCATGAGTATCTCAAAATAAGTAGAAAGGAACACAGAGAACCCACCGGTAACAATAATTTGGAGCACTCCACACCGTACACAGAGCACTATCATACGCGGGTACAGGAATTTCCACGTTCACCCTAACATCCCCCTTTTCCTCTTCGCCATTCTTTTCTCCACCAATCCGAATTTCCGTCGTCATTTCATCCCCTTCAGGCTCAGGCAGCGCTATCGGCCTCGGTGGTGGCACTTTCCCAACGGTAGATACATCCGATATTTCGTCTTGAAGCGACGAATATTGGTGCATCACTTTCCAACCTTCCTGTACAAGCTGATGTGCGCGGCCAATAAGAGAGAGTTGGTTGACATGATTGAATTCCCTTGTAATGCTGCCTCCAAAGAGCCACCCTGCACCACGAGGAGAAACGGCCCAATTTTCTATGTCGTCTGGGTCTGACCACATAAGATCTAAGACATAAGAAAGGTAAAATGAGGTTGGGAAAAAAGAAGGTGAAGAGGGAAGAGCTTACCACAGAATGCACCCTCATGAGGAATTTCTTGGTTACGGCTAAGCAGTCGAATTTGGTCGAGGCTTCGGACATCTGGTGACAAGCCACCGTGTACGCAGAGAACGGTGCCATCAATAATAGCGGCTAAAATGTAATGGGTCAAACGAGGCTGGCACGAAAAGGAAGCAGCACCAACCTAGGTTCAGGAAATCGAACACACTACAGCATGCCTTCCACACCGCTGCAGAGCCGTATTTTTGTTGACATTCATCGTAGAACCCATAAACTTGAGTAATTTGTCGGCTCTCATGATTGCCTAAGGATCTTTCATAAGTCCCCGATCAGTCATGGTAAGCAGTTGCGGCTGAGCGTACCACGAAGGAGTGTAACTCTATCAGGCCAGCATGCTTTTAGGAGGAATAGTAGAGTAACGGTTTCCAAAGAGTTTCTTCCACGGTCAACAAAGTCACCCTAGTCCAGGTTCAGACAATATCCAATGGTCATGGAAATGGGAATATACCATGAAGACATAGCGCTGTCCATCTTCTACCTTCCCTCCAGTTCGTAGGAGTTCAATCAAATCCCAGAACTGGCCGTGTATATCACCGCATATTGTTACCGGAGACATGACTGGCTGGTCGACTAAGGGATAAGCATGCCGCTGCCGCAATCGCTGAGTTATCAACCAACCTGAACATTACCCTCTTCCATCTGCAGTTCCTTCACGCGCTCACATAGAGATTTCATCTCTGCTTCTGTGAGATGCTGGCATTCATATAAGGAGGGGAGTAGTGATTCAAAGTCTTGCATCCTGAAACTGGGGTTGTAGCTGCTGGGCGATAATTATCGTAATCGGAACGGCGCGGGGTAGCAGAAGAGTGAGTTGATAACTAGAAACCACGCAGTCGTGTCCGGAGATTAGAAGTTGGAGGAATGGATAGTTCGAGATGAGAGGGGGATCCAAGCTGGCAGCCAAAAACACCCGGCACGCTCTTCTCTGTTCCTTCACCCATGTACACTTCTGCCTAACCTTCGTCTCCTCTCCTGACAACGTCTTATCGATATGATGTCTTCATCTCCATTCCTTGCTGAGCGCGCTCCTGGTCCCCAACCCGATGCCTGCCGTTTACTTCATCTTCCTGAGGAACTATTCTTCCGAATCTTACAAGTTTGCTCAATTCCTTCCATCCTCAGTATTCGTCAGGTTTGAACAGTTGCCTCTTGCTTTATTCAATTTCTTATAACCCATTTACAGTGCTGTAAACTCACGCATCAGTGCACGAAAGACCGCAGTGTATGGGTACACCAACTGTCATCTTTCTTGGCTGAGATGAAGACGGAGCCCTACGGTGTAGTCCCAGACATCGACCGCCTCTCTTCTCAGGACCTCGAATTGCTCGTCAGTCGTCATCTCAGAGCCAGAAATCATGCATGGAGAAACCGGGGGACTTCACTGCCATATTCCAAATGGCAAGTGTCAGGGTCTGATGAAATTGAGTCTGTTAAAATGCTTCGGGGTGGTCGTTTCTTACTCGGATGCTCTCGAGAAACTTTATTTCTTTGGGATATCGGCTTCCAGATAGGTCGTCCAGCGGAGAGAGAGACACTGATTTGCAGCCAACCAATTGAGCTCCCTCCAGGCTATGAATCTGATTCAACCGACATCTGGGGATTTCGCGACGTCGATCGTATGCTCTATATTGCCATTTGGATTTCCGGAAACTGGTGCGAAACTCAAACGTAGAACATGCTATTTCATAACTAACCAGGGTTTTCTGCAGGGGCCCTGGACCATACTTTTGCATTTACAAAATGGACCTTTCAACAATGCAGAAAGAATTCCATCCCGTCTCGCAACTGCTACTTCCCAAAGGCTTCCGTCCAGGTAGCCTAGATAATGAGAAGCTTTCCATTTGCCGAGCTTCACCACCAGCCCTCGGAGTTCATTATTATGACCCTTCAGTAACAATAACGTGGGACTCAGAGCCTCCAGCATACGTAAGCCCCGTTCTTCGCGCATTCATTTCCCTGTAGATTGATTGTTCCTCCTCGACAGTTCTATATTATCGATGCCATGCCAAATTTCGCTGTTGTCGAAGACACAGACGCCGACGACGCGAGACCTTTCACGACCAAAGTTTCCACCGTGACCGTTTGGGAACTTCCAACCCCGGCTCGTTTTGGTACTCAACTTACCCAACATCTCACCGACTATAAGCCCTTCCGAACTTGGAACTTACCAAAAGGGTTCCCAGGCGGTGTCAGTTCCACGGTTTCCTGGGACGAAGGACTCAAAGACGCTACCTATTTCGATCGTTTCAAATGCGATGAAGAGACCGTAACGCTCCTCCGTCTCAGCATTACACCCAAATACTCCGAATTCGAAAATCGCTTGGAACCAGAATTCCACGCCGGCCCTACTATCGACCTTCCTCGATCTACTCTTGGCGACTTCCAGGAGAACGAGTTGCTGAAGTTTTGTACTTTTGCAGATGGGACGCGTGTTTTGTATTGGTCGGTTAGGGAGACTTCGACGGAGGCGAAATTGGTCATGCATTTCTCTAATGTCAAAAACGAGTTTCCTCCATTTCATGTCGTTGTTGGGAATCGGCATCCTGCTCTTGACCATTGGTTAAGGCATTCTATTATGATTTCGATTGGACGAATATGCGTTTTGGAAGAAGGGAGAGTGGAAGTTTGGGAGTTGTGTTGAAAGTTTTTGATACTGATGCCAGAGCAAGGATTTTTTAAATCAAAGATTTACTACAACTAGATAGAACAACAAATCTATCTTTTGTGAACAAACAACCAAGTCCTTACCCGTTTCTCACCTTATTCTGTCTTCAACTTTTTTCGGAATAGAACTGCAAGCTCCTTAACACACAAATTTTGGGTTTTTTGTAATGGTATGATTCTTTTTATCCACCACTAATAGACTGAGGAGACGCGGTCACCTCGAATCTACATCTACATCCACAACGAGTAAACTAACGTGATCCATATGTAAACTATTCTAGAATTGGACACTTTTTCAAAACATGAGACTTTTTAGAAAAGGGTGCTGACGGAGCGGCGGCGACGGTTAGCAGTCTTGGCGTCAGCGCCAGCATTGGGGCCACCGAAACCGCAGCCAGCACCTTCCTCAGCGACGAGGCGAGCAGCGCAGAGAGCAGTCTTGGCATTGCAGCATCCGGAGTTGCATTCTAGAAGATTTCATCAGTTAAATGGAAAATTACGCTGGTTGAAAAAAGTTGACTTACCGGCGTCATTGGCACAGGGACCGGTGATGAATTGGGTACCGGGGGGCTTGCCAGAGCCGGCAGCAGCGGCACCACCAGCAGCGGCAGCGGGTGAGGCGGCAGCAGCAGGAGCAGCGGAGGCAGCAGAAGTGGCAGCAGCAGCCGGGGCAGCACCTGCGAGGGAAGCACCACCGAAACCGCATCCAGGGCCGTTGTTCTCCTCAGCGACGGCACGGGCCGCACAGAGAGCAGTCTTTGCGTTGCAGCATCCGGATGCACAGTCAGCATCAGAGCCACAAGGGCCAGTGATGAACTGGGTTCCAGGAGCCTTGCCAGATCCTCCAGCAGCAGCAGCAGGGGCGGCGGCACCACCAGCAGCGGCGGCGGGAGCGGCGGCAGGGGCAGCAGCGGGAGCAGCAGCAGCACCTCCGAATCCACATCCGGGACCGTTGTTCTCTTCGGCGACAGCACGAGCCGCACAGAGAGCAGTCTTTGCGTTACAGCATCCAGACGCACAGTCAGCATCAGAACCACAAGGGCCTAAGGAGTGGGGCAAATTAGAATCTACGTTCGAAATCAAGTTAAAAAGAATGAAATCGCACCGGTGATGAACTGAGTTCCAGGTGCTTTGCCAGAGGCCTGGCGAGGGATGGCGCCAGCCATGGCGGAAGCGACAAAAGCAGCGAGAATGAGAGTGAACTTCATGTTTGAAAGAGGGAGAAGAATAGATCGTAAGGAGCACCGGGCTCAAGAAAGAGAAAATGGGATGAGAAGAGTGAAGATGGGTGAAGTGGAAGAACCAGCCAAAGAAACAGGGTGCTTAACATGTCTCCTTTTATAATGAATCTGTCGTGATGGCGTTAACGCGTGAGCCAAGAATAAGGTCAGGTCTTGATTAGTCCCACCCGGTGACCATCATCATCGGTTGTTGGGATGAAAGGGATTTGGGGGCACCCTCTGATGGTTACGTCTAGCATTTCATCTGAGATAGCTTACCAGTCCCTAATTTTTTTCTGCGACTGCCACTAATTAGCGCAGCGCAGCACAGAAGAAAAATGAATATAGACCCAAGGTGGCTCGTGACGGAAACTCGGATCTCTTGGTGGCATGCCCAATTCCACGTTCTCCTCCGTCGACATCCCATCTGTCCGCTCCGCCCAATGCGATGCACCTTGCTACCTTGGTTCAAGGGTCCTTCCGACGTCCGTCAACTCCAACCAAGTCCATTACTATCGCAACTCTGGCGTTCCGAGTGATTCATACGACATGGTCATCATGGGGGCGGCATGCATCACCTCCAGCCTCTCACGCGGCCTCACAGGACCTTCTTCCGAGTTGACCGACAAAAATCTTAATAATGTTAATGACTTTTACTGTCCCACGTCTGTCCTAGTAAAAGGTCGAATGTCTACCTCGTCCACTCGGTTCCCGGCCAGAATAAGATACAAATGCTAAATGTGTTTGGCTTCATCTCAATCTTAATCCTTGCCCCACGGATTGACATTTCCGTTGCTGCCCATTTTGATGGGCCTGGCTCTAGAACCAAAGAAACGGGGTCGAAGAACCACTTGCCAATGAAAATGTAGTTTTGTTGAGTTTCTCTCTCCATTGCGGCGAAGCAAAGAACATGAATTGTGAAAGAGAGATTCAAGTGACATGGCGAAGGGACTGAAAGGTAGGATATTGGAGCTCTAGAACCACATCAAACTTGTCGTGTATTGGAACAGGGCTCGCGTTGACTTGACGAGTTCAACGTCGATGAACGTCTCTCGGTGTTGGGCAACCAGATGGTGGTTACATTCCCAAACTGGTTGTCTGCCTTCAGAAGCAAACTGCGCAATTTTCATCCTCGCACCTTACACGTCCATGCATATGAATGCTTAAGTGCTACAGATCACTGTACCGCACAACTACAACACGTTTAAGGGATGACGTCGCGGCTGCTGCGTGAGGTAAAATTCACCCGACAAGTCCATATCCCCAATCCAAGGTGATGGGGTTCTAATTTTCACCTCTAAGTGACCTAAGTGACGAGGTGAAGTGGCAGAGCGGTGGGGCAGCGAAAGTAAAAAGTGGTCATCAAAATCTGGCAAGACCGGGACGCCCGGGAAAAAAAACGGCTCATGTGATTGGAGAACCAGAACACTTGTTATTCCAAGAGAGAATCGGGGTAAGGGCCAGAGCCAGAGGTACAATCATCTGGAAGTGAGCCGCCAGGAAGCTAGCGCGTGGTTAGTGCAGGATGAAATTGGCCAGTCCAAGATCATCGGCTCATATATGAACAAGAGGTGTTTTACGATCGACATAGAGAAATTCAAGGTGGCGAGAGGAGAAGGAGGGAGCTTAGCAAAGCACACGTTGTAATTGGACCTCGACCCAGACCGTCAACTCTACAAAACGTGTCCCGACGACCGACTCTTGTTGGTCTAATACATTCTTCCGCAGTATCATTTCTTTATATAGGCCGCAGAACATGGACTTGGAACCAGAGATAGAAAACCGTCGAGAACTTGGCCTTACCTTTGCCGACTTGCCCGCTGATATTGCTTGACATATCGTAAACACAGCCGCGTGCGATGACAGTGATGCCTGGACCTCACAAAACCTCACATTAGTATCTAAAACAATCCAGCGATGGTATGCGCCTAGTTATTTGGGTATATCTCCAAGTATTCATCTTGGGGTCGACCCTTTCTTCTTCCAACACCTCGAGTTTCACTCAAAGGAAACATTCAACACTCCAAATGATGCAATATTTTCGGAGCGTTTATATCGCAACAGAGTGTTTGTCTGGTCTATTGTGCTCCTATGCGAAGCCTGTGATGGCAGATATTATCCCGTATTTCGTCGCTCTTCTGAAGTATCTAGAGGAGAGTAATACCATTATATCGCAGAACAGAGGAAGATTCGGATGCTAAAGAAAGGTATTTTGGTGCATCTTAAGCCAGAAAGTGCAACATAAGAAGGCATGGAGTGACTGCAGGTTCAGACCATCATACAAGACAACTGCCAGAAGCTGAATGGCAAAGTTTCTACTGTGCTGTGCAACATCCAATTCGTCGTGGCTCACCCGAACCCACGAAGGACAATCATCGAAATGTTCAGACGACAGAGATGGGAGGTTGGAAACCCATGCAAGAACAAGCATCAGAATCAGAAATCAACGCCAGCAATCGACTCGGGTCGGACAGCAAACAAGGTCCTCATTGATACAAGGGGGAAAAAAACAAAGGTTGCTTAAGAATAATTTTGGGCAAAGTAAGGTAGTGTTTGAGACAAAGGATGAGAGTCGGAAGCAAACGACTTGATATTCAGCCTCAGCGTTGGCTAGGTTTATCCGCACCAGTCTATTTACGATTCCCATCATCCGCTGGACCAACAATAGATTCCATCATTTTGTTTGATTGTAGATATCATCAATCCATCGTATGCTAGGCTGCATTGAGAGCCGGCAGCAGGGAAGAACGTATGAGTAAAGAGCGCAGAGTACGGGAATGGTGACCATGTGTTCTTTGAAATGAGTAAAACAGAACTGGATATGTATTCTGCAGTGAGAAGTGATTGGTTCTGCCAGCTGGATGTGTTTCGCTGTGCTCAAAGCAAAGATGGTTTATTTAAGGTAGTCGTTTGCGCGTCGTTGTTGTTTTATTCGTTATTTCTGCCCAATATGCATAGCCTTATCTTATTCACCTCTCTGGTGGGGGTTTCGTCATGGAATGTTGTATTTTTAGCTAACTTTTTAGTTCATGTATGATTAGCTTTTCTTTTGGTATCGCTGATGCTTCTTCGCGCGACTGGCATGACTTTACCTGGTCTGTCCAATTTCGGGCTACATTCACACGTTGTCCAGATTATATTCAACACTCACTCATTTAACGATTAGATGACGGATAACTAGAAACAGGTAAATGGACAATGGAATATTCACCTCAGTTGAGCCGTCCGATCGTGAGGTGTGTGCGGCTTGAATGACTTGTTAACGGTCCTGGAGCGACTTGAAGTGACCAGATTATTCAAAATTGTTTAAAGAATGTGATAAATGCGTAGAAACGAGTGTGTGGGTGAAATAAATAAACTGAGCGACCAGGCACCCCAAATTAGGTGTGTAATATTCTTCCTCATTACTTCCGGTATCTTTACATCAACTTGTTCGTATCATCAGCATCACTTCTAAAATCTTGAGAGTCGTTCTCACCTCCATCCTTCGTTCTCGTAGTTCTCCGTCTCAATGGCAACCTTCTCAGTCCTTCTGGCCGTTGTCTTTGTTGTTGCTTTTGTTGTCATTTTGTTTGACGCCTCCTTTGCTGCCATTATTGTCATCCTTGTTGTTGCCTCCCTTCTTATCTTCCGTCTCATCATTCCCAGCTTTCCACGACCTCTAGTGCCAACAAGCTACGATTCAGTCAGAATTCGGAACTCCCACGGCGGATATTTTCCGGTTTTCTATGTAAGTATAGAATTGCAGCCATATGACGGATGCATACCGCCCTTTCCTCGTATTCACCGTAACAGCGAGAAGGCGCAGTTAAGATTTGCGCTGACTCTTGAGCCGGATGGCCACACCAGCCCCCGACGCTTGGATGATTCTCACACGGAAGTGTGGATGTTCACTTGAAGCTTCACCCATCGGGGCCCGTGGACCATTTCTGTAGTGATATTTGTCAGTACTGATAGACGGCGAGTGCACTCCGCCAAGGCATTGAGTATAAAGCAAAGAACTATGTTCAAGAGAAAACCCAGAAGCAATTTCTCTTCTAACCTTTAGCAGCCTTTGTTTCCCCCCAGCGTCGCTTTTTCTCCAGCATGCAATACTCTCTGGCCGCTGTCTTGTCTCTTGCCACCTTGGCAATTGCATCTCTTATGGTCAACACCGCTCGTCAGGTTTCGACGAACGTTCATTTCATCAAACCTGTGGATCATGACAATCTATGCCTTGGGCCTCAGAGTGTTGAGGTCCGAAATGGCACTGAAGTTTCATTGTATGCCGCCCTCTTCCTCTACGGGGATGAAGTGTTAATATATTGGTCCACAGTTGGGAATGTATTGGCAACGACACATCCTTATACACCTGGCATATGGCTGATTCTGGTCCTGGCCCTATCAAACTTGTGTTCAAGGACGCTCATGAATACTGTTTGGATGCTGGCTCCCACCGTTCGTATTTTCTAGGCCCATCATCTCTTTTTCTACTTACACCTTTCATAGCCGCTAGTGGAACCAGGTTGAAAGTATGGACATGCAACGGTTCTCCCCAGCAAACTTGGGTTCACCCTGGGGAGGGTAAAGTCAAGTTAAATACATTCAATCAATGCATGGATGTTGTTGATGGCGTGTTCAACAACAACGGCGGTAACACATTCGTCCAGACTTGGTCGTGTGTTGCGGGAAACACGAATCAGGTTTGTGACTATAAAAGTTCCCCTCAACCCCTTGGGCCCTCATTTTTTACTCTTAGATCTTCTACTTCCCAGGTGCAGACCCGGAGTAAGAATTTTTTTCATGGACGCTTTTCAACGATGGACTTTTACCTTACATACTTGTCTTTCAAGCCTAATTACAAGCATGTTGTTTGTTTTTGGCTCGCCCAATGACTTCTCAAGGCTTCGTGTGGTTTTGAAGTTCTGAATGAGCGACTCTATCCTCTTTTTATCAGTTTTTGTTGGTCTATATACAATCCTAACGAAACACGCGCAGTGTGGGAAAACCATATTGCAAGTTTGATGGGAAATAGCGTTATGTATTCGCTATTTTACGAGGACTTTATATACTACGTAGTTAAGACTCATGTAGGAGTCAAATAATAAAAGACTCGACGAAGACTCACTGCCATCAAATCGTGATGGCGATGACTCGAGATCAAACCTACGACAAACCATGCTACTTTCATTTGAGCGATGGCCTTGTGGAATACCGTGGTTTCCAATTAACTTGTGTGTCCTCCGATTGCTCTTACTCGTGCGAGCCTTGTAAAGTATGGTGAATGAATAAGAGGTAGACTTGTGAATAAATATAATATTGTGAGGGCTCAAACGAAGTGCTGAGCGTGACATCCTGCAAATCGTGCACTCGTCGGACTGTCAGGTCCAGCAAACTAGGCCTGTTCACAGTCTGCACGCAATATGAATGAAAAAAGCGTAAAGAGTTGGGATTAAGTCCACTGATGTCGTTCGAAAAACAGAACTCATCCAAAGCGCATGAAAGAGCAAGATCAAAATGTCGCCATTCCCCTCCTGCTGGAGACAATGATTGCGTCCGCAGTGGATTGCTTCAGGGTTGCTAGTTGCTCTCCCCTTCGATGCATATGTTTTGAGATCTAACCCTCGACTCTTTGTACATTCATATGCTCCTTCTTCAAGCTCAAAGACGAAGGAAAGTGTCAGCTTGGTCAGGGATATCAACGAAAATCCTGAACTTATCTGGCGACAAACAAAAACGGTCCTTGAGGCAAGTCTGGCCGTTCCTCCTCATTCCATTTGTACCATGATATCGCCCTTGTATATATCAGCCTTCAGAAGGTTGGTAATGAGGATGGATGAACCCCGGGCTGGGATGAAATGACCATGATTTTAGTCCCAAGGCTAAAGTATCAGGTAGTGCAACTTATCTGATTATTAGACTTTGAACCCTTGGATGACCAATTATACAGTCATTTGATCTCCTTCGCCCAAGCACTAGGGGAGGTCAGTTAGACTGGAGGAACATCCCTGACGGCTAACTTACCTTGGATTGTGCACCTGCCGTAATGTTTTCATCATTTACCTCCAGTAAATGAAGACGACTGTTGTAGAAGAGAAGAACCAAGATAATAATCACCCTGAAGGTGGAGGCATTCATGAGTGATTCGCTGGTACTATTTAGATTGCACAGCGCGTATCCATGACTTGGCACGGCCAGGTGACCTGACATGGTGCAAATGTTACGACAGGAGAAAGAAAATGCTGGCTCACGCAGTGCTGTATGACCTATTACCACAGGTTGGAAGGGGGTTGTTTGGGGTGACTTCGTGGGAAACCAACACGAGCATGAGCAGTTTTCGTGTTGGGGCTGATTACCTCATCCATTGCTCGGTAAAAAGGACTTGGGTCAAGGTATTTGCATCAATATTCCGGTGAATGGAAATGAAATATGAATGTAGAGCAGAAAGAAAGCTGAATGGAAGCAAAGCGGAGTGGATGGGAGAAAGTTGAGTAATCCCGTTGTGGCTGAAACTATTGTGAGGGGCTCTTGCCTCCTACCACAACCACTGCCGGCATCGCATTGTGTTCTTCTAGTTCACAATGGTGCGCTTGAGCGTTCGGCGCAAGCTTGCATAAATCTTCATCAGCAAGACGACCTTCCACGTTGTATTGTGACACAACGGGCAAATCCGAGTCCAACGAATCACCCTGTTTTGGGACTCTTCTGCCTTTCTAGAACGGTGCTTAGAACTGCCAGCCATCGCACAATTATACACCCGAGTCGTCGACCCCCGAACCCTGTGACGGACACGCAACCGGACCATTATCTCTTCCCATGGCCCAGCCAACCCAGTCAACCTCGAATTCTCATCAACAGCCTTCTCTCTTGCCCTTAGAAACCACAACTCAAGATGCCCTTTTAACTGGAGAAGAAGAGGATGCGGAAGATTATATACAAGGTAATTCTGTTCGTGCTCTAATTCCTTATCTCTGACCGGGCGCGTCTAGGCGGCTACCATCCTGTCCAAATTGGAGACTCCTTCTCCAACGACCGCTACACAGTTGTGCGAAAGCTAGGCTGGGGTCACTTTTCTACCGTTTGGCTCGCATTTGACAAGGTCCTTACCAAACATGTCGCCCTCAAAATCGTCAAGAGTGCTCCACGCTACACCGAGACTGCTGTCGACGAGATTAAGCTTTTACAACGGCTTATTGTGAGCTCAAGTCCCGGAGAAAGTGGTCCAGGTACGATTATTGCACTCCCCCATGCCTTACCTGTTCTGAGTTTTTGATTACAGCACACACTCATCCAGGTCGTTCGCATGTCATTTCCTTCTTAGACCACTTCCGTCACCAAGGTCCCAATGGAATACACATCTGCATGGTCTTTGAAGTTCTTGGAGAGAATCTCTTAGGTCTCATCAAGCGTAATCAGGTGAGCTCTTAGGTCTCGTGCCACTTGATTCCACTCACGCGAGCAATCTCGACATAGAACAAAGGAGTGCCCATACACATTGTACGTCAAATAGCAAAACAAATCCTCCTTGGCTTGGATTATATGCATCGTTGCTGTGGTGTCATTCATACCGATCTCAAACCTGAGAATGTACTCATTGCGATCGAGAATGTTGAAGACATCATTGAAGGGGAGCTTGTCAAAAGTGCTGGAAGTGCTACCCGTCTTGTAGGAGTCCCTCCAAGTAAGGGTAGAGGAGGGAATAGGACCCCTCGAGATCCAAGTCTTGGAGACAGCGTCCTCATCACAGGTAGTCAACCCTTGCCTAGCCCGAGCAGTTCATTCAGCGATATGTGCGATTCCTGCTTCCCTCAAATTTTTCCATATATTAATTACATCTAGTCCCTGGAACTGGGGAATGTCTAGGATTAACCCAGACCTGCCAGTGGATCCAAGCGCAAGTTCCCAAGCTTCAACATCCCCCACCACTTCCAGTGTACTCTTCGAAAGCATATCCCGGTCTGAGTCTTCAGCATCATCTGATGTTGCCTCTGCTGTGTCCCAGCTTTCGTTATCCTCGCAACCGCCAGAAGAATTCCCCGACGACCCACTACACTCCGTTGCTTCTCCAGGTGCCGCCGGAATCTCACAAGGGCGGCCAGACGCTGAGACCACCACACCGTCAACGCCCCTTGGAAGGCCTGAACCACTTCCTATCTCAACAGAGGACACAAGCGAGGCAAATCAGCGAGGAGAGAAGATTACCGTTAAGATTGCAGATCTCGGAAATGGTTGGTTTATCTTTTGCAGTCACCCATCTTGCTCCAATAAGTTTTCTCAATCTCTTTTTCCGCAGCGACTTGGGTTGATCACCATTTTACTGAAGACATCCAGACCAGGCAATATCGTTGTCCAGAAGTAATTTTGGGTTCTAAGTGGGGTCCTAGCGCTGATATTTGGAGCGTTGCTTGCATCGTAAGTTCTCTGGGAGAATTATATTGTCAATCATTTAGCTCAAGTACTCTCTTTTGCCTTTAGCTCTTTGAATTGTTAACTGGTGGAGACTACCTTTTCGATCCTGCTTCTGGAAATCGGTATTCGAAGGACGACGATCATGTTGCGCAGATCATGGAACTCTGTGGTGAGCTTCCAAGAAGCCTCACATTAAACGGCAAGTTCTCGCACCAATTCTTTAATCGTAAAGGTCCGTGTAATCAACAGTTTCCCCGGTTTATTCCCAAACAAAACCTCTAACGCCGCCCGCTCAATTCTTCTAGGTGAACTCCTTAACATCAGTAAACTCCGCTATTGGCCCCTCAACGCCGTCCTCAGCGACAAATATCTATTCCCTCAGGAAGATGCGGACCGACTAGCCAGCTTCCTTGATCCAATGTTGCGTCTTCACCCAGATAAACGAGCTAAAGCTGGCGAACTGATTCATCATAATTGGTTAGAAGGAGTTGTGGTTCAGGGTGAGATCGACGTGATTCGGAGAGCGGAAGAAAGGGAAAGGGCTGGATCGATCTCGGGTAGTGCATCAAGCACCTCCCTGCATTCGCTCGCGAGTGCTCAGAGTCAAGTTGACCCTGAGAAGGAGAAAGAGAGAAAGGCAAAAAGGAGAGTGAAGGAGGAGAGGATGATTGAACAGGATGCTATGAAACCTGCTGAGAGCCAGGGTGCTCTTTCGTCTGGTTCCGATTCTACCGGGGCAGAACAAACTGGGGTGGAAGTGATTGTCCAGGAAGCTCAAGGAGAATGAGAGAGAACGAGGAAGGATCGTACCCTCTTTTGTTGTGGTTTAACGACCAAAAATCATGCTGTCTCCCAAACAAGCTAACTTAGATATCAACCTACTTATACCATACAGAACTCGTTTTGGTTCGCTTTCTGGCTTTCTACTTACGTCGAGAGTTGACCAAATAGAAACAGTCTCTTAGGATCGGGAACGAGGACAAAAGTTACTTAACGGTGTTTCCCGCCCTCACCGTGATGTCGAGTTTGGGACTAGCTTCAGCTCGGGCTCCAGGGTCATCATCTTGTTTTTGGTCAAGACGATCATATGTCCGTTCATCGCTCGTACTATGGAATGCCAACACAGCTTCCGTGAGGCAGGAACCGGTACCGAAACTCGTCTGTATAAAGCTTTCTAACTTGCCAGGACACGTGGAGAACCTTAACATTCTCGGACTCGCACATGGGCACGCAGTGGGTGCTTGAACGTCATGAAGGTTACCTCCTGCTTCGGTCCTTGATGTTGATTCCCCGAGACTAATACCTCGATCAAAATTCAAGAAACAGAGGAATTCCCTGATTTGGTTAGCCGTTGTACCTAAGTGTCCCGTGGAAACTGTTTGCCACTCCTTTATAAGCTGCGAGTGCGAGTGCGAGTCTCTTGGAAGCATAGGAGTTCTACGATCTTCATTGCCATTCTCCATCAAGATTAGCGTCGTTCTAACTTTTCACGATTGATTAGGTGGGATTGGTGGCGCGGCCTTTTTGGGGCTGTCTACATAAAGTGGCTTCGGCCATGGTCTCAGCACGAATATGCATCCCCCTTCTTGTCTTCCCCTTGAGCTGGAAAAGTTGGTATTCGAGATGGCGGCGTGGGCCTATCGAAAGCCAACGTGTCTGAGATTAATCCTGGTTGCTCATCGTGTATGTAACTGGTGCGTCTCAACACAGGTTTTGAACCAAAGCATTCACTGAAGTTCCCAACTTTTCACAGGATAACTCCCATTTTATATCATACCTTGACTTTACACTCTGCGGAGGTCATCGACATCCCTCTGATTCAAATGTCTCTCACGTCTTGCTGTTCATCCCCTCGAACTCGCACTCACCTCCAACACATTCGCGTTCTCTCAATTCAACCAACTATCCACCAGAACGTTTCCTCTCTCCGAAACCTTTTTGAGAATGCGCAGCGTATTACATTTTTATCGTTCTCCTCTCTGTTAACATTCGACGCACCAATCTGGCCGTCCGTGGTTTCTCTCCTTCCTCAACTCATAGGCTTGTCAGTGCATTGGTCCGGAGACACGCAGGATGTTTTTCCTCATCTTGGCCAAATCATACACCCGAATTCTTTGAAGACGTTGCGTATTCTTCGCATTTGGGGAGCGATCACTCCCGCCAAAGTCTCCATCGAAGGACTCGCCGAACTGCGTTGGCTCATATACCATATTCCAAACAAGGATAGAATAGTTGTCAGGGAGCAACTAGTCTTTTTATCAGAAGAGGGCACCAATTTGAGTGGAGTTATCATTACGTCCAATGCTCGGGATGTTGAGTCGTGGTATGATGGTGGTCCCCACAAGGTCATATTTTTGAAGGTGGAAAATTTGAGTAGTGGTTGGATAGAGTTAGCGGAAGGACGACCAGGAGGGCTCGTTGAAAGAGCGACAAAGGTGCTTACGAGTAGGAAATGTTGTCCTTAGCACTTGGACAAAACTACCGAAGTCTTTATTTCCCGCGAATTCAAGTCTCAGTAAGCGCATAGACCACGCATGATCTCGTGTTGATCCCTCAAATATGTCTTTAATTCGACAGTGCTACAACGTATTCACTGAAAATTCACTCCTAGTGCGTACTGGATCGATCATTGGCTGCCAAAGAGGAGGGTGAGGAGTAATGTCAACTCAAAAAATAATCCAGGTTGACCTCCTCTCACATAATGAAGCTACCAAGGAAGTTCCCTCCCATCGTAGGTATAGAACTCGTTTTCTATTCCTTGAACACTTATATTTAAGAACTTGCCATTTGAGTCCGAATCTGCGCTCTCAATGACTTCAAGGAGTGCCTTTGCGCTCTGCTCAACTGTAAGGTCCGCCTTTTCATCGTGAGTCTTAACGCACTGTGCTTGGATTAGACTGAAGGGAGCAAAGACAAAGTTGGGACGCACACCGGGATTAACACAAAAGACTTTAAAGTCATCTTTGACGAGATCATTGGCGTACTGAGCAGTGAGCATGTTTAGAGCTGCTTTGGATATTTTATACGCTGGAGAGGGAATAACACCATATCTGGAGACAAGCGATAACAACCCAAGAGGCGAGGATCTGAATAAGAAGATCAGAATACCAGCCTAAACATCTGGCAAAAACAACTTTACACATTTGCAATCTTCTTCGCTTTTCCTTTTCTCAACAACGGGAGGAAGGCTGCAGTGACTTTGTGAGTACCAGTGAGGTTAACGTGGAGTGTTTCGCCGAGGTCAGACCTATGCTAGATATTAGTCGAATTACTTGGGGATGTGTCAATGCATAAGGTGTTCGTACATTTCTTCAACTCTTCCAGTGAAGCTCGGGATGCCAGCGTTATTAACGGGAACATCGAGAGTAGAGCACTGTTCTTCCAGAACGGTTTCAACCTGCTTCAGCGCCTTCTGGATAATTACAGTATCTGTAATTTCGATTTCGACGAAGTGGACACGTTCAGGATTAGTCTGAACAAGTTGAGCAAGAGCATTGCTTAGAGAGCGAGCCCCGGCGAAGATGATATTGACTTCGGAAAAGGGTTTTGATACGAGCTGTTGCACGAGCTCAGGTCCAATTCCACGAGAGGAGCCTGTGATGAAATAAGAAGACATGAAGGTGATTGTTCTGCTACCAGGGGTTAGTGGCTTTTAAGCAGAGAAATTCACGATCGGGGATTGGAAAGCAAAATTCTATGAGAATCGTGTAAGCCTATAGCCCTTGAGTGACGGTAACGCGGATATGCAGTCCGGTTCCCAGGATTTGTAAAGCTGCTCCAAAGCATGATCCAGTGAGTTTACTGAGATTTCGAATCAAGAAATACGGAGGACTATCGAGTCAGATAACCAGGTTCAAAGGCATAAACTAGACATGGTTCAGGCTGTTGTCTAGATATTTCGTTTCTGTAGTACAGTAGTCTGAGTGCGAAGGTAAGGCTCGTTAGGTATAAAATTGGAAGTGACCCACGTTCATCCGAACTTATGCTGGAACGCCGAAGGCTTTGGCGTATAGTGGATCTTCTCTAATGTATCCTTGCCATATTTACTTACCTAAATTACTTCACAGGTAAAGTGAAAGCCTGTGCAAGAGATTGGGGTCGCATTGGCCCGTAGTCTCCCACTAAGCTGACGTACGATGGCTCGTTGCGGAGTAAAAAAAGCTGTGAGGCTCACTGTATACTGCTTGCCGTATGGTTCTCGAGACTGTAAGAATAGAAGGCGGATAACTTGATGATAAGGCAGCTAGAAACTTTTGTACAAAAGGAGCTGTAGGCTGGCTAAAGAAGCCTGTAACTGGGGAAGGGTGAGAGGCCAGAAGGATAGCACAGTTCAAACATGTTTCCTCGAGAAAATGAAAAAAGTAATAAGATAAATGGAGTTGATTGGCCCCTTTCGATAAGGGGAGGAAATGACCGCCACAAGTCTGCCCTTGATGAACGCAGAGGGAGAAACATTTGCACCCGCACACAACCCCTTGCACCACTCCGTCATCGCCGCTCGCCGTCTCCTCTCCTCTAGACTCGCTGCGGGGGCGCGCACACACTCTTGGACCACAAGAACAGTCCATACTGTATCTATAACGCAAAATGGGGTTTCAGTTCGGCTCCTTCCAGTCTGTCTGTGAGAATGCTGCTCTCATCGTCTGTCCGCTGCTTGGGCCGGGCAACCAGGGCATCTCTCCCAAGTGCTACTCAAGAAGTGTTGACGTTGCAGGCACTTTAATTTTCCAACCTTGTAAGTTTTCCTTCATTTTTGCCCTGGTTTGTCCCTCTATCTATTGCCTCGTTGCTGATGTTGAGATCCCCAGCAACATCCTTCGTGCACATTGTCGCTATTATCATGACTGTAATTATGATTCTTCACGTCCGTTCAAAGTACACAGTGCGTCTACATATTCCAGCTATCCTGTTTCTAAAGTCTCTGACCTCGTTTTTCCACCAGGCTGTCGGCAGAAAAGAGATCCTCATGCTTTTTTGGCTATACATCGCAATCTCCCTCTTTGCAATGTTCCTGGACTCAGAAGTCATCCCAACAAATAACAAACTATACCCCTGGTTCGTTTCCCTCTCCCGAGATGTAGTTCAGTTATCTGAGGCATCTTCACAGGTTTGCGGCAATATACACTGGTCTCGTCGCAGCAGCATACTGCTGTCTCCTCATCAACGGATTCGTGGGATTCCAATTCGCTGAGGATGGCACGGCGACCTCATTATGGGTTCTTCGCGGCGCAAGTCTCGTCTTGTTCACGCTCGGCTTCCTTATTGCGGCTGCAACTTTCTTTGGCAAAGTCGGCTTCTCAGGCGATAAGGTGCTTATTTTTTTTTTTCTGAAGATTGGAATATCTCTACTCACATGACTTCGTTCCTGCCTAGCCAATAGCACTCTATGTCATTTACCTTATTTGGCCCGTCATTTGCGTTGCCATTTACGTTGTCTCTCAACTCGTCCTCGTTCTCCGAACCCTCGATGACCGTTGGCCCATGGGCGACGTCCTTTTCGGTACCGCCTTCTTCGCCATTGCCCAAGTTCTCCTCTTTGCCTTCTCAAACACCATCTGCGACGCCGTACACCATTATCTAGATGGCCTCTTCTTCTACGCTGTCTGCATGCTTCTCAGCATCATGATGGTCTACAAGTACTGGGATTCCATCACGAAGGAGGACCTTGAATTCTCTGTGGGAGGAAGCAAAGCAGCTGTGTGGGAAGTCAAAGATCCGCTACTGTCCTCCAACTCCCTAGCTCCTCCAAACCCTTATGGAGGTAGAGACACTGGCAGTGGGAGTAACAGTGATGATGGGAGCTGGTACGAACCAGCACAGAAAAGTCGGAGGTACACGCAGGGATATTGATTTAGCCTGATTGAACATTGCATTTTTTTTTCTCAACAACGGCTCTCTTTTTTGGACTTTTTCTGGACACTTTCCGTTCCATGATGAACTACTCCACCTATTACATACTTATGCCCTCTTGGTCCTTATTGCATACAACCTCGTTTACATCAAGATAACACTTTTCCTGGACACTGAGTCTGCCTGTTTGTACAGAATGGCTGTGATGCTTTCCCCTTGCAAACTAAGGAAGGTTTGCCTAGCTACAATTTCTGTGCAACGAAGACATTGCTACGTCAAGAGTAGCTGGATTCCTAATATAAGAACTGCGAAAGGATCCAGACGCTTCCATGGCCAAACGCGTGCCAACCTGCCCTCCTGTCGGTGGCGCGCCGCATACGGCCTCGGTGCATAGTACATCCAAACAAAGACATGATACGACCTTGATTCTGGCTTTGGCTGTTTAAAAAACCGTCTTATCTTCACACGCTCCGGCAGACAGAGAAGAGTGCGGAGCGGAAGAATTTCTACACCGCCTGTGGGTGGGAATAACGACAGAATAGCTCTCATGGAAAAGAGATTCATGCAGTCGCTCATATACAGATCTAACACCAAGTAGAAAGTTCATGAACTCCATGGAGGAAAGGGCAGGGTTCAGCACTGGCAGAGTAGAATATCCGAAAATACCCGATGTTGAACTCTGCTCTTCCCATGTTGCTCCATCAAACACCCTTTCTCCAATGTTTCGGCATATCATTCGACTCACACGGAACGTGCAAGCTATCATTTACACCGCACAGAACCAGGTCCTATATTATAGGCCGACGAGGAGCAAGATGAGATTCCCGCTAACCTATTCCCCATGTCTTTGTCCACGTCCCTTTTCTTGCTGGTTTTGCCTCAGGAAATCTTGGATAAGATAGTCGGGTACCTTGCTAGCTCTCCAACTTCTCTGGTCTCCTGCGCTCTCACCTGCACGGTCTTACTCCCCTTGTCTAGAGAGCATCTCTACAGGGATATTCATCCAGCTCACAACAACTCAAGTGTTCATTTATGCTTGAGGACTCTGAAGACTTCACCATTTTTGGCGTCCCGTATTCGCACACTCCGTTCGGGAATTCATCAGGCCTTTGAGGTGGCTCCATTCCTACCGGAGCTGAGGAAAATCGCCTTTGGTGCTTATCTTGACCGCCATGCACCCCGCAAATGGTCGAAACTGACGCAAGAGGAAGCTGTTAGTGGTCTTTTGGAGAAGAGTTTAGGACGAGCCCAGGAGAGTTGCGTCGCTTTGACAGTTCCACCTTCAGACGTCGTCAGCAGTCTGGATATTTCCTCTGCCTCCCACCTGAACCTTGATTTCTCTACGGTTGGAGTCTGGAATTTAGATTCCTCTCGCCTTCAACCTTCTCCAGGACAAGAACGGCCTACTCCTAGGAGTTTATTTGTTTCTGGAATGCCGTCCGTGAGAGACACCTCACTCGTCGGAGAGACGCTGACGGACCCTTCCTTCATCGCCGACTTGACGAAGCTGAAAGCTATGGGTTGGGTGAAGCCTCAAGCTGCATCTTTTGAAACAGTACTCCAATCCTCTTTAATGTCATCCTTGGAGATCATACGAATTGATATCGGTAAGTCATTGCTGCATTGTCGAATCGTTATATTTTTCATAGCTTAATATTCTTGACATAGTCGAAGCTGCCACATATAGAACTCCTTCTGAACTTTCCGCCTCCCTCCCTACGAAACCACTGAAAGAATTCCGCCTCTCGTTCCCTGAATCGGGCTGTAACCTCGAAAACTATCTTCTCCCCATCGGTATTCCTGGATGGATCTACCACTTCCTCTCGTCCAGCAAGATGCGAGTAGATACATTAAGGGTGTTTGTATCCAAGGAATTCCGAGAAGACTCTCGTCATTTAGAGTGGAAGTGGGATAAATGGCTTGCTGGAATTATTGGGACAAATCAGAGTGCTCGAGCATTCTCGGTGGGCAAAATTGAGCTTGTCCTGGAGGAGTGGAAAATGGAGGGTGTTCGAGGAACAATAGGAAAGGGGGAGACAGAAGGAGCTGAGCTATTGAAAAAGAGCGGATTATTCCAGGTTACCATCGTTCCTTGTAAGCACTTCTTTCTATTTCAGATGATGGTTTGAATCTCATTCATGTCAGTTAATGAGTGGAGGTCGCTTATGGACGAAGATTTTTGGTTTTAAAGCCGATTTTGTGAGACGAGGAATTCAGATCCAATCGTTCGTGACTGTAGATTATTGTACATACACCTGCCATAACATGATCATGATTTACTTCTTCCATAGCTCGTTATAATAAGGCTAGGCTCTCTATCTAGATATAATTGGATATGCAGCTCTGCACGATGGCTCCTGTGCTTCTCCCCTTATCTAATACCTCTGTATGTTTTGATTTATTTTTTCTCGGCATTTACATCGGAGGTGTTAGCTTCTGGGAAATTTTTCTATCCAAGATTTTTCGCCTGTATGCCTGAGCTGATAACTTCAACCGACAATATCCCGGTCTCACAAAATACAGAGAATATGACTTCAAACTTCATCTCGTCTAAAAGAAAGCGGTAGTGGCCTGCTTTCTTGGTATCTAATTTGAATGTGGAATGCATGGAGAGGAGTTGAGGGTACGCCGATTAAGAGCACCCTTAAGGGGAGTATAGGCTGACCTCCAGTCTCCACGGCCAATGTGTCCAATATCCAACTTAGAGGATTGAAGCTAATTTACATGTTGAATAGTATAAATGAAAAGACCTTTGGACGAGATTTACCTGGAACGATAACCTGTGGTGTAAGTTTAAGTTTACTGGCGTCAACCGGCCCTCTCTTACTCCCTTCCATGATCGTCTGGGCTTCCCTTCCGTCAACCCTGTGTAACGTTGTACAAACGTGGGAGGGCATGTTTATTATCGATTGTGAACGGTAATATGCCTTCGGTTAGATGTCGTCTCCGTCCACTGCTCTTTCGATTTCCAAGTGCAGCGCCAATGGTAAGATACCCGGTCGCGCTAACGAGCACCCTCAGCACGAATTCCACTTATTAATGACCAATAATAAAAATTATATCTATCCACTCAGGTTCTTCGCAATTGCCTTTATATCCAAGCACTCAAAGTTCAGGCGGCCTCCGGCCTTTCAAGCTTGTTCGGTGGGACGCCTTATTTGGGCAGTGATTCCCGCTAGCCACATAGTGGGTGGCTTATGCTATAATTGCGTATCAAAAGGCCACGGTACGGAGTTCTCAGACCACCGCTTCATGTTCACAGAGGGCCATGCGAGTTTCATGGTAAACTATTATCACTCATGCTTTTCTTTCATCTTTTAGACCGATTTTGCATATTGTAGCCCATCGCGTGTCTATTTTTTTGAACTGGAACGTGTATGTATCAGCTGCGGCGAGGCCAAGTATGAACACTTGACGGCCAGGACCCTGAACGATGCGTCAAAATCGACATTCCGCCTATTAACTTCAGCGCTGCATGATCGACCGTTACCCACTTCCCATTCTTTATATCAAGTGGGTTGGAATCTTGCTGCCTCTGGGTCCAGAACCCTGGCACCACGAGGCTTCTTCCACCTAACCACGGTCCACTCAACTCGATGGAGTCCAAGACACTCCTTGACCGCCAGCAGGAAGCTTTTACCAAATATATAAATCACTACGATGAGTGGAACAAGCGACACGGCGTTTCTCAACTACCCTCAGTTCGATATCATGAGTCGCGATCGGAGTCGCAGGCTAAATCTCCAGGAACACCCTGGTTTCTTGGGATTCCGCTCCAAGTTCTTGACCTTTTATTCAAGGCACTGGCGTTGATGTCGTTTGGTCACTCTGACTTGACACACCTGTTGACGGTCATGATGTTGGTGGAAGAAGAGCACGATGAAGCAGGCTGGATAGCAGGGGTTGATCGGCTAAGCAATAGACTGAACAATGTACTCATCACTGTAAGTCTGAGATCTTGCACCATTTCTTACCCACTCATTGAACTATCTACCACAGGGTGGTCTCCTCCTTGCTACTACTGCTGCTTTTATTACCACCACGCCTCCCAAGGACGCTATGATCAACTATACTATTCGAGGTCCCTACCTTTGTCTTTTAGCCGCATTTTCCTTGCTTATTGGGGGGGTTATTGTTGGTTCTGCTTCTGTTGTCGTAATGAGTAAAGTACGGCCATCTTGGGTAATGCAGGTGTGGTGTTGATTTATCCTTGCAACTTTGTATTCTAACATCATTGGCAAGGTCATGTTTGCTGAGAGGTTTCATGTATGGGGATTCATGTTGTTGCTCGCGTACCCGTTCTTATCAATTGGAATTGCAACTTTATTCATTGCTTTCGGTTCGTGTGACATTCATCCTTTTGTGTCTTAAAACATTGTTTAAAATTGTTGCAAGGACTTTTCAGTGGCATATGGGTTGCAAGAGATGCTGGAATCCAAGGCGCTTGCGCTATAGTACTGCTTTTGCCGCTTAGCATGGGGGGCCTATTCGTCTATATGTGGGCAAGGACAGCTATTAAACAAGTCCCATGGGGTGATTCGTGTAACTCCAAAGAGCTCCTCTCAAACGGCACAAATAGTCCACCTGAAGCTATCGTTTGACGTTGGGGGAGGATACCACTCCGCAATAGGTCACGGGTAGCTCTCACCACGCAGATCCCAATCGATACTTGTAGTGTACAATATTGGTACTGTTTCCATGGTGCTACCAGCCTTTCTCAATCAGATTTGTACAAATGAGAACCTGTTCATCGAATGTTCTTTGAGGACCAGAAGCGTCCTCGTTCCTCCAAGCAAGCTCAAATATGTCACCTTGAACCAAAACTCGCTCTTCGGTCAAACCTGAAATGCCTTAAGACCCAGTGTACTTCACTGGCTCTTGGAGTTTGTTAAATGAACTTCATATAGGAAAAGTTGTTACGTCAAACACCAGGTATGCAACTTGACTGGAAAACCGAGTCTCGCTTCCTATTTAAATAAGAGTATTAGATGTTGTCAAGGTTTTTGATGTCATTGGCTCTTATGATGTTACAGATCACACTGGGATTTTGAGGAGCTGTAGTCGCACTAAGGTATCGAAGATCCAACAGGTCACCCAAAAAAAAATGAACCACACGCAGACTTTGATAACTTGCCGGTTGGGTCATTCCCGATTCATACACGTCTGATACAAGGGGGGGAAGGAATTAAACTGTGGGGTGGAGAAATTCCCATCCCGTCAAGCCCCTCCCAACATGGCTGTGCTTCTCGACCACCATGTCGTCATAGCTCTTCTCTTCTTCATGTTCTCTCAGCAATTTTATCTGCCCGAACTTTTTATGTTTTACGCGAAGTAAGATCCACAGTGCTCCACCACTTTTTTCTTTCCATCCGAACCGCTTGTGGATCCTTGTGTTATGTCGTCATCGGGTCTATCGACCAGGAACTCCGTCGCCCCCATGACCTCGATCAGTGCCTGGACTCTTGCACATTTCTCCGAATGGACCCACAGTTTACACTGGTGTTGTAGTCGTCGGCTGAATAATCATGAACTACAAAATGTACGAGTATTACCTCCTCCTCTATTAAGGCTTTTGCTGGCCGTTCTTCCGTGTGGAAACCTTTGATTGTTCGTATCTGGGAACCTGTGACATCGTCCGAGCCCCTCCTCCACGAACCTGTCGGTTGGGTCGGGGTGATGATGAAATGAGTAGACCACGTTCGAGGTGCTTTCCGGCAAGTTCATTTCGGAAGTAACTAGGTCTCCACGTTTCAATTTTCTCGTAGATTTGGGGTAACAATATAGTGGAGGTGAAGACGGATTGAACGTAAATAAGATCAAAAGCTCCTCATCTTGGAATTCTGTGCATCGTTCTCTCCGCTCTACACGAAGCTTCAGTTCTTATCTTACGGCACCAGCATCTGGATATGATCCAGAGTTTGCCGGTTTCTAGATATGGTCCCCGTCAGTTCTTCTAATTCTTCAACGTTCGTCCTGCCATTGTATCTACGACGAACCTTACTGGACCTGCACTTGGGCGCGGACAATGAGCTCAACGATGAGCTCAACATACATGTATTTGGGATCCTTCTAGAGGGATAACAACCTTTTAAACGTGGGGGCATGATACTGAATACTCGTCATTCAAACTCAATCCTCCGCTGCAGAAGAGAGCTGAGTTTCAAGACCAAAATGCCACCAATGGCCTTCATACGATAGATTTCGTGAAGAAAGCCAGCCAGAGGCCGGATAAGGAAATGGGGATCGGTAAGCGTAGTTCGCATGGGTTTCCTTTGTGGACCTCGGATATGAGATGGACACCCGCTCCTTTGTTGTGGCTGCGGTTGCTGCCTGGGGAATTGTAAGATGAATGTTGCATTAGATTTTTAGGCGACTTAGGGGCCCTAGAGTCCATCCACGCCATTATATGAAGACCCTCAAAAAATTTTGGGAGAAAGGTTCATCGTTAGCAAGGATGGCATGTGAAAGTCCGTTCCTTCCTTCCGAAAGCGGAGCAGTCGAACAAAGTGGAGCAGGGCCCGACATTGCACTGCCACACATTCCTTACCGACTTCCTAATTGGACCGATCGCGCATTTTTCTTTCTCCTTGCCTTGCGGTTGGAAATCATATCGTCATGGAACGCCTCTGGTTGGTATATAAAGCATGCACAAATTGCAGAGACCGCCAGCCAACACAACTTGAAATTCTCCCGTCCTCAACTTTGCTTTTTTCATAGACACTCTACCCTATCTAGACGACTATGGCTCCTTCTACCTTTGTTGCTGAGGCTGTTTTATTCGATATGGTATGCGCGCCCATCTCTTAGTTAAATTTTCATTCTCACACGCGTTTCCTCCAGGACGGCACATTGACCGATTCTATTCAGGCCGTTGAAGCTGCCTGGGGCAAAGTCGCCAAAGATATCGGCGAAGACCCCGTTCACGTTATCGCTGCCACTCATGGCAAGCGTGCAGTCGATAATCTCTCGCAATTCCGTCCCGAAATCAAGCAGCACGAAATGGATGACGAAGTCCAAGACTTTGAAGAGTCCATCCTCTACTTCGCTGACGCCTACTCTACCCATGGTCGCGGAAGCCGCAGGCAGAGCTCATGCGGTACTCCGATTATCGGTAGTCCTTTCGGTAGCGGTGCGAATACTCCAGCTCTTACCAGTGGTGAGTAACATTTACTTTTCTGGCTCATTTCCGTTGGTCTGATTGTCTCCCTCTAAGGCTCCTCTAGCAACTCTTCCGCCCCTCATTCTCGCTCAAATTCCATCGCTGCCTATGGTCGTCGCCCATCCTTTGCGCAACGCCTGCACTCAAGACTTGTCATGTCTGCAGTTCCTGAGATAACCTCCCGTCCCAAGGTCGCTTCGCCTACATCTTCACCTGAACTCAACGATTTTGCCATTGCTGATGACGAAGACGAGAGTTACGACCCAGCTATTGTCTTCATGGAGGGCGAGGACGGCTCCCTTACCAAGCATCGTCTTGAAGCCTGGCAGGTCGAGGCTGGAGCCGTAGACCGGTCTGTCAGGATCCTCCCTGGTGTAAAGCGAATGATTTCGAGCTTGCCTGAAGGCAGATATGCTGTCGCTACTTCTGGAGCTCGTACTTATGGTCAGTTTTGCACTCCCGTCACCATCAGAATTTTTTTCCTGACAGTCTTTTCAACATAGCTTTTGGATGCATGACGCGCGTTGGTATTACACCTCCTCCCGTCACTATCACAGCAGACGATAAACGTCTGAAGGCCGGTAAACCTGCTCCCGACCCATTCTTGCTCGCTGCAAAGGAGCTTGGCTTTGATGCTAAGAACTGCGTTGTTTTCGAAGACTCGCCTTCTGGCATCAGAGCTGGTGTCGCCTCCGGTGCTACCGTCATCGCTGTACGTTGTTCATTCGCCTGGCTTACTTGTCAACCTTCTGAGTTTTTTCTTCTCATTAGGTCTGCACCTCTCACGACCGTGCCAAAATTGAGAACTGCGGAGCCCACTACCTTGTCGAGAACATGGACAAGGTCTCAGTTCAGGTCCTGCCTGGCGGCAATCTCGAATTCACTGTAGATGCTTAGAATTCCATTTTTAGAGCTTTAGACATCTCCATACGCACAAACATTTTTTATTAGACTAGCACATTCCCATGCATTGTCTCCTTGGAACCAAAAAGAAACACAATTGTAACTACGTACTCCGTCTCCCTTATTCTATCCCTACATACATGCTGTTGTCTTTGCTGCATTGTCTTATCTTCCTCCTCGCTATCGATAGAAGATGATAGAATGATCTAGACTTCCTACAACATCTGCACTCCGCTCGAAAGAAAGTATCACAAGCTTGTATTCGCAATTGAGACAGATGCACCGGTATATGTGTATGCTGCGGATAGGGTGTTAGAGGCCGCTCTGAGACCAACGATAGCGGCAAGATTCAAAGTATCCACGATTATATTGAGTTGGTTATAATTGCGTGAAGAGAACGGCAAGTAGCCAAGCGTTCATACATAAGCTCTGTTGATTCCTAAATCCGATACCGTTCGTCGCCCATTCTAACATAAAGAATTCGACGGATATGATGTTCTGAGGAAGCATTATTTCAAAAAGGATCCGTATTCTTCTAGGTTCTATGCTACATTGGCATCAGCACTGAGGGAATAGCATCATGATCCAGCAAAAGGGTAGGCCAGTTCCTGGTCTGTCTCCAAATTTGTCTTCATTCCAACAGCGCTTCAAACTATTCAGTTAAACTTTGCTATCTACTGCGTACAGGATAGTTGCTGTAGGGAGGAGGGAGGGTGGGTAGTATGTCAAGTAAAACAAATTGCCGTTGGCCATCTCCTACTAGTACATAATGAATCTACCAGGGAATCTCTCCACCATCATAGACATTAAACCCGTTCTCTATTCCTTGGACCTTGATGTTCAAGAACTTGCCATTTGAGCTTTTGTCCGCTTTCTCAATAACCTCAATGAGTGCCTTCACACTCTGCTCAACTGTGAGGTCGCCTTTTGGATCGTAATTATTAACGTACTGTGCTGTACTTCAGGTCGAAAGGAGCAAAAGAAAAGGTTAGGACGTACACCGGGACTAAGACAGAAGACTTTGAAGTCGTCTTTGGCAAGGTCATGGGCGTACTGGGCAGTGAGCATGTTAAGAGCTGCTTTAGATATTTTATATGCTGACGAGGGAATCATTCCATATTTGGATACAAGGGATAACGATCCCAAAGGTGATGACCTGAATAAATAGTTCAGAGCGCCAGCATAAAACATGGCAAAAGTAGCCTTACATATTCGCGATCTTCTTCGCTTTTCCTTTTTTCAGCAGGGGTAGGAAAGCCGCAGTGACTTGGTGAGTACCAGTGAGGTTAACGCGAAGTATTTCGTCGAGGTCAGTCCTATGTTAGAGATCAGTGAAATGACTCGAACTAGTGTCCACGGGAAAAGTGTTAATACATTTTGTCAATTCCCCCTGGAGTGAAGCTCACGACGCCAGCATTGTTAACAAGAACATCGAGGGTAGAATTATGTTTTTCTAGAATGACTTCAACCTCTTTCACTGCCTTCTGGATGCCCACAGCATCAGTGATTTCGATTTCGACGAAGTGAACACGTCCAGGATTAGTCTGGACTAGTTGAGCAAGAGCATCGCTTGAAGAGCGAGCCCCAGCGAAGATGATATTGATTTCAGAAACTGGCTTCGATACCAGCTGTTCCACGAGTCCAAGTCCGAGTCCACGAGAGGAACCTGTGATAAAATAAGAAGACATGAAGGTGGTTGTTCAGCGTTTTGGGGAGCTGCAAGTCGCCTCTTCGTTCTTCTCGTTCATTGAAGCTGGTGGCTTTTAACCAGAAAATTCACGATCAGAGATTTGTAAGCAAATTTTAGGTCGTGGGAGATTTACGTTAAGTTGCTTTGAAGGGCATCTTCAACCGACCATCGTCTCTCCTGTCTAGAAGTCGAACTTGAGCCACGGTTAGACGTCGTTCTATGAAGCATCATTAGAGATTCGGGGTTCGAACATATTCAGAGGATTCTGGTAAATAATCTATGCTCTTAGGCTGGTAATGCGTGCTAATTGACTGTATTGGAGACCTGAGAAGACGACAGCAACGGGCACTAGACACTGTGTGGATCGTGTAAGCATGTGGCTCTGGAGCGATGGCAACGGACCCGCGGTCCGGCCCAATGATGTAAGCATGTGGCTCGGCAACGCGGATGTGCAGTCCATGATTCGTAAGGAGGCTCCAAACTGTAATTGAAGGTATTCATTGAGATTCCAATCAAGAAATATGGGCCACTGTCAAGACATAACCAGGCTGTCAGTGTGTTGTCCGGTCCTTTTTTCCATGGTCAAGGGGCGATGGCATTAGGCTCCCGGTTGGGCACAAAATAGAAGAGACCCAATTGACCATGAGTGAGCTTCACTCTACCAGGGCATTGGCTCCTTCTCTTGACACTCCTACCTCTTCTGCCGCGGGCGATTCTCCCAGAATCAAATTCTTTCTCCTACCATTTTCTACAGTATCAAACTGTTCACACATCCTTCCCACCCACCCATCTAGAAGATCAAGATCTCCTTGGAGTTATCCCAGCCCTGAACGGGGACGCCCTCCCCTAATTGACTTTGGTTTGAGGAGTCCTTCTGAAAGCCAGATCTCACCATCTCCCCAGGGAAATGGCTTACACGGCCAGCTCGTTCAGCTCTCTCTCATTGACTTCTCCTGGAATATGTCAGCTGGTAGAGTTCGACGTTCAGAGTCCTTTGTTGGGATTCTGCCTCTGTTTCTTCATCTTCGATGCATATTTTTATACGCCCGGACTCCGGCGTCTTTGAACACTGAAAATTCCTGTCATTTTCCTCTCCTTACGACCGTTCGTTACCTTCATTTTGTAAGAATATTTACCATAAAACCCGCTTTATGCATTCCACTCTCTTTATCATAACACCCTCTTTTAGGGAACGAATATTCTTTTTACCATATTACTGATCATTTTCCTTGTTTATCATGTCACCATCCTTTCTTATTCTACTGTCATTTCCCCGCCCTGAATGCATACTGGTGCTCAAAAATTGGTCCTATGTAGGGGCCGCCAAATACAACATGTGACTGGCAGCTCTACGGATCCCTTCCTCGAATTCAAAGCTTGATAGATCGACAAATATTAGTTCCAGACGGGAAGATAGATTCATGGAGACAATAAATAATGAAAACTGTGCTCGGCAGCATTTTGTTAAAGGGGAATGTATTCGGTACAGCTCGAGTCTCCTTTTGATGTGACTGACGGCAATGATAGCGGTCACATACTGTCTTTCGAAGGAGTTAGCTTTGTTGAGAGCAAACGTCCCGAGCATGTGGTAAGATGAATACTGGAAGCGAAATTTGTTCTTGACTGTCACCTCTCAGACCATGCTCTTGCCCAGGTGAGTTACATTCTAACCTTTCACTTGATTTGTTTTTACCGAATTCATTGAGCATGAAATATGACTATTGCCATCAGTCGCTTCCGCCTGAAATACTCTATCACATCTTCTCACATTTCAGACCTGGTCGTCGTAGAGACGAGGAAATCCTACGAAACCTTGCCCTGTCCCACTCCTCCTTTCGTCCTATAGCTCAAAAAATTGGTTGGTCCACCGTCCTTCTCATGTTCGACTGGGAGGCAATCGACCAGCTCCATCCGCCGTTCGTCACGCCAGACGGTAAAAGGCAGGTATGGCCCTCTCCGTCATACCGGTTGGACAAAGCGCTCAAACAGGGTCCCTACCTCCGTTCATATGTGAAAGAGCTCCTCATCGGAAACGGAGCACTAACATCCAATCGGACTGCCAAAGTCCTTGCGCAGCTCACATCTGTCGAAAGACTGAAAATCCAGCTCCCGCTCACGACTCGAGAAAATCCGTATGAATTCGTATACGACTGGACAGAAGTCTTTCCACGGGTCGTTAGTACCCTGAAGCAGCACCTACTTCCAACAATCACCTCACTTTGGCTGGGATGGATCGTCGATTTTCATTATCAGCTGCTCGTTCATTGCCCTCTCCTCGAAGAATTGGTTTTGGAGGGGACAACTCATTTTTCTCCTTTTGATCGACACAAGTTAGACTCTGTGAGCGCGGTGAAGGGATGTCCTCCTTTATTGCCGTTTGCAAAAATGTTGGCGGAGCACGAATTCCCTAAAGAAGATGTTTGCGCGCGAAATCCATAGTATTGTCGATATCTCAAAAGCTAAGATGATCGTTGTATATTCTGAAGGGCATAATTTAGGGCTATCGTATCCTGGTGAGAAATCTGAAAAATTCCGATTTTGAAAATCCAGTCATCGACGCATGACCACAGCATATCTCGACGGATACTTGACCAAATCACTTGAAACCAATACCGATAGAATCCTGGAAAGTAGGCGATTCAGATGGTATCCCATTCGTGATGAAACTTACGATGGTCTAGTTTTCCGCTTTTGGCTGGCTGTACTGCGAGAAGGACTCTATCAACCACGGGCACAATATGCTCAAAATGGAGATAAAATGTCATGGATTCATCTGAAATAACATTTGAAAATGGCCCAAAACATAAAATTTGGAGCTCATGTCCGCCAACAATTTTGCAAACGGCAATAAAGAAGCTCAAATTGATAGACAATCAGACACCTTGCTTGCCTGTCTCCCAAAAAAGCCCATCCATACCTCCGCTGTTCTGGTTGATTGAACATACTAGCTCAACTTTGAAAGAAGTTGCGTTCATCCACCCCCTGTCGACCGACGGAAGTGCTGAAAAATATATCTTGGATTTTCTGACAGAAACGTTGACTACGTTAACTGTTTCTTCTTCGTGTTTCGGTTCCCGCAAATGCTGGACGCCAGAGGCTTTCTTTGGTAGGCCACAATGTCTTTTTGCTCTCTCATTTATTTCTCATGAGATTTTCCATTCTTCTTCTTGAAATTCAGATATCTTGCACCCAAAACGATTGCCGAAATTACAGACCCTTGCAGTGGAATCTGTTTGCCCTAACGACGATTTCATGATCACGATGGTTCAGTGGCTCGCTTCTTATCTTCGAAAACACCAAACTCAGTTTGGAAATCGATCCCACCTCTTCCGCAACCTTCATTTATCATTCCTAGCATCCTACCCATCTAAACCTTCATCGCACAAGATAGCAGCCTGGGAGATCCTCGACAAAGAACTTGCTCCATTTATTCAGGAGGTGACAATTTTTCTAGAGCATTTCGATGCCGTGAGCGACAGGCATGGCGTGGGGGAGTTGCAGAGGACACTTATGAGAAAATTATTGAAGAACGTGACGAACAGGGAAGGAGTTCTGAAATTTAGGAACAAGTTGAGCGAGTATCCGTCCCCTTATGACGAAAGTGATGATGATTCTGATGGTGGAGGAGAGATGGGAACGACTTGAAGGATTCGGAGGATCTTCACCACCAAGAGTGAATACAATAAACTGCTTGACAATGTCTTTTTTTCCCTTCCTTCAGTCTGCGTGAATCCAAGCATAACGAGTATGACATCCATTAGGAAGAGGCTGAATGCCTTGCGGTAAGGCCTTTCGTGGGCTTTTCAATAGCATGAATTTTTTGTGAGAAACGCCCAAGTATGTTCAGCAGTCTAGGAAGGACATGATGGAAGGAATATGCGGCACTGAATTACTTACTAAAGGTATTGAAGAGGTATACATAACGGCGTAAATGGAAGAATCATGACTAGGACCAAAATCAACCATGAACAAGCTGAACCACTAGTCTGACCATACCTGTAATATCTGCCCACAAGGTCAAAACAAAAAGTGAAAGAATCATGATATATGACGCGAAAAATATAGTTTAAGGGGAGGCAGACGAATATGGTTGATGTTCACCACGTGCAGCATTCCTTCAGATTGGTTTCAAGGATTACGGGGCAAGCATTCAGATCTGAAACCAGCCTTGACTCGAACGTCCATGTTTATCAGTATGATAATACTTGTTTACACAAAGTGTCATTTATAGATAACAGAAAAACAAGGGCCAAAGAATACAACTATGCGAAAATCTTCCGATACTTCTCTTCGAAGATGTTCAAAATATTGTTCACAACCTGGTACACTTTCCAATCATGCTCCTTGGTTTTCGGTGGTCGTTTGAAATCGCCATCTGAAAACTCGTCTTCATCCTCTTCTTCGGCATCTACACTCTCGTCCTCTTCTACACTTTCATCAATTTCAGCCCCACGAGCCTTCGAGAGGCGAAGTAGAATTTCTCTCAGGCAAGCCCGAATTGCCTTGAGCACTAACTCGAACTCTTGAAGCAGGTACCAGACGTCACCGCGCCGAATGCCGTTTGCGCTGCTCAGAGTCGGTAATTGACCATGGGTATAGAAATCCAATATGTACGCATTCAGTGCGTGCTCAACGGGCGGTATACCGGGGAGCTCACTGTGGGCGACAATACCTTGCATAGAAGGAATGGCGTGCTCGTGAAGGTGGATGCCTTGTCGAACGGTGGAGACGAGATCCGAGACACTCGTAAAAGTATCGTCGAGGCCAGAAGAGGCCGCGAAGACGGATCGTGTTGTTGGCGTGCTATGTGTTGTCTTGAGATGGTCTACGAAGCCTACGAAGGAAGGGAGAGGCGTCGCCGTAGGATACGCTCCGCTGAGAGGTAAGGCATTATCGATGCCCAGGCTGTCCAAATGGGTGAGCGAGTACGTAGTTGCATACGATGAGAAGATTTCAAGAATTTTCTTATCGTGCTTTTGAAGCGCAGTGGCTACCTTTGCGGGTAACGGCGGTAGCACGATGCGAGATGGGTACTTTTTGCGAAGAGCGTCGAGGAGATCCGGACGAAGGTAGTTTCCTGGGATGAACTTTCGTCCGAAGAGATGACATAGAACGAGGAGCACTTGTTCCTCCGCCTCTGTTGCCGAGGGACCATTGCAGATTTTATGAATGATGCCATCCTCGAAGAGGTGGACGAGAGCGAAGTTGGACGGTTCAGCATACTGAAAAGTTGGAAGTTAATAGAGTTTCAAAAAGAAGTGAGAAGCAAACTAACATAAAGATGAGACGCCATGCTGAAAAGGTTTGTCGGCTGCCCTTCTGAGTTCAGTAGACCAGAGTATCGGAGGTAGTCGATCGAAAATCGGACATGGTGAAGAACTTGGTCTCGCCCCATGGTGGAACGATGGGAAATTCTTGGGAGGTTTAATAGACTTTGGATAGCCGTGACAGAGAAGGCAGAACTATTAGACCCCGCAAGAAGATTGAAAAGGCGAAGGATGAGAGTTGAAGTCAACGGGAACGAGTCTCCAAGTGACGGAAGCCTGGATAGAACAAGGCGTTGCACACGGGCATAGCTCAATCCGTAAAAGACCACGTTTCCAAGAAGGTCGAACCCTCGGCGACCAGCACGACCAGCACACTGACGGTACTAAACGGAGAAATGAGCCACTGAGCGCGGGACTGTTTGAGTCAGGGAGCTTACCATCAATGCGGTTAGGTATGGAGAATCTCCACAGAAGACCGAAGTTCTGGCTGGAGCATTAATACCCAATGCAAGGGTACCTGTTCCATGATGAAGACAAATAATTGAACACAAGAATGCCTGACCCACCAGTAGAAATCATGACTCTGATGAAACCTTGACGGAAGAGTCTGCCAAAGTAAAAAGTTAGACAACCAAAAGGTGAAGAATCTTTGAAAATGTGCTCTCACGTTTCGATGGCAACTCGGTATGCTTTGGGCATACCTGCATGATGCACGGCGATACCCCTTTTCAAGCAATCAATAGCCCACCGTGGGGTGCGAACCCAAGGTTTCTCCAAATCAGACATAATCTCCTCCAGCTCCTCCTTCGAGGAAGAGCGTCCAGCAAAACTGAACTCAGGAAGAGGCTCATTTTCGTCGAAAGTGGCTTCCCAAGGAAGAGAGCCTCCTCCTTCTCGGAACGCGTCATGATCCTTTTTCTGTCGTGCCTCCCGCTCTCGTTGCTTCTCACGCAACGCTGCGCCCCGACGCCACTCTTCGACTCTCTTCAACTTTGACTTCCATTCCGCACTCTTATTTTTCCATTCCTCTTCGGCCTCTTCCAAAAAGTCGGTGACTGTCATAGCCATAATTTCGCAATTCGTTCGGTCAAAATTGAAGAGAATAGCAGGCTGGGAAAATGATTAAAAACTCGCGTTGAAGAAAGAGGCAAAATAGCAATATACCAGCTTGTCTTCCGCGTGAAGATCAGCCAGAAGTGTGATTAGATTGTCCAAGAAGTCATCCCTCGAAGGAGGTGCGTCTGTTGCGTCGAGATGGCGAGGAGAAAGCTTCTTGGTAATGCCTTTCAGAACCTCAGGTTGAGAGATGGCTGCAACGACAACTTCTTTCAACTCAGCCTCATAACGCAGAATATCAGCCTGACGGAGAAGCTCGCCACTGCTCCGGAGGGTTTTAGGTGGAGCTAAGTGCTCTCCGTCGAGGATACCCAGGTCTTTTAAGGCCCGATAGAGGGAGAGGCAGTCGCGAGCTTCCAGAGCAAGGTCGGATGGAAGTGTCCGAGCATGCTCCGAAAGGAGAGAGATAGGGTGGAGAAAGACCGCCCGAGATGTAGATTGGTGCGTATGAAGTCCAGTAAAAGACGCAGTGTTCGACGATTTCGATGGTAGGTAGAAGAACTTTCGAAGATGGGAATACCTATGAGGGTGATGCACATATTCATGTTTGAAATTGTGGGTGACTTGTACATCACGCAGCCAGCCATTAAAACCTTCTGGTGAACCAACCGTTGCTGACAGTCCACTGCGAGAGGTCCGACGTGAGCATACCGAAAAAAATAGAATATTAAAAACACGAACATGACAGGGCAGGGGGACAAAAGAATTATCTGCTCCCAAACGGCTCCGCCCTCGTCTTGACCTATGGAGTGAATTTCATCGAGAATAATCCTAAAGTGTTTTGTCAATCCAGAGATAGGGCAAGGCCAATCGGGAACAAGCATACCTTCGAATTCGACTTGTCCAGTTACCAGCCAGGGTCGGTGAAAGTATCAAGATCCCAAGCATTTCGGGGACGGTAACGAGAATTTGGGCACGTTGAATGTCGCCAGTTCTAGTGTCACGTGTTTGCACGGCAAGAAGCGTTTCTAAAATAAAAGATGGAGAATGAGGCCCAGATGACAAAATAGTAAAAGAAACCAAGTACCATTCCCAGGATAAGTCTTCGAAAATCTACCGTATATTTCTGCAGCAATCTGGTTCACCAGCGCCTTCGTCGGGGCCACGTAGACTAACACTCCATCATTGGATTCACGAAGGACCTTCTCCATAGCATAGAACGAAATAAAGGTCTTTCCAGCAGAAGTGGGTGCTAGACATCAGAGAAGGATGGAGTCAGCGGGCAAATACTGGGTCTGAACGATGCCAGTACTCACCAAGTGCCAAAATGGACTTGCCATGATCAATAGCATTAAGCACGTCCCTCTGCCACTTGTCTGGCGCAAATGATACTCGAGGGTCAGAAGCACTGTCCATGGAGCGGTCCATAAATTCTCCAAAATGTTCAAGTTGCCATTGAACAGGGTCCGTCGTAATCGACATGAAGGGAAATACAGGGACTTTCTTCCGTTCAAGCTTGATAGGCTTGAATGTGAGAGGTAATATAGAGGAAGGAGCAGTCTTAGGCTGCCCAGGGGGCGGGGTGGCTCGAGAAGGGACGAGAGATGAGATATAGCGTCCGAAACCGACAGTCTCGCAGACACTTGTCAAAAATGCGTGAGCGTCTTCACCGATGCCAGCCGAGGCAGTTGAGCGTAGTTCCACGAGTGCTCGCAATATCTCTACGACTGTGCTGTCGCGAGCAGCTTCTGCCTCATTTTCATCCATCGTAGACCACCGCTTGAGGAACCAGGTGGATGAGGTAGAGGCGGATCTCCACAGCGACGGCAGGATACGAGGCTTTGGAGCTCGCGCTCTGTTTCAGAGCGAGGACGCTCTCCATTTCGACGTTGATGCCTTTATCCTTCAAACTCTTCAACTTCTCGCCCCACCATTTCTGTGCTGCTGCACCATCCGTACGGTCTTTTTCAGCAATAATTTTTTCTCGCGCCTTCTCGCTGCCAGCACTTTTCTTAGGCTTCTCAGGTTTGCGTTTTTGAGCCCCCTGCCAATAATTAGTATGGAATCAAAGCAATGACTAAAGACCTCGAACCTTGCCTGAAGTCCCGTTGGACGATCCAACTGCAGGAATAAGAACCTTAACCAGGACCCCTCCGGACGCTCCCGTCAAGGATGCTGCTTGCTTCTGCAAACGAGCTTGGTCTCTCTGCTCCCTCTTAAACCTTTTCTCCTCTCCCACTCCGTAGCAGGCTGGGGGCGTTGACCACCCAAGTAGGTGGGTAGGATCGACCTCGAGTTATGCCAATGGCCGAACATCATCAATGAGGATTTCGGACCCAAAGACAGAGGGTTTGAGAGTAGTATCCGAGAGCTCCTCAAGGGGGGAGGCCATTTGCCCGAGTGCTTCGTCGAATACTACGTGGTTGAAGGGTTGAAGCTGGTAAGGTTCGGTAGCTGGTGGAGCCTCGGGTAAAGGTGCATCTGGGAGTGGGTAGCGACTCGCGAGAGAAGCCAAGTCTACCCCTTCAAAGTATGGTAGGTCAGGTGAAGTGCCTGTCTGGATAACGTAGACCAAGAGCTCCAAGAAAACCCGACCATCGACATCTGGCGATGACGTTGGAGACGTTGTTAATTGTTGAAATACTTGTGGAAGGAAGTGTTCGTATAGTTCCGACTCGAGTTCGGCATGGAGCGCCGGTAGCTTTCGAGCACGACATTCGACTGGGAGTGATGGGAGTACATCCAAGTGTGAACGAAAGACGACATGGAATATCGAATCACCAGATATTGAAGATGTCTTCGTGATTTCATGACTAGTCGGAAGAGGGAGCTGATACCCAAGAGATTCGTTCAGGGCAGGGCAGGCTGACGTAATTTCAGCCAGGGCAAAGCCTGGGAGACGTGTCTTTCGCGCCAGAGAACTACTTTCAAAAACGAATGTATTTATCTAGGCAAATTATAGCGTGTTAAAAGGGTATCGTGGACTTCACGAACCTTGGAGTCACGATACTCAGCCCCACGAAGAAGGGCAAACGGTAAGTTCTGGCGAGCGAGTTGCAACAAAATGCGGCGGCGAACAAGCATAGCTTGGCATTGAAGGGAACTTGAAGTTGTAGTAGGAATACCCCCATCATTAATGAGGACAAACATGGGCTAAAAGAAAATACGTGAGCTATGCATCTTTGACGCGGGTTTTAGAACATACCTGCTTGTTTGCAACGAAGAGTTTCCACTCAGGATCTTCGGCATCCTTGAAGATGTGAACGTCGACCTGAAGCCTTGTTTGGAGGTGCTGAAATAGTAATTTGCGTGCCAATGATCTGGACGAAGTGACGAATGAATCGTCGCCGGTTGAGACTGTTGAATGTTTACAGTCTACAAGAGAATAAGATATATTTCGAGAAAACAGTAAAGAGGTGAACGACCTTCAAAGAAAACGAGCTCAAAAAATGTGTCGCGTGACGTGAATTCTAGAATGATCTTCTCCAGCAGAAACAACGCGTGTACGATTTGAAATGAGTTATCGCAGTGGCCATTCTTGGGATCTACAAATCCATTAATTTGAGATATCATTTGGCTGAGACAGAACAACAAACCGCGTCGACGACCCAGGGCAAGCGTCGGCGTGTCTAACACATTTTGTAAAAGAGATTCGCCTGGAAATCGATAAACAGGTATGAGATGGAGGGATAGAAACATCGACAACGGAAAACAAATACCTTCGATAACAAAGAATTCTTTTCCTCCGTAATCGCCGACGAGGTCCATCCATCGCGCCAAACGACTTGCGCGGGTATAAAACTCGTCATCGAACACCGCAAGGGCATTCTGCGGCGACCCGACTTTATCGGTGTAAGATGTCGGCGACGGCAAGCCAGCGTCTTGGAAGTTCTCAAGGTCGATCTCCATGCTGGTCGTGGTTCGAGGCAGAGAGTGCCGTGGGAATGCACGAGGCAGTCAAGTTTGAGTTTTGGGTCAAACTTCGCTCTTCTTCTTTGTCCTTCGAAAAAATGCTCATCGATGACCACTCTATTTGCCGTACAGTTGGCACTTAAAACGCGCGATCCGCCACCGAGCGTCTCCAGAATATCGACATGGAGAATGGACGTGTTCACTGCGCCACTACGGCCGACGAACAGCGCAAAAAATTCGGGGATGGCATCCTCGTCGAAGGAATTTTGAAGAGTGACTCGGGAGATAACGAGGGCGGTCCATGGATATCGGGGAGGAGCCCACTGAATTGGTGGTGAGCGTCAGAAGGAACATCAACGTAAGACTCCCCTCATCCCAAACGTCCACGTTCTATTTTCAGTGTTCTCTTGTCTTTGGATATATGCCAAATCGTTTGGCATTTCGCTTATTCTTGTTGAATATTCGCTCGTCAATGGCCTCTGCTGGAGCTCGCTTGGTCCAGTAATCCATTTGCCGATTTTCTCCCGGATGAGTCGGCTTGCTTCATGCTTTTCTCGTTCTTGACTTGTTTTTCTTCCTTTGAGTCATCTGAAATTCCAAATGCTCGGGTGCAGACTGTGAATGCATTGCCTTGAAATATATCTCCTGGAGGTGGAAACTACCCTGAGCCCTTCTCCTTCCCACTATGGTTGATTTATGGGCTAAGACCTTATAATTACACTGCTCAGGGACAACGGTCCCACGACTCGGTCAGTCTGTTTCTTCGCCTGCAATGCGGATCAAACAGTCTTCACGGTCCCATTTGGGCTATAAAACTCTCACAGAGAGGCTTGGCATGGGCTATTCATGTATAGGTGCATTCAATTTATGCGATTCTGTTGTCTAAATACAATAGTTTAAATTCACTTACACCTGGACCGGCATCCGCCCCGCCTTCTTTTAGTCCGGAATCGGCCTGACGGATGCCATCCAGATTCAAATCTGGTCTCCAACTTCGTGGCTTTTTCTTACTAAGTCAACAACCGACGAACGTTCTTCGAGCTCGTGTGCTTCAAGAACCCCGACTGCAGGATGTCGCGATGTCCGTCTCTCCTCTTCCATACCTCCTTAATCCTCAGAGATGACCTCTGCCTCCCTTCCAGTAGAACTCTTGCTCCAAGTCACGAGCCTCGCAGCTTCGATGGATAGCGAGACAAACCTCATACTACTCAGGGTTTCTCGAACCATCCATTGTTGGTGAGCCAAAGATCACACGCCACTTCATTCACAACCCTTGGAAAATACTGATTCGAGAAAGGGAGGGTTGAACCCATTCTCTATCATAATCTCTACTTTGGAAGCACCAAAACCTTAACTCAAATCAAACTCTTCCTCCACCGACTCCCGTACATTTCCAAGGAAATCGCCTTGGGAGTAACATCCCTCCTCATATCCAATGCCGTACTTGGGGTCGACGCCGTCAAAATCCTACTCGTCGCATTCCCCAACTTGACATCTTTGGGAATATGGGCAGTCGCTGGAGACTTTCATGATCCAGAGATGCTTTCTCTCATTTGCACGTTACATCGTCTCAAATACCTATCCTTGTTTAACGCTTGGCCGCTTGTCAGTCTAATCCAAAATGACAAACTTTCACTTCCAATGAGCGTAGAAAGAATGGACATGACTACTCTCGAGTTTCCATCTTTGGTGCCATTCCCTAGCCTCAGGGAAGTTCTTTGGATGCCTGTTGGCTGGATGGAGGATGAGGAAGAGTTGGCATTTAACGAAGCTCTGAAGATGGAGAGATTAAAAATGATTGTGGTGAATGGGGGCGGAGCAAGATGGGCACCCCGTCATGCAAAAGTGGTGCTTATGCCAACCCCGGATTGGGAAAAGGACTGGAAAATTAGAGTGACTGGAGGTCGAGATTTTTGGACCAAAGCTTTAGAGAAACTAGCTAAGTAGAATAGGTCTAATCCACCTCACTGGAAAATCTGCAGAACATTGGATAAGGTTGCTATTGGATTGAACCTCAAGGTACTCAGTGAGTGAAGTTTGGGGTTCAGTGGCGCTCAAGGAGGAAATCGCTGAATTCATGTACATATAACAATGACCGGATTAGGATCACTTCTTTCCTTCAAGCACCGGGCATAGAAGGCAAGTCGGTCTCATAGAGGGCACGGCCTATAGATATCATGTTGGAAATCTGGGTATGTACCTCCGCTAAAGCAAAGTCAGGTAAGTAGTGAGTGCAGGAAGTAATGAGAATACTGTACTTTTTCAGCTGACAACCCACAAGTTCGTATGAACCGATGTGAGAAAAACCTCCCGACAAAAAGAGTCCAATAAATAAATAAAGAACGCGGCTGAGGCATCCGCCGTCCATGTATCAGATATCGGGAGGTGGGTGGTCGCCCCGTTCTTCAAAGACTCCTCCCTGGCGGCCATTTGGTTCGAGGATACCCTCCTGACCATCAAGGGAGCCAAGTGGGACGCGCTTTTCAAAGAGTACGGCGATCTCAGGGTCCTTTTTGCATGCTGGAAATCTGACAAAACGTAAAGTAGGTTGTCTAGATTCGACGTTTAGTGAAATGAACGTACAAGAGAGAGTTCGAGTTATGAAAAGAGCAGTTGCTGAGAAAAGGATAAGTCACTTATGTTATAAATGAGTCATTTACAAGAGGGGGAAACGTGCTCACCTTGAATCTTGAGTGATAGGAACGGCTACAATCCGTGTAATAACGAATACACCGATGAGAGCGAAGGATGCTGGAAAGTGCATGGTGGGAGACAGATGAGATGTGAGTTGTTAATGGTAGGAGCGATAGGACAGAAGGCAATTTATGCTCTCAGGTAGCCCCCTACTTTAGAGAGAGTATTCCGTCCGTTCACCGTGTACGGTAAAGCGGACCCTGGCACTCGGGGAACCCGGACACCTCAGAGGGATGGACTGCACAAAGTTATATTGAAGGTATACGGTGGCAACGTCCAGAGGGAAACTCATAACACAACTAACACAAACACCTACCTGGGTGTTGATAGTTCACAAGAGTGTTTGTGGTGGTAAGAGTAAAGCAACTGTTATTGAGTATGGAGGAGAGGAGCTCCTTATATAGTTGTAAGGTAGTGACGTGACGACATAATAATACATGTGAGTCCAAGTGTGACGACACTGAAATGAGTCACGGAAACAAGTCATGAATAGCACAGCCTCGGTGAGTCTGGAATTCATTCAACACTCCTCCTCGCAAAGTACAAGGGGTATATTGTGCTAGGCGTACTGAGAAAAATTAACTGCTATGAAGATCAAGGAAAGGAATATAGCATGCTTCGACAAATCAAGTAAAGGATGGACGTCGAGTGCCTATCTGTTAACCTTATGTGTTGAAGGTTAGACCCAATTGACTTCTAAAGCGGTTGAATTTGATGTGACCCAGACTCTTGGTCAAAAGGTCGGCAGGGTTGTCATTGCCAGAGACGAAGAAAAGCTCAACTTTCTCCTCCTCAAGTAAGTCACGGATGTAATGATATTTAATATCGATGTGTTTTGTCCGTTTCTCCGTGAGGGGATTAGAGGCTAAGAATATCGAACCCTGGTTGTCACCATAAACTGGTAATGGACCCATCTTAATGCCGAGTTCTGAAAATAGGGAGCGAAGCCATGCAGCCTGGCGTCCACAATCAGAAAGTGCCATGTATTCGGCCTCGGTCGAAGATTGTGCAACAGTTTTTTGCATCCTCGATGTCCAGTGGATTGCTCCACCTGCCAGTGTACCAAAAAATCCAGTAGTGGAACGACGCTTAATGGGATCTGAGCCCCAATTGGAATCGGTATAGTGAATGAGTCCTGCTCTGCCAGCTCCATTATACGTCAGGGTATAATCCTTAGTACTAACAAGATATCGGCCAATATGCTTGACACGATCCATGTGGTCTTGGGATGGGTTTGACGAGAACTGTGCCATCTTGGTGACAGCATAACAGATGTCAGGTCGAGTGCCGATCATGAGATACAGCAATGATCCGATAGCGCGTTGGTATTCCTGCCTAAATTGGGCAGTGGCAGTACCAGTGTTGGCCAAAGGCTTATAGCCCTCAGGCAACGGCGTCTTGACAACTTTGGCATTGGTCAGACCAAGTCGATCGATCACTTTAAGGAGATATTCCTGTTGATCAATGGATATGACATTGTCTATAGACCGAATGCGCAATGCCAGGAAAGTAATCAGGTAAGGACCCGAATCCCTACATTCCCAGTGTGCCGCAACTTCAGCTTTTTTCTTTCGAACAAGGCGCTGATTAGGCCCACAAAACACCAAATCATCAACATAGACGATGAGGATAACAAAGTCTTTGCCAATCCACCAAATAAAGATGCCGGCATCGGACTTCGTGCGCTTGAAGCCGAACTTCTTTAGCGACTTGGACAGAGCTTTCCACCAAGCGTTGGAAGCCTGTTTAAGGCCATAGAGAGCCTTCTTGAGGCGTAGAACTTTATGTTCTTTGCCTCGAATGACAAAACCTTCAGGTTGTTTCATGAAGATCTTCTCAGTCAGCTCGCCATATAGGAAAGCAGTGACCACGTCAAGCCCTTCGAAGTGCCACCCTTGTAGGGAGCCTAAGGCTAACATTATCCTAACCGTCTCAAATCGGACGACAGGAGAGAATATCTCATTATAGTCGATTCCTTCTATTTCAAGGAAACCTTTGACAACAAGTCGAGCTCGTCGTCGACCATCTGGTTTGACAAGAAACACCCATCTATTAGATAGTGGGCGATATCCCTGTGGTAGATCAACGACTTCAATGACGTCGCGCTTGATCAGGGCATTGATCTCCTCCTGACAAGCTGATCTCCACTGTTTCTGAGCTTCTTCTGAAAGCTTCAGAATGTCGCGATAGTGTTGAGGTGCAGTTTCAACTGTTCCATCAGAAGAATGGATTGGTATCGCTTGGGCTAGCATGAAAGCTATGAACTCCTCTCCTCCTTCCCGAATTAACCGGTTCAGGTGCGCTTGGGGATCTACTGATGCGTCAGGGTCTGCAGTGGAGCTAGAACCGCCTTGTTCGGGAACAGGTTCATTATCGCCGGCAGGGGCACGATCATTTCTAGGATTGCGCGATGACCCAATCTGCCTATCCCAATCTGCATCTGACTGCATTACATCTCGCGCGAGATCAGATGGGGTTCGCAATTCCCCGTAGACATTCCCTTCGCGTCTAGGAGCTTTGGTAGTCCTTTTGGGACGAGTGGCGGCTATCGATTCTAAATCAGAATCGGGCCGAGGCGAAGGCTGTCTCCTGGCTTTAGGTGACGTGGGGACCTTAGTCTTAGGTACCCGCCTTGCCTTTTGTGGTGCTGCAGGAACAACAGGTTCCTGATCAGCGTCGTCCCTAGGAGGTGTGGTATAACCACTACCAGAGGCAGCTGGTGCTCTTTGTTTACCTTTTCCCTGATCAGGGGGAGGTTGAACACGCTGCTGTCTCCTAGAGGGAGGGAGAGGTAGGACAGGAAAGTCGGCATCAGAATCACTATCATCCGAAGATGAAGATGATGATGAGTCGCTCGGCGGAGGACGAGGGACTGACTTCTTACTTCCTGACACCTCAGAGTTGGTGGGATCTTCACCAATTTGTGGAACAAAACGACGTTTCTGGCTGTCAGGGCAACGTGGATAATACGTTTCGTCGAAGGTAGCAGTAGTAGCCAGAAAAATTCGATTAGTGGACCGCATAAACATGTAGCCTTTGGTGCCTTCCTTGAACCCAATGAAAGTCATCATTTCAGACTTCGGGGCAAGTTTGTTCGCCCTTCGATTAGAAGGTATGTAAACATAGGCACCACAGCCGAATACACGCAAATGTCCAACATCGGGTACTACACCGAACATCCTTTCATAAGGAGTTTTCCAGGTAGATTTAGTCCCTTTCGAAAAACTGGACTTCTTTGGAGTGTGATTATAGATATGGACCGCATACTCCACTGCAAATTCCCAATAGGATTCAGGAATGCAGGCTTCAAGCCTCATGGCTTGGGCTTTGTCCATCACTGTTCGGACAAATCTCTCAGCGCGTCCATTCTGCTGATGCATTTCGGGGACACTCATCAAGACTTTGATTCCCTCAGATTTGAAGAAATCCAACAGATCATCAGAAATAAATTCTCCCCCAACGTCAAATTGCCATTGCTGGACTTGAGCGTTGTGCTGTCGCTTAATCAAAGCCACATGTTCTTTGATGGCCTGAGCAGCGCCGGACTTCTTTTTCAAATTGTATGTCCAAGCATGGGAGGAACAATCATCCAAAATAAGCATGAAATACTCATATTTATGGTATGATGTCTTCATCTGTTTGAGATCCGAATGGAATTTCTCAAATGGCTTTGATGCCCGATTGTCTGATCTAGGGAATGGCTTCAATGGCATTTTCCCTTCAGCACAACCTCGGCAAACAGGAGCCTTCTTAGGGATACTAAGATCCCGAGGGAAAGAACGGAGGTTTCTTTTGCCAGCCCGCAAAACTTCTTTCGACGGATGCACAAGACGTTTATGCCAGGTGTCAAAATCAGCGTTAAAAACGACTGAATAAGATTGAATCTCGGAGATCTGAGACTCACACCAATAGATGGTGTCATGTTTGTCATGTGGCTCGCAAGTCATCATAACTTTTGAACCTTTGTGGAAGGTCAAGCAATGTGCATTCCCAGAAATGGAATGTCCGTCGCGAAGCAATTGACCGGTAGATAATAGGCGAATGGATAGTGAGGGCATGTATAGGACAGGGTATAGACGTGAAGTCCTCTTTTCCCTAGTCCCATTGGTAAGCAATACCTCATGATCGATAAAAACAGTGCCACGTCCTTCAACCGAAGCTGAACCGTTCGCTGTCTGAGAAGTTCCTAAATCAATAGGCTCATACTCAGCGAAATCGGATAGATCGTTGGTAAAATGTGCCGAAGCACCACTGTCTTGGATCCATAGGACAGAATTGCCCTTAGTCTTACATCTCACACAAGTTGCGATATGATTGTTGATATTATTAAGCATATTACTGCTAGGTAAATCATACGATATAGTGGTAGGCATAGACAAATGTTCATAAAAAATATTTACTCGGGGAGAAAGAGATCCCTGAACATAGTCAGCATTGCCATGCAATTGTGAAGAACAGGAGACTTGCCTGTCATCATGAGCACCGGTGATCAAACCAGCTGCTTCAGCTATTTCGTCATTGACATCAATAGCCATGTCACCAAAATCTCCAAGATCAGGAGAGCTAATTGGAGACAGAGAACCCCTGTCAACATCCATTTTGGCTCGCTTCGGAGAAGGTTCGCCGGTTTCTGCATCACGTTTAGTCGAAGCCAAAGCTCGCTGACGGAGTGCAGCTACCTCTTCAAGAATTTTGAGGCTCTCAACCTTGCCAGGGGCGCCAATAGAATCAGCAAGCTCATGAGCACGGGCAACCTCAGGGTACTTGGAAGAATGGATGGTGCGTCCAGAATAACGCATCGGGCCAGGGAACTGACGATTGTGCACTTCAGCACGTTCCTCTGGTGTCATGATCGGGGTGTCGTTGACGATGTCAACATTAGAGTTGACAGTGGGTTGAACGAAAGATGGGTTGTAGAGACGAACCCGATCAAGGATGGACATAGAGGCGACATGAGAATGGGATTTGGCCTTGCCTTTCCCAGACTTTTTGCCAGCTCTCTCGCCGCGAAACTTGTTGTCACCTTTGCCTTTCTGCTTATTGCTGTACTGTTGTTGCTGCTCAAAGGAAGGTTGGCTATCGGGTTTCCGCTTTACATTGGAAATCTTTTTAGCCATCCCAGCCGATTTGGCCTGAGATTGAGAAGATCCCTTGCGAGTTCTCTCATACTCATTCCTAATAGCAGTAGCCACATCATCAAAAGAGATAACATAGACTTCTGTAGCAACGCCAGCAACCGTAGTAGATTGAGCAGTGGCTTTGGTGTTCAAGATAGTCTGGCCGATGCTTTCCCAATTGTGTGGAACAGCATTGAGTAAAATCATAGCACGAATAGTGCCAGGAATCTCCAAAGAGAGATCCTGAAGCTGTCCAAACAGGGTAGCGAACTCAGCAATCTCAGTAGTGGGGTCACGAGTCCCTGAGATTTTTAGTCTCATAACTCTCTGGAATAGAGAGTAACTACTGGATACAGACTTCTTGTCATACTTCGTCTGGAGAAAGTCCCAAATACCCTTAGAGGTAGTCTTGTTGGAACGGGTAATCTCGTCATTGACTTGGTACGAACAACGAAGTTTGATCTGACCAATGGCCTGATCATCCTTGTTGAGCCAATCGATGTAGCCAGCTTCAGTAGAGGCAGGGCAAAGAATAGTGCCCTTGACAAAAAGCCAATTGCCTTGTGCTTGAATGTAGGCTTGCATCTTCTTGGACCAGGGGATATAGTCGACGCCGTCGAAGACGGGTACGAGACGTTCGATGGAGGAAGACGACATTTCGATAGAGATAATAGATCTGGGTGTTGTGTCAGTCATGCTTTGGTAATGGTGACAAGCCACGACAGCTAGCATGGGTCTGGCACCAACAATGTCACACAATGGTGATCGATATGTGGTATCTGATGCCAGCAGCGATCAAACCCAAATGGGTGACGCGCTCGGCAACGATGAACCATCGTTTCCATTGCATCTGTCAGTGAGCAAGCTCAAACTGATAGTGACAGCACACCCTTATAGGTGGCTAGATGGTCGGTGAGCAAGCTCAAATCGAACCCATCATTTAAGCTCATCATTTCGATGGCTTTTCATGGTTGTCACAGTCAGTGAGCAAGCTCGAACTAGACATGTGCACATTGACCATTCCACTGAGTTAACCTCCTCAACTGCAGCTGTTAGCCATGAAGGCCAGCGCTGATGAGAGTGCTCAGGGCCCATAACCTATTGAAGGTATACGGTGGCAACGTCCAGAGGGAAACTCATAACACAACTAACACAAACACCTACCTGGGTGTTGATAGTTCACAAGAGTGTTTGTGGTGGTAAGAGTAAAGCAACTGTTATTGAGTATGGAGGAGAGGAGCTCCTTATATAGTTGTAAGGTAGTGACGTGACGACATAATAATACATGTGAGTCCAAGTGTGACGACACTGAAATGAGTCACGGAAACAAGTCATGAATAGCACAGCCTCGGTGAGTCTGGAATTCATTCAACAAGTTAAGTTCTAATCAAAGCAGCCGTGAGAACGATAGCATGTGTAATTGATACTATTCTAATCAGGTCGCATTGAAGTGTGTCAGAGACATACATTCGCAGTCCCAAGACAAATTTTGGACGCATGAGAAAGCTATCCTTCCTACCTTGTGAAAACTTTCAATATCGAGCCAGGGAAATTTAACTCCACCAAAATCATTTCCAAGGAGTTAAACCTGGTGCTCGAACCGACTTCTTTTCCAATCCCAGTCCGTGGGGTCTCACTTGTCGACCACGGACGATGACAATTACTTTCCTAGATGTCCAAGACACGCCAATTCTACAAGAATCAAGGAGTAAAATGGATTAATACGTACATCTCCACTCTGTCGTTGGACTAGAGTGAAGCGATTCTCTATCAGTCGTGATGGTGAGTGCTCAGGAAAGTAATGACATAAGCTGCTAGAACCGTCCATGCCATTGTCACATTTCCCTCCTAAATTAATCTAACACCTTCATTTCAAGAGAAAAGAGGTGTTTTTCAGTGTATCGAGGCGGGAGGAAGGACCATTCAAGCTCTCCATGCCGCAAATCAAACTGCAATTTGTTTCAAGCTCCTCATCATTGTTAAGTGGAATTGCTTCCAGTGATCGCCCAAGGGCCTTTCGGCCTTAAGCTAAAGGCTTCAAGGAAAAGTGGAACATGTTTAAGGCCTTCGTTAAGGCCTTAAGCCTAAAATAATATATTAATTCAGTTAAATAATCCTTTTCAAAGGGAGGAAGGGCGCATACCTCTACCAGATCAATATTTTTTCGTCTGTGTTGACCATCCCGTTTTATCATGGCCCTCGGAGATCACTTCTTCAAACGAGTGAAAGGCAACGCAGCACAATGGAGAACATACTGCAATGATTGTATTGCCGCATATAAAGAAAAAACCCCAATGGAAGAGGGAAGAGTTGAGCACAACGAGATCGCTGCCAGAGATGCTGCGATGCTGCAGGCACTTTCATACATGAAAGTGACAGTGATGAAGTGGAACCGCCTGTATTGACTTCAGCAGGCCTTGCACGACTGACCCCGTGGCGGAAGATGACCTTGCAAGACTCTTGAACGCAAGAAAGCCTCCAGCACGTCCTAGCCGCGAAGAGATTGAGGCACAAATTGAGAATGAGCGTCTGAATAGTCTTGCCGATGCCCAAGAAGATAGAATACTTGACGACGGTGCTATTGAAGTGGAGTCAGACGAAGAGGACCGTGTTTGACGTTCAATGAATTTTTCTCTCCTTTTTCCGCCCATTTTCTGTTTAAGACCTTAAAGAAGCCTTAAATTTTAAGGCCTTAAGGCCGTTTAAGGCTTCAAGCGTTCCGGGAACGACTTTAAGGCCTATAGGGCGATCACTGATTGCTTCCTCCACCACAGTAATTCGATCATATGTTGAGGAATCATGTTCTATTTTCATCCTCAAAGTAATATTTATCCCTGCCTGTAGTTGCGCTTCCTGAAAGCTTGATTATCCACCTAACCTTCTGATGGCGGCCAGTACCCTTCGTTCTCCGTCTTGGTTAGCATATCGTTGATACTTTCCACTGCTTCTTCCTTCGTTATGCTACCAAGCTGGTGCCCTTCTCTGTCACAGAACTCTCGAACGCGAAATATTGCAACACTCAGCTCCATCCCAAGTTCAGTTGCTTCCGATAGAGATGGGGGATAATTTCGCGTGATAAATGCGTAAAGTGCATCATTCTTCCACTCTTCACAGGTTTCGAGGTCTTCGCTGAAGTCGCGAGCGAGGACGAATAATTGGAGGGGCTCGAGATCATCCTTCTGATCCTCCAGTTGTTCAATTGCGTGGTCGAATACCAAGTCCATTTGGTACTTGTGAGCAAGCTTGAGAATAGAAATCCATTGGTCAATCTCCTTGATATGTCCCTTTATGCTAGGGATGGCATTCAGCCTCCAAAATATATAGAGCATCTTGAAACTAAACGCACTAAGGATGTAGATAATCCATGAGAGCTGTAAAATCGTCTTTGCTGTCTTGAAGAACAATAGGATTCTCGTCACAAGTGCCCTCTCCCTCATTGGCAGGACTGGGAGGGACGGTCAGCATTTCACGAAAAACGATTGAACTTTCCATGATTGCTTGGCGGGGGAAGCGGAATAAGGTGTCTTCAACCTGCCCAAAGTGTAAAGAGGAGGTAGGTATGACGCAGAAAGAAATTCAAACTTGAAAAACGACCGGCGTACAATCGAGATAAAATGAGGAGTCATGGCTAGCCTTTGACTTTTTTGCAGGAGGTGGGGATGCCATGAAGCCAGTGCAAATTGTGGCACGTATTTGCTATCAGTGCAAAATAATCGGGAAAAACTGATAGTGCGCAAGGTGGGAGTGAGAGCTAGCTGGCAACCTCGTTGGCAAGGTACACTAATTCTGGTGAAGACTGTATACATGCTGAAAAAAGAAATGAGCGCCGCCACCTATTTTTACCTTCATCATTCCTCTTTCCTCAGCGACCATTGCGTCCGCCGAAAATATTTGTCTTCTCTAAAGCGAACCATGACGTAAATGAGTGAAATCATTCTCGAAGATGGGCTACTAACTGTGGGCTCTTTCTGGGTGTCTTTGAGGGAAACTTTGGGAAAACCGAGTTTTTTTCTCATCTGGGTCCAGGAATTATCCGCTTTCGGGGAAGGCTGAGGATAATTACTTGAACTACCCTAGCATATGATCTATTACAAGTGTCAGAGCTCCTCCACGGCTTTGTCAATCTGTCCCAAATTCGTGTAATGGGTGAAGAAGGCTTCAACGCGCACCCTCTCTCACCTTTGAGCTCATTGTAGCAAAAGATTGAGGTATTTGACTAGGCGATATAATGCAGAGTGTCAATTGGCCAGTGTTTCCTAACCATGGAGAACGCTGAGACCATCCTTCCGGCAGACAGATTCTTCGTAGCTGAGAGGTTAGTTTCGAAGTGGTCGAACTCTATTGCATCGTGTTCATATATATGGGTTACTTTCAGCTGACAAAATCTGAAGTCCGAGTCGGAGGAGTACTTCGTGCTTCGTCAGCTCAAGGTCTGTTGCCATTCCAGGTTTCTATTTTCTTTTGCCTTGTGCCACTCTTCACAGATCTTAGTGGTATTCTTCCACACCTTTGACCCAGAGCTCATTGTCCCAATAGACCGAGATGTGTCAGCCTTTGAAGCTGACGACCTCGGGTTTCAACCGCTCGCTGATCCCTTTATTCCTAATTCCGATGGGATGACCCATGAGCCCGAACCATGGTCAGTCATCCTCTGCGAGCCTCGTATCAGGACACGTATTCCACCGCAAGACCTCTATTCTGTCAGCTTGCCAAGGTCTCAAACCGTATGGGTCATTGCCAGCTTTAACGTTTGTTCAAACAGAATAGCGCTCATGTTCATTTGTAGATCAAGGGTCTCTGCTGGTATATAAGACATTCAACACAAGGTGTGAAATATCAAAAAACAAACCGCAAACCTAGCCTTCTCTTACTATCATACACTCGATGTCTTCCATCCTCGTCACAGGTGCTGCTCGTGGACTTGGCTTCGGCCTCGTCCAGCTCCTGGCTTCGAAGCCTGCTTCAGAAGTCAAACTCATCTTTGCGTCTGCACGGAAACCCAACGATGCTCTTAACAAGCTCGCGGCTGCGAATCCAGGACGAGTCCATCTCATCGAACTTGAAGTCGCGGATGCAGGATCCGGTCAGAAGGCCGCCAAGAAAGTTGAGACAATTTTGAACGAACACAAGGCAACTCTAGATGTCCTTGTCAACAATGCCGCCATCTTGAACTACTCTCCAGAGGGAGTGCAAACAATGGCAGTGTATGTTTTTCTATCCTGTTCCAATCCAATTTTCTGACTTCTCAAAGGGCGGACCTCGAGGAGACATTCCGCATCAACGTTGTTGGCATACAAATTGTCACTACAGAATTCCTCCCTCTTTTGAAGAAAGGAAAAGGAAAGAAAGTCATCAACATGTAAGTCTAGATTGATCGCCTCTCGTTCCAAAAGTTTATTCACGCCTCCAGCTCCTCACCCTTGGGCTCTTTGACTCTTGGCACTCATCTCACCATGTTCACGACACCAGCCTATAAGGTATCCAAGGTTGCTGTCAACATGTTGACTGTGCAATGGGCCAACGACTTTGGTAAGGACGGTTTCAGCTTCATCGCTCTCAGTCCTGGCGTGAGTAATCCATTTCGGCCCTTTTCCGCCGAAGAGTCTCATTTTTCTGTCTTAGTGGGTTAAGACCGACATGGGTACCGATCAAGCAGAGCTTAGCGTTGATCAGAGCGTCAATGGAATTCTTCAGGCGATTACCAATACTGACGCGTCTTCGAATGGTAAATTCCTTGATATCGAAGTGAAGGGATGGGAGCCTACTCCACTCAACTCTTATAATGGTGGAGCAATCCCTTGGTAGATTTCAAGGTCCTTCATACGTGTTCTGTAAGGCATTACTAGCATAGATATATCGTAGAAATGGCTAGGAAGTAGAACCCTAAATAATACTACGGAAAAGTCCTTTTGCTTCTGTGGTCCCGCTGTGGTAACATCAACAATTCTTTTCGAAAAGTGTTGAAAGCATGTCAGCCATACCTCTCCTCCTATTTCTAACTCTCAACTCTCGGATATGCGCAATTTCAGCGCCAACTTCGAACCCTACGACTCTCATTTCCTCAGCACTTAATGGCGGTTCATCCAGGCAGAATTTTCGCAGGGCGTTAGATTTCCAATTTGGGAAAGGGTTGTATCGAGCATTCAGGTTAAAGATGGTAAGGCGGGGAACATCGTCTCTTACTGTCAACACCTTGACAGCGTCTGCAAGAACGGATTCCATCTGGTACTTGTGGGAAAGGGAGAGAATAGACACCCAAGTTGATGTTTGGTTAATTTTTCCTGAGTTCCTATGGGAGTAGTTGTATAGGGAATAAAATCAGGCTGAAGAGAAACATACGGAGCAGGATACAAATAGTACAACAAAGCCCGAAAGTCCTCCACGCTATCCTGGACGATAATGGGTCTCTCTTCGGATATACCTTCGATTTGGTGACGAGGACCAGAAGGCACAGAAAACATGTCACGAAACACGCTTGAAAGCTCGACAAATCGGTGCTTCGGGACACGAAACAGAGTTGATTCTGCCTACAGTATCCAATAAGTTTCGAATATAAGTTGAGATATAAAATGAACCTGAAAAACTACAGGTGTACAATCAAGCCAAAAAGCCGCGTCCTTGGCCGTGTCCCCTAAACCTGTGGCGAGACTCTGTGTTTCGTGGAATTCATTAGTTTCAATCGTTCTAGGTCTTTTCGCTGGACGTTCGTCCATCATTGTTCCATTATCTGAAGATATGGAATTACAGCAAGCGGAACGGCGGGTGACCTTGGATCAAGAAAATGGGTAGATGACTGTTTGGACCAACGTGAAGCTCAGCGCACGACTGCATTCACCATTGACTTGACGCGACACCCGAATTTGTGATGACGTCCTTCACAAAGTCACTTCGACGCCAAGGTCCTAGTTCCTAGTTATATAGAATTCTTGCGAACGAATACGCCCTGCCAGGGTTTCAAGCCCTTTCGTCTTGGCCCATCCCATCACCATGACCAGTTGCATTTCCCAGAGATGTGAGCCGACCAAATCTATAGGCCATGATCGACTTTTAATGACTCTCTTGAACGAATAGTCAATGCTCCAGATGCAGATGTTGCCTTAGTCTCTTCAGATGGCACTATCTTCAAAGTTCATTCGCGCTTCCTTTCTGCGACGACCGGCGCATTTCCTCCCTTTCCTCCCAATCCCGACGAATCAATCCAATTGTCCGAGGACAAAGGGACTCTTGAGCTCCTACTCGCATTTATCTACCCAAAGCGACATCCACATCTGTACGATATTAAATTCACTGCTTTGGACAAGTTGGCCGAGGCTGCCGAGAAGTACGAAGTGTTTGCTGCGATGAATCTATGCAATTATAAAATGATGTATTTTTCACTGATTCTTAGTCCTACGCACTTCTTCTGACTCGCGGACCCTGTAGCGACTTTGCATTGAAGCATCCTGCTGAAGTTCTTGCGTATGCTTGCAAGCACGATTACCCCCATCTAATTGAGGAATGTTGCGAATATGCGCTACGGCAGCCTTTGAGCTTCATTTTGAAGCTGCTTCCCCCTCACCTGAGACTGGCCTGGGTATGTCGGTCCTAATCACGGTAACATAGCGCTGGACTGTCGATCTCGGTCTTGTAGGTGTTCTACCATGAGCAATTTGTGGATGCATGGACTATGTCATACAATACGCACGAAAAAGGACACGACACATATGATGGAAGAGCATGTTCCAACTGGAGGACCTTTCGTGGGGATTTAGCCAGTTTAGCCTCTGGTCGAAAGATGGTTTTAGTTTTGAGGGACATCAAAAAGATTTTCGAGGATGTTCAAGCAAGGAAGCCTCCCGGTTGTTGCCAAAATAACCTGACCCAGTGGAAAGCAATGTTAGAAACATCTTTGATGGGCACAAAGCCGTTCCGGTCATTTATTTAGCATGACATTAAATGAACATTCGCTGCTCAGTTCAAGTCTTAGTTGGGTGATCACGGATTACTGAGCGAGCGAGCTGCAGCAGAGGCTTGAGCAGAAGTCAAACATCTGTTAATTTGGATTTAATAAAGCGGTACGGCCACACTGGCAACTGTAGTAACAATTGGATGTATAACAACGATCATAAGAAAACTACCATTCCATTTCTCCTCCTTTATACGAGCTCAACCAAGTAGGCTCCCATCCTTCGACCTCAATATCGAAGAATTTGCCGTTTGAGGTGGAATCACTCTCCTTGATGACCCTCAAAAGCCCAGTGACACTTTGATCAATAGTGATCTCAGATTCTTCACCTCCCATGTCTGTCTTGACCGACTACGGTATATGAATGAGTATCGGCCATGAGAGAATACAAACGATTGCTTACACCAGGACTGACAGCAAAGATGCTGAATCCTTCTTTGCCAAATTCATTAGCCCACTGTGTAGTCAGCATGTTGACAGCAGCCTTTGAAATTTTGTACGCTGGTGTCCCGAGCGACGCGAGTTTGGCAGCCGTAGCTAAAGAAGCTATAACTGATGACCTGAAAGGCTAGATGAGTATACGAACAAATAGGTTTTTTGACCAAACCTACATATTCACGATCTTCTTGCCTTTTCCTTCCCTCAGCAGAGGGAGGAACTCCTTTGTGACGATATTGAGACCAACCACGTTGACGTGGAACGTTTCCTCCAAGTCGGTCCTATGAAAAAGTTAGAGAACTTTGACTAAAACCAAACGTGGACCGTACATTGCCAGAACGCTATTTGGCAGCCTGTTTAAGATACCAGCATTGTTAAAGAGGACATCTAAGGTCGCGTTGTGTTCTTTCAGAATAGCCCTGACCTGCTCGGCGGCCTTTTGAACAGATGGAACGTCTGTGACCTCGAGTGTAACGATAAAGACGCGTCCGGGGTTGGCTGCAGCGAGCTTGGTGAGATTATCACTTGTCTTGCGCGCAGATGCAATGACGAGTTTCACTTCGGAGGCAGGTTGTGAAGCGAGACGCTCGACGAGGCCAAAGCCAAGTCCACGACCGGCACCTGTAATGAGGAAGGAAGACATTGGGTACTCTTGGGGAATAACTGGGAATGGGGTTGTTTGTTTGTAATTTACGAGTCGCGTTCAATCTCTTATATACCAGCTCAGTGGGCCCATGAAGAACAAAAAGGTGTAAGCAATTCTGCGACGCCAGAAACGCCGGTGTTGACACAGATGATTGTGATCGCGCAATAGGCACCGAAAAAATTACCAATTTCAAATCTGAACGTAAAAGAAAGGTGCTGAACTCGAAGTTCTCGGGCAAGAACGGTTGTTCCGTGCTGAGAGGGACCAAGTGCTTCTGCGCGAACGCTGAAGTGCCTTAGTAATTGCTGACCAAATAGGAGCACCCGCTGACAAAGGGGAAAAAAATCTCATCTCAGGTGATCGTTTGGAGAACCACGAAAGTTGTAAGAAGCTAACGGACTCTGAGAAATAGAGCCGTAGGAGGGTTCTTATCTTGTAGGTAAAGCAGCATTAGCAGCCAGTACTGTAAACCTAGACACCTCACTATTCTTTGGAACTCTTTGCGATGAACGGATCGATGAAAACGGACAAAACTACGAACAAGGCTTATCTCAGTAGTGAGAGGTCGGGACGAGCAGGTGATCTCGGCCGGACAGCTGCCGAAAATTTACTTCACAAGACTGTCTCAGGTTATTTATGCCTTTGGAAATTAAGGACGACAACTGTGGATCATTTGAAAATGATGGGCGTCGGGTTCCAGGGAGTCATCTATATATATGCCTCTGGACGAAATCACCGGCTGGCTTATCGCTTCCACTCAAGAAGTCTCGTTTGTCTGAGACATGATCACGGTGTCGGAATACCGACATTTCCCTTCCACACTCAGGAGAAGTAGTTCTTCGTAATCATTATTTGCTTTAATCCAGCGATTCCATTTCTCTTTATGCAGAGACCAGGTAAACGGACGTCCGTATCTTTTTAAGCATTTCAGACTAATCTCTTTCCAAACATTATAACGACTCTGTGAATGGTATTCAAACTAGTGATACATAATTATCCGACATATAGGAGACAGGGTATCTTGCATAGGTATCGACAGAGCAGAATTGAACTGAGGTTCTAATCGTGAAATGGCTGGGGGTCAAAGAATCTAGTGGTGCTTATTGGCTTTCTGGCGGGCTTCTCCCTTGGCAGATGTCATATGTCCTGGAGGCGGAGAGTAAGCTTCGAGATGAAGGGTTTTAAACGATAATACACGTACCCTTGGCTTCCATGCTCTTGTTGCCGGTCAGAGCACCAATGGTACTCTTCCACCGACCAACAGCACGGTCTTTGGTTCCACCTAACGTTGGACTTCAGTGTATAGCCCAAAGTTATAAAGAAGGAGGGATTGTACTAACCTGCGTAGTTGGCAGCTCCGCCGCCGTTCTTCTCGACGTTACCTTTGGCTTCACTTCGAAGACCGGAACGTTGAAGAGATCCAATACGAAGGGTGTTTCCGATCTACGTCAAAGATGTTTGAGCCAGGGACTCAACGTGGAAATTGCTCAATATGCATACCGATTCTTTGGTGTGACCCCATGCATTGCGAGCATTTCCTTGGATTTTCTTAGACATGACAAGAAAGTTGTATGTTCGTTAAGTCGTAAGCGGTGAAAGGGTTTGTTGGAGAGATGAAGGCGAAGTGGAGTGGTTTTATAGAGGGAACTTACCGATGATGTCATGGCTACGCAATGCAGCCAAAGGTGCTCGCTCCTCCTTCTGTCAGCTTCCACACCCACAGCTATCTTTTCGATGGCGTAATGGAAGTCAAGTATGGAAGTTTCAAGAGGCCGAGATATGAATGCTCCAAATGGATGAACCGCTAGCTCAAGTGCTCATACATGCGCAGGCATAGGTGCTTCCGATCTTCTATATAATAGGACAGCTAATGTCAGCGTATTCAAGAAAAACGAATAGAGATGGCATTTTATAGTGAGACTATATCGAGGTGAACCACAAGATGAGGGGGGGTGTAAAACAGCTGATCTAACGAGCCACCAGAACATCCCTTTCATACTCAAAATGTTACGCACGGCAAGCTGCGCTTGTGAAGAACGAAGGATCGAATTAGACTACAAAAAAGACGGAGGGCATCCAGAGTGTTGGTCAAGGATAGCCAAGGTGTTGAATCTTGATGGCAGTCACTTGGAAAGGAGACAATGTTGCTTTCAAACATCATCCAACAACTGAATACTTCCGTGAACATCTTTGTAAGGCTTGGAATTCTTTGCACATCTTTCATTTCCTCATTCTTATGGCTTACCTGTTTTCTCAGAACTATCCCTGTCGTTGTCTGGCTGCGCGAAACGATGTGGTGTGACTCGACGTGGGAAATAAATGGACACCTTGTCTCATTCCATCACGTAGACGTCCGTGGCGCCCACAGCAGCTTATAATGGGTCGCTGGAAGTTATCTCACAAGCAGCGACCTGGTGGACTCAAGTCGCCGTCTGCCCAGCTCGCGCTACGCGTTCTCTTGGCCACGTTCCGGTCAGAGCCCACGCCACGGCGACGTTTCTTGTTGAAGAAGTCCAAATGTCGCGTAAGTCAAACACTCAGATCCCATAACGGCTCTCTTACATGAGTTTAGGTGTGTAAGAATCTTGAACAGCGCGTCACAGCCATTGAACAATTGGTGACATCCACGCCAAAGAACTACGCGCTTGAGGTCTGCTCGTTATCGCCGTTGACCCGGTTCATCCTTCAACTCACACAATGCTGTTAGTCTCTTCTAAAGGTTGACAAGAAATGCCAGGTTTTACAACGCGAGAATGCTCATCTTCGTCTTGTACGCCTCATTTTTCGTCTCACCATCATAGTTCAATACTGACAGGGATTAGGAAGTGCAAAAACATGGTCGGAATGAATATCTGATTCCAAGCTCTCCTATTCCTGCGAGGGACAACACCCTTGCCGGCCTACCTGCCCAGGATCCCCACCAAAAGTCACGTTCGGTACTACCTCCCCTTAAACGACCAATATCCAAACGTGGACGCGCGAAATCCAAACCTGAAAGGCTCACAATATCTGGTCGGAACCGCACTTCAACAAGTGAACTCCAAGGGCTCTCTACTCAGAAACAGATGGTGCGTTAGCTTGTTACCCTTCATAGTGTAACATGGTTATACAAGACGGCTGAAACATTCAAAGAAATCAAATTCATCGGCTCAGTCCACGCGCATAACTGGTCGGAATTCCGAATGCCGACACCCATCGTCATTACCAGAAGAACCAAATCCGAATTCACGAAAACGACTTGGCCCTCCTTCCACGCCAGTATTCCGTCGTACCTTGGAAGATGGGAGCTCTGTCTTCGTCCGTGATCGTCGTATTGATGACCCTCGGACTCCTCCACCTCCTACCCCACTCAATGACGGTCGTGGTACCATGGCCGTTGAGACAAATTCGTATGTCGATCGCTGGGAGAACTCAGATGATAGTGATGACTCTAGTGGATACGGTGTAAGGTTCAGCGTTCCATTGGTTATTGTTCGTTTCTGACTTCTCCTGGATAGTCCCTCGTCAACAAACAAGCCCATATGCCGCGTCTGCAGAACCAGACATCCTTTCCCTTGCGGAACCCTGGTATGAAATTCCCGGTCCTTTAGGTATTTAATTCTTATAAAATTTGTACAGCAAGACCATCGATGCCACAATCCCCAACTGTGGTCACAATTTGTACACACTCTGACACTACCCTGACCATTCTGGCCGGATCTTCATGGGATTCGTGGGCCCTTAGGCCAGCAATGCGAACCAAGTACAACTCCCGCGCTCTGCACCATCTCCTCGCATGTGAGCTAGCTGTCCTTGCGCTTGTGAAAGGACTCGGACGCAGCCATTGCCACATCGTCTTTACCCTGACGGAGGGTGCGCCTGGACTGATGAACGAATTGAAATTTCGAAAATCGATGAACAAAGAGAGACGCGCCTCTCTTGATAGGATTTACCATTGGGTAAAGAGTGCGGGAGTCGAAGCAGAGTTCGTGCACCATAAGCAAGGACGCGCCATCCCAATTGCGGTACCTGGTTATAGAAGTCGGCGGGATAGGATACCTGTGAGCTATCGTATCCCAAAGGTTGTCACGGAGCTGTTCAGGAGGTGCTGATGCTCAAGAACGTGAACAGCTACTCCAGGTGGGATACCAATGGTGGTGATCATCTTTTTCTTTTCTTTTGGGACTTTTTTTTTTTTTTTTTTTCATTCTCTCACATTCTCACATTGGAAACATTTCACTTACGGAATCCATTTACATATACACGTACTATCGCATTCATACTGGATATAGCATAGATTTCCATAATATGCACAAGTATATCATTGATCCTGGCTTCGCTGAAGAGAGTTTCTTGCCCAATTGTTTCCCAACTCCAAGAACTCTTTTAACATTTCGTTTACATTTGGTAAAGACTTCATTCCTGTTTTGTTGAGCCTATTATATTATCTCCGTTACAATGTATTTTATGGGATGGAGACTCTAGAGAGCTGCCTGGTTGTGAATTTGATTAAAAACAAAAGGGTCCAGATGCTGTGAATAAGGGTAGAATAAGTATCATAAAGTGTGGATTTGCAGGTTATCCTAGCGAGATATGAAGGCGGATTCAGGTCATAGACCCAGCTACAAGGAGCGCGGGCCTAGCTCTATGGAGTTAACGCCAGAGCAGTTGAGGAAACCAAATCTCGCCGTGCGTCAGAACGCGGAGCAATAGTGCAGGGGCAAGCTCCAGGTTTACTACGTCCTAATTAGTCCTGACTTTGTAAATTATTGGCAGTCAAATTACCTTAAAATGAGACCGGCATCCCTGGCAGGTGGTTGAATGTTCTTGTCCTTCGGGAGTACATTGAAACAGGCAAGGAGGGCAGACATGTTTAAGAATAATGCATCTTCTGCCATATCGCGACCTGGGCACCGACGACGACCATATCCGAAAACATAATCTCGAGGATCCACCGTGCATTCTCCATTGAGGAATCGCTCCGGACGGAAAGAGTCTGGGTCACGTCCGGCTTCCTCTCTAGCAATGCCATACGAGTTACCAATGACGATAGTTCCTTTCGGGATAAAGTGGCCTAATGTACTATGAGTGAAGAGTGTAGGTCTCGTATAAGATGGTAAATACCTTCATAATGATCGTCTCTTGCGGTGGCATGGGGGGCACCAAGAGGGGTAATCTTCAGTTACAATAAGTGAATATATCACAAAACGTGAAGATACGACGTACTATGTACCATCGCATTACCTCCTGGATCACGGCGTTGAGATATGGGAGGTTGTTACGATCGTCTACATTGGGCATCCTATCTGAGCCCACGATATTGTCCATTTCCAGCTGCGCCTTCTTTTGAGCTTCAGGATTTATGCACATTGCCCATAGAAAAACAGTGATGATGACAGAGCCCTTAAGATCGATGAGCTTCTAGTTTTACAAATAAAAGTGGTTACTGACAGTTTCACCTGCGACATACATCGTGCCCGCGCACCATTTTCTGAAAAACAATTAGAAACACGGACTTAGTCCACACTGTGAAGCTTACACAAGTTCACGGAAGTGAGTGCCAAGATCAGCATTTGCAGGATCCTGGAGAATACGGGCAATGAATGATTCAGGTGCAGTGCCCAGTTCCTGGGCTAGTTAGTCGACAGAAGTCGTGAAGGGGGCAGAAGACACACAATTTCTTTCTCTGTACGCTCGAAAGCCTCAGTCATCATATTGTCCATCACTGTCTTCATCACTTGCGATTTTTTATGCCACGGAGCCCAACTTGGAAGGTGCTTGACTGCATCAGGTCTTTAGAGGGCTGAGGGAATAAACCAAGACCGATGGAACATACGGATTGGAAAAGCATCCACAATAAATTCAAGGGGTGAGATGTTTCCGATAACATATTGAGCTGCCCTTTGTCGAGCTTCCAGCTCCTAAAAATGGATAAAGTTAAGTGATAGGTGATGTAGGGATAACACAACAAGTCAGACCTTATCTGTAGCCTCAAAGCCGTACAACACCTTCATTGTAGTTTTGAAAGACGCTCTAGAAGCAGATGTATTAGTATAATTCCTGGCATCAAATAAAGTCTTACCTGGAGAAATGAGCCACATGATCCTCCGGATTCTTGAGAATTTCGTTGAGCATCTGTACGGAATATGCTTGTTGTAGACGAAGGTTATGCCGGACAGCGGCCGGGTTAAGGACGGATTGAATAAGTCTCTGGCCGGTCTTGAAGTCTTCATCGTCATAATTCTTAAAGAAGATACTCTGGGAATGGTTTAATTAAGTTAATGAAAATAAGATAATATGTCAAACCTTGTCGAAGCGGGCCAATTCTCCCAGCATCACAGCACGAGGACGGTCCGCATAGATCGCGCCCCGTCGTACAAAGAGGTCGTTGCATGCTTTCATGCTGTTAAGAATGAGGTAATTCCTCCCGAGTATGCGGAGGAAAACCAGGTCACCTTGGGTTCCATTAGACAAGAGCGGATTACGTCGTGTCTCCAGACGCACCATATTGGTTCCTCCATTTCGTAAATGTCTGCCATTGTTCATATCGGGGGAAATCGAGGAGATTACCAAGAAGGAAGTTTGGCTTCGGACCAGGTGGGTAGGGGCCATGTTTTTGTGGTTGCAAGTACCAAAAGCCAACAAGAGCAAGGACGGCAGGAACACCGAGGAACAGAGTAGAGGGAGAATCCATCGGTATCAGAGAAAAGAAACCTTGCTGATAGATACCTGTGCAGCCAAGCTTAAGTATGCATAAAAAAAGATGGCCAGAAATGCAATACCTGGATCAGTGGTGGGCCTTCAGTCCAACTTCGATCGCTCGTCCCTTCATAACGCCAATCCATGGGGACCATAGCGGATTTGAGGGGGTTCTTATGTTCTTGGACAGACCTAGTCTTCACCATTAATAAATGCTCAAGAGCTCGTTAATGGACACCATTGAAGATGCTGTCATGGTCCCAACCTGACCCTTCCCTAACATTTCTAGTTTATCCGTGAAGAACTATTTTCTGATTATTGAAACATTTGGAAGGCACCACGGTATAAATCTGTATGGATCGCTATGTGAGCATTGGTACCATGGATGAGTGACGCCTCACAAAGCCCGTTTGCCTTCGCACCAAATCGCCAGGGATCGCTGTGGGTGTCGGACCGAAGGCGATCTCTGACCGGACATGCTAAATGCTCAATTAATTTTCTTTTTGAAAGCTAATCTCAAGCTTCATAAACCAACGAACTCATGTGGGTGATTCAGATGTTCAACTGTAGCGGCTTTGAGTGGCTGGCTTGAAGCGGATTGGTTTCCAGCCTTTCCTCACGGGCATTGTGCCAATGAAATAGTGCGTCCACCCTCCGCGTCGAAGTCGACAGCCGGAATGTTGTCGAAAATCGCCATGTTTACGGTAAACGAACGCCGTCACGAGAGCTGAATTCCCCCCACTTGTAAGTCCGAACATTCAAAAATTGGGCTCAAACGGCCGCTTACATTCAAGACTTCTCACTATACCAGAGAATATAAGAAATCCAATGGGAAGCGAGGCATGCCGTATAGGAGGGAATAGTTGTGAGGAGGCAACATGGTGGTTGCATTCAGAAAAGCAGATGAAAATGTGACATGTATATCGTCGGAGAGATTCTTTCACTGTACTAGTACATGACAGAAACAACGTTATTCAATTATTCCGTAACCGTAGCAAGGCCAAGATGCAGGCCAAAGGAACCCAGGATTGAGTGTTGGCCCTTGGGTGATTACATTCTGTGCCAGATTTTGCCCAGGATCCAAAGCTCTACAATCATAGAGAAAAAGAGTGGTCTGATGTATAGTACAGTACATTTAAAAAGAGCTCCTGTAGTAGTGAGCTCGTAATCGAAGTCGTATTATATTCTTATCATGGAGGTTTTCCCCAAAGAAAAAAACCCTAGTAAACGTAAATGAACTCGTCATTCTCCCTATCCGTCCTGTCATCAATTCCACCATGTTCAACCTGCTCGACCTAGAAAAAGTAAAGGAATAGTTAGCACTTTAGAACGAGGCTTGGATTAAGAAACCGTACCAAAGCTGCTTCAGTATCTTCACTATGTACAACAAAGTGTTTTGACATTGACAAATCTTCCAATTTCGCAGGTTTGCCATTCTTCACTCTCTTCCTCTCCTGTAACTTGTTGAGGAACATGAGATTGAAGAAGCCCATGCTAAATTGAAAACAGATGTTAGCCTCTTCTCTTCCAAAAATTTTGAAAGTGAAAAAAAAGAGACGTACACAACGAGTGCGGCAATAGCAATAAAGAAGCCAAGGACGACAAGGATACCATGATAGTAATATGGCTTATCTTTGTCGGTGAAGAGGAAGGGGCCAACGATATTGCCAACAGCGAGGAAGACTTGGTAGAATGTCATAATCGTTGCCTTTTTTGTATGACCTGCCGTGTTTGCAGCAAGCCATGCGATAATGAGCGGGTTCCCAGCGAAGAGAGGCGCAAGAAGGTAATATCTGTAAGAAAACATGTGAGCATTTTCAGAGGCAGACTGATAAAAATAGAACAGACATACCCAACTAAATTGGCTCCTCTATCAGAGGCAGACCTCCCCATGGAGTAGAGAACAGCGAGACCAACGATGGGTGGTACAACAGTTCCAAAAAGGATAGGCGACTTCTTCGATGTATGCCATGCCAGCCATGACGTCAACCAGATGAAGATAAATTGCAGGGCACCAAAAGGCATGTTGAGAAGCGTCAAAGTAAAGCTATCGAATCCGAAAGAGCCCAAGAGGATAGGACCGAACGCGTTTGAGACGGATGCACCTTTTAAACATATTAGTATGGTGAGAAACTTGAGGTCCTGGGTGACAAACCTGCATTCAAGAAAGCATTCATGGCCATCCATAACCATGTCTTTGGCTCAAGGAAGACCTCCAGTACTTGTCTCCATTTGAACTCATGCTCCAATCCCACTCCAGTTTTATTGGCCTTCAACCTCTCCACACCCTTGAGACGGTCTTCAGGTGAGAGGAAGCGTGCTTCGGCAACAGAATTGTCGAGGAAGAAGCTAAAAAAGAACTTAATTCTATGATGGTGAGAAAAGGGGGAATGGACTTACTAGATGATAGGAGCAGTAACAACAGTAACAAGACCTGTTGTGAGAAAGATGATCTGGTAAGAGTGGAGGGGACCACTCTTGATGTGGCCAAGTGCCCAGGACAGGAAGGAGCCGAGAATGGTAGCAATGCCGTTTGTCCTAGAAAAGAGGGTATGAGAATGAGATAGTACGCGTAAAATATCCATCCAACACGTACGAGTAAAATGCTGCGACACGGAATGGCTGCTCTGACCGCCGATACCAGTTTGAGACCTAGAGAACCTTTTTGAGTCAAGACAAGAGGAAGAGGTGAAACCACATACAATAATAGTAAACATGGGTAAAACGGCAGCTTCGAAGATGCCCAGTAGCGTTCTTGAAATAAGCAACCCCGTGTAATTATGAGAAGCAGCCATCCCACACAGACTTGCACCCCAACAAAAAACCAAGCTGGGAATGAGAATTTTGATGGGTACTTTGATGAGAAGGAAGGCTGAGAGCGGGGAAATGGCAGCTTGGCCATAATAACCAGCAGCTCCTATGCTGGAGTACTGGGTGCCATTGATCCCAGTGTCTTGTCGTAGACCGAACGCGGTAGAGTATCCAACTACAGACTTGTCCAGGATTTGCAGGAAGTATACCCAACACAGTATTGAAAGTACGACTTTGTCTGTGGCCTTTCTAATACGGGCGTCCTGAATAGAGGTAAGATTGGAGAAGAAAAATGCAGAGTAGATTTGATGACGCACATCTTCTTCGGTGACGATGATTTTGTCCGTGTCCATCGAGTCTTTGACTGGTGACTCTGGTATGGACGCATGGTCCTCAACAGTGGTCGAGCCTTTCGTATCTGACATTTTCGAGTCGTAGCCAAGTGTGGGGTCGGTGGGGAAAGCCAAGGAGCAAAGGAACCCCAAGATCAGGCACGCTCCAGGTTCTCGCCGGGTCTTGATTTTAAAGGAGAAAAAAAAAGCTGACAGGGACTTCCGGTCTTCGGTCCTACGATTGCTGGCAATGATGGGAGAGTTTATGTTCCGCCCCTTGTCGAAGGGGCAGGCTATAGGCTACCACTGGCTATCACGCGACGAATTTCTGGGAACGGGATATCCGCGCCGGCGTGGAAATCCGACAAAGGCCTGGACTTATTTGTCAGGATAAGGAAATGCCGCCCTGATTTACAGGGAAACTCACCAGGAAAGACGCAAGGGAAAGGGCTGATACTGGACCGGGATCAACCCGCTGTGCCGCTGCCCCATACACGGAGCCCATGCTTCGGCTAAAGGGATGGAGAGGTTAAAACAACTCAAATATTAAGGGCAAGATATAATGAATAATCACCAACTTGGAATAGCAGACAAAGTGCAATCACTGTGGGCAAACATTCGGTCAGAGGCGGGTGCGGGCGAGAACAAGTGACATTGTACCCGTGGTCCTACTGCACATTTCTGCTGAGCTCGTATTCTTTTTCCACTCCTTGAAAGCTACAATTCAGCGTTGCGCCAGCCATGAGGTACCAGAATGCAAGCGGAATATATTGAGAATCAGTCGCGTCAATGAAGGTGTCAAAGCGGCCAACCTCAAATTCGTTGCTTCCCACTTCCACGACGCCTCGGCATGACGAGCCACCGACAACGATCCAAGGTCACTTTGTCCTTTCTTGCTCAGAGTGGCATGCTTTCTACTATCGTTTTTTCTTATGTGGGCGTCTTGCCTTCGGCCAGAACGCCACTCGGCGCTACAAAGTTTTTCATCTCCGATTGTGGGCCATTTGCTATGTGGGTCCCAACCATCCAACCTTTCAGGAAAGGGCGCTAAACGAGACAATAGGATTAATTGTAGCGTTGGCTGTTAAAAAGAAGACCATCGAATATCCCTCCTCAGCATTCTTCCTCATCGCGTCTTCTTCAAACGACGCGTCTAGTTTTCTGCCATGTCGCAATCTCGTGTTTGCCCAGACTTTCTAGCAACTGGTGCATGTGCCAACCTTGACACTTGCTCTTTGGAACACGATGTTCCTACTTGCGAACCGTGTGGCCAGTCATTTGCCACAGAACGACTCTATCGCTATCACCTGTTGAAACCAAAACATCTTCGCATCCTGAATGGCGTTGGACCCGTTCTCCGAGTTCGCTGTAATCCTTGTGGCAGGAACTTTCCTGAAGTCGCCTGGCAGAGTCATGTTGCAGGTCGTCCGCATGCGTCCGTCTGTTCTCGATTGGGTCTTAACCCTTCTACCATTCAACCAGAAGATACGGATGAGCTTCCACCTGGTCATCAATATTGCGCTACCTGCGACGTTGCAGTTCCCGACCTTATCTGGAGCCGTCATCCTCAGTCTCACCAGCACGTCGCAAAGATACAGTATGCTACCCACGAAGCGGCCATGGAAGAAGCGACAAAGGACAAGAACGGAATCGTGGTCGAAGGAGAGACTAACTTCGGAATCCTTGAGCCTACCCATGGTGGTGCCAGTCTCTCCTTGACAGTCAAGTCTATTTTACCTGTTCTGAAGACCAAGCTAGTTCGGGTGGAAGTTGCCTCCAGTCGTCGTGGAACTTGTCCGTGAGTTGCCACACGCCTCTTTAGTTGGAATTTTCGTTTGATAATTTTTTTGAAGTTTTTCAGTTGCTGCTTCTCCTGGGCGCCCTGACGGATTCATTTCTTCCTCCCAGCACACGACCATTACTATCAGCTTCACCCAAACATTCATCGGCCGCTTCAAAGACCGAATTGACATCATCCTTGAAGACACCCAGCTACGAAAGCAGTTCATCATTTCGCGACTTTTGGAAGTCATAGTTGGCTCAAGATCTGACCATGAGACTCTTCGTCCTCGTGCACCCTACAAGCCTCGCCAACGCACCGTGAGGGACCCTGAGGTTCAAGTTGAACCTGGAATCAAGCCACCGTCCCTTGACGCAGTACCTTACGTTGTACCACTCCCCCGAGCGGATATCCCTCGAACGTTGAAAGAGCTTCTAGCTAGAGGGTCAGGGAAGCAAGTGATGGAAGACCTGCGTAAAAGCGTGTTGCCGCCAATTTTGAACGCCCAATCCTATGGGCGTCATGAGAAGTATCTCCTGTGGATAGAGGAAGCGCAGATGGAGTACCTTTTTTCTCTGATTTTTTTAGCCTTGATTTGCTCACATGCTCCTCGCAGGCGCGACCTTCAAACGTACGATATTTCTGACGCTGAATTGGCCCCGCATCGAACATATCATTAGTAAGTCACTCCTTTTAAAACACTCATTCCCAAGAATGAATCCTCACCTCATCTCAGCTTGACTGTACCGGGCCTTGCAGAGAAACGTCCCAGCGTTCTTGTTGGTGAGCTGTATTCTTGATCTCGTCCATGGTAGCTTGACTAACAATTATTTAGGCGACAGCATTCTAGTGCAACGTCATGGTGGTCCCAGTGGAGCTTGGTTCGAAGGACGAGTCCACGTCGTGCGCAGGGAGGAAGTAGGACTTCGATTCTCCTCCAAATTCCGCTCAGTTGCTGGGCGGGTTTACAATGTCCGGTTCAAATTGAATCGCTATCCTATGCGGCGCCAACACCAGGCACTAGATACAGCGTTTTCGGAAGCTCGAATTCTCTTTCCTTCGGAGAGCAACGTTTCAATCCCACGGCTTATCTCTCAGCAGGAAGCCAGGCTTCGGATCAAGAACCCACTTATCTCCTCGAACCCTGCCCAGCTGCAGGCGGTTGTTTCTGTCGCGAAACTGCCAGCTGGCTCCGCTCCTTTTGTCATCTTTGGGCCGTACGTTTTTTCGTCGCTGCTTTTGAGCCTGGCATCTCACTCGCTATTTACAGACCTGGAACTGGGAAGACCATGACGATGGTTGAAGCTATCCACCAAGTGCTCGCCACCCAGCCGAATGCGCGTATCGTCGCAGTGGCTCCCAGTAACTCGGCCGCTGACATAATCGCACTCCGCCTAGCGACTCATTTATCTCCTGAAGTCTTGTTCCGGTTCTACGCTCCTTCTCGCAATGCGAATGATGTTCCACACGAACTAGAGGACTACGTCTTCAAGAAAAGACACCCTGAAACAGGAGTTGAACATTTCTCTGTCCCTCGGCTCCTTCAGATGAAACGTTTCAAAGTTGTCGTCACAACTTGCGTTTCCGCGAGTGTCTTCTACGGCATTGGCATTCCGCGCGGCTACTATAGCCATATATTCATCGATGAAGCGGGTCAGGCAACGGAGCCAGAGTGTATGAATGGCGTGATGACGATGGCAGACTCCAGAACCAACGTAGTCCTTTCTGGAGATCCAAAGCAGCTCGGACCTATAATTCGGAGTAGGATCGCGGCAAAGTTTGGATTGGAGGTTAGTTGGATTGAGAGGTTGATGAATAAGGACGAATTGTATGATGAGGTCGAGAGCTATGGAAAGACGTAGGTTCCCTTTCTTTTTCCTCTTCTTTCCCCACGTTGACCGCTGTTCACTTTAGGGTGGTCAAGCTTGTGAAAAACTTTCGCTCCCATGAAGCCATTCTTCGTTTCCCAAACGATCAATTTTACAAGGGCGAGCTAGAACGTTGTGCGGACCGCCGAACAACGGATTTGTACATCCGGTCTTCTCATGTCGCGAAACCTGGTTTCCCTGTGGTTTTCTATGCTGTCTCAGGAAAAGATGACAGAGAGGCTTCCTCACCCTCGTTTTTCAATATCGACGAAGTGACTCAGGTGAAGGCTTGCGTACAGCAGCTGAGAGCCGATCGGATTGTGAAAATAAGTTAGTTGCTGACTCATTTTTACTTTCCAGGGTCTAACATACTTTTTTTGCAGCGGACAACGATATTGGAATTATTACACCGTACCACGCGCAATGCCTCAAGATTAGAAATTCACTTCGGGCTGTTGCAGACGGCGTTAAGGTTGGGAGCGTTGAAGAATTTCAAGGACAGGTACGGCTATTCTCTGCTTCTTCTTTTTCTGGCACCCAATCTTTCTCCTGTAGGAAAGACCCGTTATTATCATTTCCACGGTCCGCAGCAGTCGTGACTTTATCAAGTACGACCTGAAACATACCCTCGGCTTCGTTGCCAACCCTCGTCGATTCAATGTCGCTGTCACCCGCGCCAAAGCACTCCTCATCGTAATTGGAGATCCTCACGTCCTCTCTCTCGACCCTTTATGGAGATCTTTCCTGAATTACGTGTATCTTCATGGGGGCTGGAAGGGACCTGACATTCCTTGGGATCCAGAAGAAGAGGTGGATGTCGACAACGCTGCGGATGATCACTATGCGAGGCTGAAGAGGGAAGAAGGTCAAAGGGATATGAATAAATTTGCACGTTTAGTTGAAAGTCTTACTCTGGAGAACGTTGAAGATGGAGAAGAGGAAGACGGAAATGTGGATAGAGAGTGGAGAGATGCTGAATGAACCTGTTGTGCTTTGCCTATACCTCATAAATACACTTCTTGCTTTTTTAAATGATGGTTTTTACAAAAGGCTTCTGCATTACTTTCGTACGAAATGTACACGACTCCGGAGACTCCAAGTCTGCTTGAAGAGAATTATTATTTGCAATTTGATGCATGTGTTAGGCGCCACATGGCAAGCGGTGTAAGGCTATGTTGGAGAGTGTTCATACGAACCCTTAGATCAGACAAGAAGAATTGTGTAAACATCCTGAGTGTTGGTTCGGCTATCCATTGGAGAACAAATATTACCATGTGAACGAACCCGTCTTCGCCGACCTAAAGCATAAATGCTGTAATCTATTGGGAATTGTGCAAATTCCCCAATGAAGAAGCAATCGTGTGCGCTAGTCTGCTTTCGGGTACATACAGGCTACTGTAAGCGAAGATTTGAGAAGGATACGACCGCATTTTCTTAGTATCACAACCAATTATAAACCATGCATTTTCATTTTTCTGTGTCCTAACTTTCAGATCTATTACTATTTACTTAGTTCTCACACGGGCAGAACACCAGGTATCCGAAATTTTGATACTGTATGAACTTCGACAGCCCTCAGTCTATCATAGGCATGGATTCGGGGAATGACGCCGACATTGGGAGCAATGGCACCATCGGCTTGCAGAAAACCTTATAAGGTCAGAACATCTAGGGATGGCTATACCATTCACTTTCTTACCTCACTTCCACTGGCTTGGGAGGGATCGTCTTTTGTTCAATCTTTCGCTCATTACTATGTCCCGGCTTCTTCCCAAAGTTCTCCTCGGACTTGTCGCATTCTTTGACTCATCTCTTGGGGCTGCTATCCCAAGAAATGACACTCATCCCCAGCTTTCAAATCCAGGACCAGGATCCCTGGGACCACAAGATCTAAGACCCACAGATATCTTACCAGAGACTATTCCAAAAATGCCGGAAGGTTGCTTTGCCATGACCTTGGACAAACAATTATATTCTCGTAAGTTTTGGTAAATTGTATCCCATCCAGCCATTGTTCATCTTCGACAGTTCCAGGGGTTTTTGATAAACTTGTTAGTTTAGGAAGCGACCTCGCACGAGATCATGAGGATAACGTTAGTCGACATGTTGATTAGACATAGGTCTATATATTTAACGTGTCCTTCTCCGATTCAGGTTCTTGAGGCAGCTCAATTTGCATGGTTTTGCTATGCTGAAGAACCTATCGGTCATATGACGCTGAATGGCGAACCAACATGCCAGATTTCGTCTCATGTCGAAAATAGCAATTCCACTGGCAAAGGCTCCAATCTTGATTCTAGTAAGTAACACCTCCCATTATGTTCGCCCGCTGTCTACACAAATTATTCTTTGCTTCCAGCCTTTTCAGTAACATCCTCGACGAAGACTTCTGTGACTCACTCCCTGACAAACTCAAGTGGCATTGCCCTCAACAAAGGGTAAATACTTTTCTCCCTTCTCGTTCCAGACCATAAATTAATCCTATGATTGCGTTAGGTTCCAGACCACGGCTTCCGTTTCCTCCAGCGATACTGTTGGTGGTTCAGCCTCAGCTACCGCTGGAGTGGATGGTCTCTTTGCTCATGCGTCTGCCACGGTCGAAGGTCATTTTGATCATACAGACGAGAGCTCACAAAGCCAAAGCCAGTCCGGCTCCTTTGATGTCTCGTATAACGGCGACACCTCTACGGCTTCCACAGAGGACACGGAAAATTCTATTACTCAGTCCTTCTCCAATAAAACCCCGGCTGGAGGGCATTGTACGTTCACTGTGCGGACAGTAAAATGTAGTGCCAAGGCCACAGGGAGTATCAAGATTGTCGCTGATGGTGTTGCCTGGACGGGCATAACGAGGATAGACAACAAAGCCCTAATCGGGATCCGTTTGAATGAACTTCCAGTCAAAGATAGGACCATTGAATTTCCTCTCACCTCTGATATTCGCTCCGATTCGACGAATGCGGATGTTACTAATGATTGCACCCCACTCGATGACGGCGAGCAATCACGCACAACAGGGAATGTCGGGGCAGGTGGTTCGAAGGAAGGCGACACAAAGGACGACAACAAAGGTGGTAAGAAAGGCGGTAAAAAGGGTGGCAAAACGAATGGCAAGAAAAACGACAACAAGGGCGGCAACAAGAAGAATTGAGATGTATGGTTGCAACAGAGAACAAACGATGAAGGTGAGAGTGACCTCAAAATCCTAGAGTTATTACCAATGTTAGGACGAAGTCGATGGAAAGATATGAGAAGGTTAAAGGGGAACAGCCTTACTCGTATGATCTGCAGTGCCTGGCCACTCATTTTATCTATTTTACTCACGCTCTTTTTACACCCTTATTACATTCTTTAAATCATCTTGAATGTTTTGATCCTTTCAATGTGTTCCTGGATTGTTAACCAGACACTCAAGAAGCTCACATCTCATCGGAGGGTTCAGTTCGAGTGAATGTTCCATTGACCATTTGTAAGGATGGTATCTTACTCGTGATTGATGGACTGCTCCCGTAGTTATCTTTCTTGTCTCTAGCTCTCATCTCGGACTCTAGAGTTCACGTATACACACTTTTCGCCTGTTCACTCTGTCTCCCGCTTCGCTCAGTGTTGTCGACCCCTAGTCGAACTCCAGCATTCACCTGTTTCTAACTCACGTCAAATACTGCGTTAAACAGCTGAGTATTGAATATATCCCGGATAACATGTGGGTTTAACCCGACATTGGGCAGCCCTTTGGGAACCAACCTTACACGGGATCGTGGATAATTGTGTAGACGAGAGAAAACCACAGCCTTCTGCCAATTTCTCAGGACTTAGGAGTCATGCTGCGTCCTGGCCCTAGGTCAAGGTCATGGCACCAAAGCCACGCAGATCAAATTCAAAGGAATTCGTCGCCCCGGGTGTGCAGAGTTTTCCATGTCCTACCGCACAGACACGGTAGCCGCTAAATCTCCTCAAAATCCACACCGGACCCTCTCTCCTACCTCACGGAACCTTTATCTTTTGATAACAGAGAGAGTGCAGAGATGTGTTAGTTTGAAAATGACGAAAGAGGGTCCGCTGAGAGTCTCATGCCGCACAGCTGTCAGTCAACCCAAGAATAGTTGTTTTCTTTCTTTGAGAGCTTTGGAAGTTGCTAAAACAGTCTCACCGCAGGAAATTCATGCGGCAACTTCCCCCGGTACACGTAGGTGGGCATTGTGCCTGTGTCATTCAATTTCATCCATCCTCCTGTGTGCGTAAACTTACGCAAATATCCAAATGGCTCTATTCCGTGCGACTAAACGTTAAAAAGACTCATTGTCGAGGGTAAAACATGCGGCCGTCCTTGCGTTCCTTGATAGAACATCATGCTCCCATCTCTATTCCCACTCGTCACTCTCTTGTCTTACTTCACACTCGTTTCTTCTATAGCCATTGAGGGACGGAGCTCTTGGCGCCTGTCTCATGGTCTACCCCCTGCACGGCCTCGTCGTCTCCACAGTTCTGCAACAGAAACAGGTGAGACCTCAAACTCAATGAATGGTCATTGCTCCAATTTCTGACTGTCTGTCTTTTTACATTTAGCTCATCGTCGCTCCGCATCTCCTACACCACCGGTAGTGAATGGAGGAGATTTTGAACAAAGTAGTTTGACTTCGCCATGGGCCAAAAGTAGTGGCCTGGCCATAACGTTATACGGATTCCCCAGCCCGGAATTTGGGCATACGGGGAGCGGAGTGGGGTGCGCCATGTTTCCCTCTCTTTTATTTTCTTCTCGTATCGAAGCTCATTCCTCCCATTAAATTTTAGGCGAATATATGGAAGCACCACCTCAACCCAAGCACTCACGTCCTCGATCACCGGTCTCTCTCCCAACAATGTCTACACCCTGTCCTACTGGATGAAGGTCATCGTGAATGGATATGCAACATGCACCGTGTCAGCTCTCGTTGATGGCATTCCAGTCCCTGGTGCCTCTCAGCTTTTTGGTGAAAGCGTACCCTATAACACTTGGATTCAAGTAACGGGGCAATTTACTGCGACTGCTGCAACCGAATCCATTGTACTCCAGAATGACTGTACGAACTCTACGCTATCATTCAACGTCGTCAATGTTGACGATGTAACGGCGGCAATAGCGTGAGGGACATAGATGTCTGTACTTACATATGATCTTTGGCTTCACAGATCTGCATTTGCCTACGGAACGCAACTTTCCCTACCCAGTAGACGATCTCTTACCTTCTATTCCACAAATTAATTACGCTCATTGCACAATATATGGACCTATAAAACATCCTGTCAACGGTTGGCAATGGCATAAATCCTAAAGACTAATGTGAAATACGGAAGAATCTTGAGCATCAATCTGGGAGAGAAAAGGTCGTGCTAAAGCCTCCCAAGTGACTTACACCAAGTGCGTGAAGAAGTACAAAGGACTCCTGAAGAGTCCAGGTCCGTGCCTACGTCTCTTATATTGGGAAATCATGTTTGCTATACCTGGAATTCATATGATGTGCTGTGATTACTGCTGCGCATCACGCGGTGAGCAGTGTAAGTCCATGCTAGACAGTGCTCATATGAACCCTTATATTAGGCAGGGGCAATTGTGTAAAAATGGTGACTGTTGATTCGGTCATCCACTGGAAAAATATATTTCGCCCTGTGAACGAGTCTGTCTCCACGGATTCAAAACATAAAAGATGTAAACCATAGCACATCGAGATCTGCTTCTGAGCACATTTTCTAATGAAGAAGGAATCATTTGGGTGAGGGAGTTCTTAGGTAGGTATGAGCTGTAGCTAGTGAAGTTTCGAGAAGGGTATGAATACACCCTCCTAGAGCCACAACCACATATCTCACCTTTTCTTTTCTTTTGGCCGTGTCCTAATTTTGAAATCTTACACATTCTCACGCGGGTAGAACACCAGGTAAACGAAACATAGATACCGTATGAACTTCAGCCCATCATAGATATACATGCTGCGGGTTACGAAATCGACATTTCCGACAACAACACTAATAAAGACAGAGCGTCTGGGAAGTATCATACACTTCACTTTCTCATTTTACTTCCACTGGTTGGGAGGGTTCATATATCGTGCAATCTTGTGTTCATGATGTTTCGGCTTCTTCCCACAATTTTCCTCTTATTTTTCGCTCATTTTCCCTCGTCTCTTGGGGCTGCTATCTCAAGACATGACATTCAGGTCCAGCGGTCATACCCAAATAGACGAGATCTCATATCACTGGATACCGTACAAATGCCTGAAGGTTGCTTCGCCATGACCTCGGACCAACAGCTATTCTCCAGTCAGTTCTAGGTGTATTAGATATCGTTCAGCCATTAATCATCATCGATAGTTCCAGGAGTTCTTGATAAACTTATTAGTTTGGGCACATTTCTCAGGAAAGATCATGACGAGGTCAGTCCATAAGTTTTTTGTACTCAACCCTAGATGCCGATCCCTTCTTCCACCATTAGATTCTTATGGCAGCTAAATCCGCCTGGTTCTGCTATGCTCAAGAACCTATTGGTCACATGACACTGAAAGGTGAACCATCCTGCCAGCCTACGTCCATCGTTGCCAACAGCAATTCCACTGGCAAAGGCTCTGATCAGAGTGGCTGTTACAGTCTGTGGACAAAAATAATGTCCACCCCCCCTGGGTATGCGTTCAGCAGGAACCATACATTGTGGACCTTAGATCCCGGTATTAACATTGTAGCTATACTTATGAAACCTTGAATGTACATTTAGTTTGAGTCGAAACCAGTGGTTGTTGTCGAGCTATGGCAATTCTGCGGAGGCGCCTCAAGGGGTCAATTTTCAAAGCGCGGGAATTGATATGGAATTGAAATTTGGATTCTACTATCCGATAGCACATACAAAATGAATAGGACTTACATTTTGAATCGAGTCATTTGGTCCAGCCGTTCTTAAGAAACATCCCCCACAAGTCGTGATTTTTTGGCGCTGAGACCCACAAAATGCCGCTCCCAAGCCAAATTTCGCCGTCTTGTCGGGGGCATAGTTCCACAACCAGCACATTTTTTGCTTCGATTCAAAATGTCACCCATATTTAATTTGTGACTATTTTCCTATGCGACTCTCCAAAACTGCCTATCATGTAATCCGGAGCCGCTTGAAAATCATGCCCTTGAGGCGCCTCAGCAGAATTGCCCTAGCTCGACAACAACCAGAGGTTTCAGCTTCAACTAAATGTGCATTCAAGGTTTCGTAAGCATGGCTACAATGTTTATACCAGGACCTAAGGTCCACAGTCTATGGTTTCTGCTGAACGCATAGCCAGGGGGGTGGACATTATTTTTGTCCACAGACTGTAGTGAACATCCCATCATGCCCCCTTGTCTAAAAAACTGACTTTTTACAACCAGCATTCACTATAACAACGTCGACGACGACTTCAGTTACTCATTCTATCACAAATTCTAGCGGTATTGCCCTCAACAAAGGGTATGCGCTTCTCCTTGTCCCGGATAGTAATTTTATCTCATGATCACCTTAGATTCGAAACCACGGCTTCCGTTTCCTCCAGTGACAGTGCTGGTGGCTCGGCCTCAGCCACCGCCGGAGTGGATGGGCTCTTCGCTCATGCATCCGCGACCGTCGAAGGGCATTTTGATCATACAGACGAGAACTCACAGAGCCAAAGCCAGTCTGGTTCATTTGACGTCTCGTACAACGGCGAAAACTCGACTGCTTCTACAGAGGAAACGACAGTTACATTTGAGCAGACATTTGCAAATCAAACACCCGCTGGAGAACACTGTACTTTCACTGTGCGGACTGTCAAATGTAGTGCCAAAGCTTCAGGAAGCATCAAGATCGTTGCTGACGGCGTCGCATTGACTGGTAACGGACTAACCAATGGCTCATTTTTCGGGTTCCACTTGAATGAACTGCCAATCAAGGAAAGGACCATCGAATTTCCTCTCACCTCCGATATTCACTCAGATTCGACAAACGCGGATACCAGCAATGACTGTGTCGAACTCAAGGACGACAAGAAACAGCCAAGCAAAAATGGGTACGACCGGTCAGGAGATACCAAGGCAGGCAAGAAAAAGGGTGACAAGAAGGGTGACAAGAACAGCAATGACAAGTGACGACGGGAATCGCAAGAAAGGGGACACCAAGAATAATTGAGAAGGTTCTTTGTTGAGGCGGAGATCAACGAGAACGAATGACGGAGGTGAGAGTGACCTCCCAAAACTGAGAAGTGATGTTAATCTTACGATTAAGTTGATGGCAAGATACAGGAAGAATCATGAGGAAGACTCGTACTCGTCTGACATGCAGTGCCTGGTCACTGATTATATTTATTCCACTCACGCTCTTTTACACGTTTTTATCATATCCTTTAATTAATCTTGAATGCTCTTTCCGTCTCAAATGTCGCTGCACTACTCCAGACCAATACGTTCAAAATGAAGCGTGAATACAACGCCACCAAGAAGAAGTTCGCTCTCCATACTCATTTGGATGACTGAGAAGATCGTAAGAGGCTGAAAAAGTGTAATAGAAAACAGCAAACCTCAAAACCAAGTGTGTTGTTCCGTTTACGCAGCATCTTCATCCCGGACTTCCACAGCTGATCCTCTCCACCGTTCAACCACCCACGGCCACCGTCTTCTCCTCCATTAATCTTCGTCCCCAGTTCTAGCACCCACTCTCCCTGATAATCCTTTTCAAAGGCACAAAGGAGCACTCGGCGATCTACTTCACCCCTCCGGAGTTTGTTATAGTCCTTGTAACTCAGAAGGTTGCAATCGGCGGCAACATCTAAGATCAGGATTTGAAGAGAGGGAGGGAGAGCTGGGGTGATACGGCTCTGGACATATGATAAATATGTAGGGCCTTGTCGGAGGAACTGTAGGTTCATTCGGAGATGGGTCAAATGAACAAGAACTTTCAGTGATGCCCAGTTCCACTTCTCAAAATCGCTGGGGTCATCCGCAGCGTTCCAAAAATCGAGGTGGGTCAAATTTTGGAAGAATGGGGAATTGAAATCCATCCGATCTGGGTCGGAGGAGAAGGCGAGGGGATCGCAGGAAATTCGTTGGAGCGACGGGCGAACAAAAAGATCTTCTTTCGTTAGATACTCCGACGCTCCCCAGTGACCAAACTGTTCGAGATTAGGTAGGGAGGTAAGAAGAATGCACGCATTTTCCCTCGACAATTCGGCATCTTGAGAGATCTGAAGTCGACGAATCAAAAGAGCGTTGGCCGAGGCAAATCTCGGGGCTCGTATTAGTGTTATGAAACCTTTTAGCTTGGGTTCGTCTATAAACACTGATTTCCAAAGCTGTCGACGTGCCCTAGATTTTAACCTCAATAGCCGTCGGCTAGCAGGACACAAATAGTGGACTCACCATTGATACACGTGCTTAGAGACCACACTCAAACTTTTGGCCGTAGATTTGTTATATCCTGCTGCAATGGAAACGATTTGCTGGGCTACGTCAAGTGGGAGTGGGGGAAATGGTTTTATCAACCTCATATGAGCATCCCTTGCGACACTTTCTGCGGTCTGCAACTGGTTCGCCTGGACTTTCAGGCTATCCAAGTATCGTTCTACGTCTGGTATGGTTTTCTGTAGCTTGCGGGAAAATTTACGAAATGTAGCAGCAGCGTCTCTCAAGTCTTGACCTGAGAATTCGGGGATAGTTGAATTTGTGCGCAAGGAAACTTCGATAGCTGCCAGGTCTTTGGGGATGAAGCGAGGGATTTCAAATGACGTGACTCGTGGCTTTTTGATTTCTTGCTGGAAAAGGAAAGACGGCGGCATATCGACCAATTGGTCTCAAGAGGACCGTAAGACGAGGGTGAGAAAGCAAAGTGTAAAAATTGGTTTAGGCTGGCTTGGGTGTGGGGAGATCGGCTCTTCGGTTCGCTTTGCTGGGGATCTGCCCGTTGTCCTGTCACAACCCCAGACGAACCTCTGATGTACATGGTGTTCAGTACCATAAGCTTTGAGATCTGTTTATGTGACCACCTATCAGGATGTAAGAATGTCATCCCATATACGAATAAAAGGGTAACAAAGGTTCAGTCGTCATCGTTATAAAAGCAAGAAATCAGCCCTCTCAATAAAGCAAAATATGTGAGAGGTAGACCCCAAATCTATATCGTAGGGAGGGGGGAGGCGTACATGAGAGAATAGAGGCGAGAGAGGGGACAGGGATAGAGTCCGTCATGAAGGTGAGAGTATGTTGAATAAGGATAACCATTTGTCAGGAAAGGTAGTTGTACGACAGGAAAGTTTAGTCACATGTGTCTCTAATTGAAAAAAAAAGTTAGACAAGATATCAAAATGGAGATGAGCCACGTACGAAACTCACAGGAATTCTTGTTCTTGATCTTGAGTAATGGTGCGAGGCCTCCTTATAAAGCACACGACTTCCTCAAAAATTCTTGATCCAATAACTCGTTGGATGTCGCACGGCTGGATCCGTTGACACAAACAGACCACCAGGAAGCCCTTGAGCTTTGGAAAATGCCTTCAGTTTCTTGAACCTGGGTTTCCGTTTGTGACCATGAGCTACAAAGCCTAAGGTCTGGGAGATGAGCAGCAGAAAAGCTGGGGCAGAACTAGGAGACAGACTTTTAAAAGCTTCTCGCCCAAATAACGCACTTCATTTTCATTCATCTCAATCACCATAATACCCGAACTCCAAATGTCGACCTTCTCGCCATATTGTTATGGCTTCACAGCTTCCATAGCCATCCAATAGAGAATACCTGCCATTGTTGCATGGACTCAGTATTCATCAACTTGGCACAGAAGCGGGAGTCCGTAATTTTGACTTGGCCATATGGGCGTCGAGATGGACGTAGTCAGGCTTGATGTCGCTTTGGATAGTATCCTCTCAATGCAGATGCCCAAGACTTTTTGCGAGTCTGCAGACGACGGTGAGATTTTCACGAGGTTGAATAAGAGAGAAGAGTTAAACCTCCAAACAGATGGAACAAATCTGATCTTTAGCGGGCGTATTGCTCTCAATCACGTCGGTTAACGCGCCGCCTTCCCTATACTCCATCACCACTCACTACTCAATCGCTTTCACTAGGTAGGACTCGAAGAAGTTGACAATAGTGGGGTGACCAGACGCCTTCATGATAAGTGTGCCGTTTACGATTAGTTCCTTTCGAAGTTGGTAGGCAAGGTCTTACAACGAGTCAGGTTGGGTGGAACCAAGCAGTGGGAATAAACACATACAAGGTCTTTGGTAGCAGCCTTCTTCCCCGTCGCCAAAGTCTTGCGCACACAAACGTGCCCACTTGCCTGCACCCATAGGTCTATCAACGACACCCTCTTTCCAGAACCGTTTTCTGTACTGGCTGAAGGCTGCTCGCTTTCTCCCGTGCAGCTCATCAAGGGACGGCTTTCCAATAGGATCAGTAGAGAACTTTTGGTTAGCAAGACTCTGGCGGGAGCGATGGCAATGCGAATACCCCCGCGGGACACCAAGTGAACTGCCTATTAATGGAGTAATCGGGCGAGGTAGTGAAGTTATGAGGAGAAAAAGTGTTTGGCCAAGTTTAGAGACATAGTTAGAAGCAAGCATCTCAGCGGGCGTCTAATTCCAGTTCATTACTTCACTCCATCACCCCACTGGGCCCTGCTGTCTCTCCATGTGCGACTCATAAGGAAGTTACCCAGAGAAAGGACCAATCAAGGAGGGTTGTTCAAGGTGTGTGTCTTTCCGTTACTTTGCCTACTTAGATAATATTGTCGTTGGTCTAATGCGACCTACCAGGAATCAATTTTTTGAACCAACTATGCTGTTCCGACCACCCGTTCTTTATCAACTAGCGTCTGCTCTGAGCTTCTGCGGGACATTGGTCCACCGGATCGGCGTCCAGCTGTTAATTCTGCAGTTCGAGGACATGTATTAGTTTAACCGAGCCAAGAAGTTGTTGAAAGGAGCTTGAATTAATTCGTTATCATCTCCGTCTTTCTTGGATATCTCGAATTCAGACGATGAAGCATGCGGATTCGTCAAGGTACACACGTCAAAAGACGCTCGTGTTGTTATGTGGTGGAACTTCCACCAGCATGCTGACATCAATGAAGGTATGTTTTCTCCTTTTTTTACTGTTCGTGTCATCTCACATATTGTTTATATCGATATAGCAGCCTCACTTCTGGATAGCGCACCTGGCCACATCTAGATTTATTGAAGAAGAACTTCTCTCAGCAGCTAGAGACAGTTGCTGACCCCACTATACTTTTACTTCATGGTTCTCAATCTGGCTGTTCGGAACCATCTCTTCCTCAATGGCAGCCATCTCCTCGCATCTCGATCTTCGACAAATTCACCCTTCATTTCAATCCCCTTACGTACTCCACCACCTTGCAAGCCTGGACGCAAGGACCTCGTCTCCTCCTCGCAAGCTCTCAGACACGTCTCTTCGCTCCAATTTATATTCTGTGAACGACATTCCTCCTGTTCATTGCATATTCTCAGGTCAGCAGAGCACACATTCAAGTGCTTCGTTGTTGAGCAGTTTCGGTGCTCAACCCAATGCACCTTCACCTCCAGAACCTTCAAGAACAGGATATCCTCGTCTGGACTCCGTTCTTGATCAAGCTATAACCAGAGTCAAACCAAGTCCCCAAGGAATTAGCCGTCGCTAATAAACCTGTGCCTCATGCTTCTATGCCTCTTTGTCATTTACATCATCACTCGCCTTCTTACACTCCTTCAACTCGACCTCATTGTCTGTCCGTCTTCGACGCAGCCAAAAGAATAGAAAGAAACCAGAGGATTGAAGCCGGTCTCTTTTTCTTCAATCCTTGGCTTTGACGCCCTGATTGGACGACCCGTTTCTTTCACCGGATGCGGAACTTCTGCCACAACACTGACGACAAAAGTGAAGACGAGAATGGGAATAGAGCTGGTTCGGTACCAGACAAAGGGGATACAATCAAGCCAGCGCCGACATGCTCCTCCTAAGCCGCTTATTCCTGATTTTTACAAAGATGTTTCTGAAGAGGAGGACGAAAAGGACGAAGGGGATAAGAGAGGTACCATCAACATGGACAGGGCTCCGCTTATGTGTACCATAACTCCCTGGTCCGATGCATGATCGAGCAAACGCGCTGATGAACAAGGCAAATGGACATGCAGGTAAGTACTTCGTTCTTCTTCTTCTTTATTTTGTCCTTACAACTATTTGTGAATTTAGTCCTACTTCACGCCAGACGTACCACTACCACCGCAGTTCCACTCTTCCAATGGGACTTCTTCACGCATCGCATCCTCTCTCCTACGCCTCCCGCTACTTACCCTGGGGCAGCTTCTCGGATCACAAACCTAACACGGCTTTCTCTTCACTTGGCTCCGTCGTCTCTCCCAGCAGCTCTCAACACTCTGCAAATTCGGCTTCCAGTTCCAACGAACCACTTCCCCATCATTTCAAGGCATCTCATTCTGGTCTCGCTAATCTAGCATGGGGAAAAAATGGCTTAGCAGAAGCCTCACCCCCATGACTCCTGCCAATTTGTCTCCTCCGCCTCGTCCTCCACCTCCCGTCACCTGCTTCCTCCGGTGCTACAGAGATTAACCCACCTTGTAAGGTCCTTACTCCTCGACAACATACTGCTTCCGTACCTACGCTTCTTGCTTTCTACTTCCATTTTACCTCGGATATCCTCGAGCTCTTATAGACGCTTTTGGCCTGTTCTGTCCGTTCTCAGTGTTGTCGATTACCATCGACTCACACCCCTCCTGTTTCCCAAATGACCTTCACCCGGGGCAGGCATGAGCGCTCCTAGACCGCCGAAGCAAGCACCACCTGCTCTGCCTGGGTCTTCTCTACCTATGTTTGAGGCACAGGCTCCTATTGGTGAAGAGCAATCCGTTGGTGATAAAGCGTAGGGAGCAAAGTATTAAGTGGAGATGGACACCCCACCACCGCTACATTACTGCTGCCACAATGGGAACAGGCAACTGGGCTCCTCTTTCGTCAGAGCTGGCCGGCATGGTGCGGCCTATGGACGAGGTCGAGTAAGAAGATGGAGAGTATTACTATGGAGGGTGTGTAGCTCCCTTGAAAACGAGTTCGTCAGGTATGAATTATCAACTTTTTTCTTCATGAATAATGTTTAGTTAGTTTGATATAGGTTTTTCTAGACTGTTCGAAGCTAGGAGATGACCGTTCTTGGTTACCGCCTCCTACTGGCTCTTCGTTGAATTCCCAACCCAACCATGGCCCTACATGGGTAGAAGTGTAATCCTTTCTTGCGCATAATGGTTTGAATAGTTTTTCGTACACCGATACAGCCCAGCTGCAAACGACAGAACTTATTTTTTCATGGTGTCTAGATACGGCTTATACACCAGAGCATTGCTATGAGGGATGTAAATCTCTCAACGTCCCAAAATTTCGCCAAGCACTTAATGAATAAAAGAAGTCTGTGAAGAACATTGCTTTGCACTATTCCTAAATACTGCGACAAATGAGCATTTTTCGCTCTCCAAGATCAAATTGTAGGTATCCCCACACTGCTCCAGACCCGTTTGTTCGAGGTGAAGCGTCAAAATAAATGTTCCAAGAAGGAATTCATCTGATTTATACTCAGCGAGATGACTGAGATGATCGTAAGATATTGAAAAGATAAATTGGTAAAACAGCATACCTGAAAATCGAGGGTGTTGTTCCGTCTGTTTAACATCTCCATTCCTGACTCCCACATTGAATCCTCTCCACCGTTCAACCACCTACGGCCACCTTCTTCGCCTCCACCGAGCTCTCCTCCTTCTATTATCCATTCTAGCGAACAAGGTTCGTCATCGACACACAGCAGTACCTGCGATCCACCTCACCCTTCCGTAATTTGCTGCAGAACTCATTTGTCAAAAGGTCGATCTCGACATCCAAGATCGCAATTTGAATGGAGGGAGGGAGAGCTGGGATTATACATTTTTGAACATACGACAAGTGCATGGTGTGTTCTCGAAGACAACTCAGGGTCATGCGGAGGTGAGTCAATCGACCGAGCACTTTTAGCGACGCCATGTTCCAAGTATCGCAATTCCTATCGTAATCCTCATCGAGAGAGTCCCAGTCCAATAAATGGAGGTGTGTTATATTTTGGAAAAAAGGGGAATGGAAGTCCAAGTGGTCTGGGTCAGAGGCAAAGATGAGGGGATCGCAGGAAATGTGTTGGAGCGACGGGGGAACAATCAGGTGTTGCGCCCAATAATCTGATAATCCCCAGAGACCAAAGCGTTCTAAATTAGGCAGGGAGGTGAAAATAGTATCCAAGTTTTCGCTCGACAGTTGGATTATATTTGAGATTTGAAGTCGGCATATCGAAAGAGCGTTCGTCGAGGCGAAGATGGTCCCGTAAAAGAGTCAGGAAACCTTCGAGCTTCTTCTGGTCTATAAATACCGATCTCCATAGTTGCTGACGTGCCCTGTATCGAAACATTAACGGGTGGCAGCTACCAGGATAGTTGTAGTGGACCGACCATTGGTGAAGTTGCTTGGAGACAAGGCTCAAACATTTGGCCGTAGACTTGTTATGTCCTGCTGCGACAGAAACGATTTCCCGGGCAAGGTCAAGTGGAAGCGGGGGAAATGGTTGTATCAATCGCATGCGAGCATCCCTTGCAATACCTTCCGCAGTCTGCAACTGGTTCACCTGGACTTTCATGACCTCCAAGAATCGTTCTAAATCTGGTATGGCAGTCTGTAGTTCGAGGGAATAGTTTTGAAATGAAGCAGCAGCGTCTCCCAAGTCTTGATCTGAGAGTTCGGGGATTGTCGAATTTGTGCGCAAGGAAAATTCGATAGCTGCCAAGTGTTTTGGGACGAAGCAGAGGGTTTCAAATGAAATCTCAAATGGCCCTTCTATTTCTTGCTGGAAAAGGAAAGACGGCGGCATATCGACCAGTTGGGCTTAGGACGATGGGGGTGATAAAGCAAATGTGTAAAAAATTGGGTTAGACTGGCTCGCGTTTGGGAGATCAGCGCTTCGGTTCGCTTTACTGGGATTCTGCCTGTCATCCTGTCACTATGTCGTCCACATCTGACCAACCAAAATCCACTGCGCTCCCCCTACCTTGAATGAAATGTTACCCACTACCATTTCTCTCTCTTGTGGGCACCTTATCGTCGTTTAAGACGTCACACAGGCTAACATCACACTCGGCAGTTCAAAGCTTCCATCCCTGCTCCCGTACTATTCGCTGGTGGGGACTAACCATCTCATCTTTCTGGAGAAGGCGATGAATGGGACAATAGGATTAGCTGTAGGTCTGGCCGTTAAATGAAGGCTGTCGAATATTCCGCGCAAGGTTTCTAGAGTCTTCTTAAGAACTTGACTTTTAAACCAAAAGTATGTCCGCATTCCTTGGTTTCTTTTCGCAAAGACATGTCGTTTATTTAAAGGAATTGCTACACAGAAAACCGCAAGCGGGGCAAACCCATACTCAAGAATCTTCATGACATTTTTGAGAGGATACCTATATATGAAGGAGTATTCAGGAAATTTGTACAGGTGCTACAATTGAGATGATACAAACTTAGACAGTACCTATCTTCTCATCATGAGATAACACCTATGCAAGAAACCAAGCGGGCAAAACACCGATCCTAGCTTCTCCTCCATCAATTGCTTTCTTCTCTCGCGCTGACAAGACAATCTGACTTCTCTTTGACACGTCTTTATGAAACTTCACTCGAACAACATTCTCTTCCTCAGTAAAGTCTTCGTGTCCAATTAATTGGACGAGAAATCCAAGGGCAGCACCGTGATGCGGTGACGGCAGCAAGGCCTCTGGAACTACAAAGGTTTGGAGGGAGTGGAGGTGATTGTCCTTGTGAAATCCGACAATGATTTTGGGAACTTTTGTCAAGTATGACTGGGTAAACCAATCTTGCATGCCATTGAGTGATCTAGTAAAGGTATTTATCAACGTTAGACGTAGATACTTCGACAAAGAAAACTTACTTTCCAAAAGGTCTTGATTTTAACTCGACAAACTCCCTCTTCTCATCCGTTTCTGTGTGCTAGTTGAGTGCCCACTAACTAAGATGCCAAACACGAGCTTACCTTCAACGCAATCGACTTCTCCGGCGTAGAGTATCTTCAAGTGACCGAGATGGACTATCATGACAGAGTACAAGCGGGCATTGAAAGGCAGATAATTTGGGTCTTCTGAGCAAAGGGCTTCAAACTTTGGTCTTTTTTTTTAAAAAAAAAGGCTGGATGTAAACATAAACATTTATAAAAGAGGAAACAATATTACCCCCTTGCATCTCCATCGCCAGTGAGGCAGTGGATCCTGTAAAATAGTGAGTCAATTTTTGCCCTCCAGACAATAGGGAACAGACAACGTACACGTTCGGAGCTCGGTCGTATTCCTCTAGGTACAATGTTCCTCCATGTTTGGACACATTCAATTCTATCTTATCACCCCGAAGTAGCCTATTCGTGCGGATAAATGTCAAGATATGGGCAGTCACAAAGATAAAGAGACTTAGAACCTACTTTTTCAGAATGCCTCTCCAGGTCACAATATTCACATTCTTCATCTCTTCCCTCCCGACTTCTGACTCTTGACAAAACTTGAGGATTCGATCCAGTCGATTAGGGTGATTGGTATAAAGACTTGTCCGCAGCTGTAGCCGAAAGGCCTCTGTGTTCTCGAGAAGGTTCGCTCCAATTGGGGGAGACTTGAACGTTCTCAACGAGACGGAACTATCGACAAAGGACGCTGCGGTCTTCCAAAATAGATACTGAACCAATTGAGCGAGGTTTACCGAGCACAGAGGTGGTCATAGTGGAATGAAAACAAGCTTGCCACCTGGGCGGCTATGGCAGCTGCGATGAAGGCAGAGGGCCACGTGTGAGGCAAGGCTAACAGATACCCCTCGGAATAAAAAGAATTGGTTTTTTCAATACCAATCCACTCGAAGTACTCGAACTGCCTCGGATGCTTCAGGTGTAGCCGTTATCGCTTCACGATCAACCCTCTTCCAAAGTTGGTCCAGCCAGGTGAAATGAGTCCGGTCCCATGGAACAAGCTTGTGCTGGAGCAAAGCTATTGTAATTATTTCACGTTGCTCGATAGGATACTCCCAAGCAAAAGGGTGAAATTTCGATGGATCGTAGAACACTGCCGGGATGGAAATGACCAGACTTTGGAGTGTCACCACACCATCCAAATAAGGGGACACGGCTGCGCTCCAGGGTCCAAGCATACGTGAGTCGTGAAGTTCGAAAAGAGGCTCATACACTAGATAGTGGGTGAGACTGGTGAACCCGTGCCATTCTGGGGCTATGACCTCAGCGATTAGACGGCTAAGTGAGAGGTGGGTTATCCCGGCGAAGATGGGACGAGAGAGTACGAAGGATGCACCACGAATTCCGGGTGTATTCGTGTTCATGCGTGTGCGAATTGAGAGATGTCGAAGAGTAATTCCTGTCCGGAACGGCGAAAAGTGTGGTAAAATAGCGGTGCAAGAACGGGTGAGCTCGTTGAACGACTCGATAGCAAGGTGACTGAGCTGAGAGAAGGCGCTTGAATGACTGTAAAGCACTTGATGGCCAGATACTTGTGCGGTCAACGATCGAAGAATAAGATGTTGAAGCGGTGGAGGTTGCGTGAAGCGACTAATGCTCCAAAAGAAGGCAGATGATTGACCATTGGGCACAATTGCTGGATCGAAGAGGAGTGGATATAGCCTGGTTTGGTCTGTGTGAGCAAGGGAATGTTCCAACATGTAATAGAACAAGACAAACCAATTGTGTACACGTCGTGCTACTAAGCATAGACGGGCTATCTCTGCACCAACAAGGTCTAAAGAGGCAAGCTTGAAAATCACTTCTTCTAGCTCAGGAGGAAGTTTCGGGTCTGCATATGGAGGAGGAGACGGAGCTGCTACTTGCAAACTCATGAGTGTCCAAAGCAAGGTGTTATTAATGCACAGCTTCCGACATTTAGTCTTGCGCTCGCTCATATTTTCCGAGAATCGGGCACAATACCCGATATCAAACACCACCGTAAGGTTATGCTGTATTTACAAAGCTTTTTAATGTAGGATGTGAGTTCTAACCTTTGCCTTGTGAATGAGACACAGTTACCATTTGGCAATAGGTGAGCCTGTTGGCCTGAGTTCCAAAATAACAAGGGAAAAAAAAAGAGAACAAGGGAAAGGGAATCAAGTTGGCATCTTCTGATAGAAAGATTCAATACGAGCTCTTCCAGCGGGAATGGGGGGCATAAGTGGTGGAAGATCAATGGCAAGAGTCATCAGGTTTGTTTGTTTCTGTTTGCCAGTCACTTGTGACTGGTCGCGACGCGCCTTCGAATAGAACCTCCATCCTCCGCTACACTTCCTTGCGCCTTGGCGCCTCCGGCTGTCCAGACACTCTCGTCTGTAACCATGCCTCTCCATTCTCTAGAGTTGCACAACTTTAAGTCCTACCGAGGGACTCAGACTATAGGCCCCTTTACGAGTTTCTCCAGTATCATCGGTCCAAATGGCGCAGGTATGAAATTTCACTTGTGTTTCAATTTCTTTAACTTATTCTATTTAACAGGGAAATCTAATCTCATGGATGCCATCTCCTTTGTTCTTGGCGTCAAGTCCAAGCAATTGCGGTCTGCTCAGTTAAAGGACCTCGTCTACCGTGGGCGCAGAGAGCCTCGCAAGTCTAACTTTCCTGGTGACGCGCCTTTACCACCTTCTTCCGATAACGAAGATGTCGATGATGGGATGGAAGAACGCGGAGCCAACGATGCGACGTCTGCCTGGGTCTGCGCCATTTTCCATGAACCTCAAGAAGCCGGTCGTCACGTCGAGTGGCGCTTTAAACGAGGAATCACGACAAAAGATGGTGTATCCAAGTACGAAATCGACTCCAAGACCGTTAGCTATGGAGAATACGTTGAGGCACTGAAGTCAGTCCTACCATTGCCTCTACCATGCTCTTTTTCTCATGCCTGTCTATCAGGAAATTCCAAATCCTGGTGAAGGCCAACAATTTCCTTGTTTTTCAAGGTGATGTAGAGGCTATTGCTGCTCAGGTATGTAATCCCTGAACTTGATAAAATTGGCTGGTGACCATGATTCCATAGTCATCTGGAACGCTTGCTGGTCTCATCGACCGCATTTCTGGATCCGAAGAGTTAAAGAAGGATTACGAAGATAAAAAGAAGAAGCTTGACGACACCGCTGAAAAAGCGCAGGAAGAATTCGGCAAGCGTCGCGTGGTAGCTGGTGAAATCAAGAGCTACAAAGAACAGAAAACCGAAGTTGAGAAGTATGAGAAGCTAGTTGACGAGAGAAATGAACTGGCTCGTCGAAGGGTCTTGCTTAGGTTGGAAATTATTCTGTTTTGTTTCCAGTCTGCTTACACGCGCTTTAGGTTATACCACCTCGAAGAATCACTTGAAACCACGGCACACCAGATTCGTACCACAGGCAATGAAGTCATTAACCTTAAAGTATTGCCCTGCATCTTAGTCCTTATTAGCTGCTGACTCTTTGGTCAGCGCGAACTTTCGACTGCCGAAACTGCTCTGGACTCCAAGCGTTCCGCCCAGGCTGACCTCCGGGCTAAAATTTCTACCCTTGAGCGGAAAATGAAGGGCGTCGAAAAGAAAGCAGATGGCCGAGCGAGAGAAGTCGTTGGAGTGCAGACACAGATTGAACACACAGAACGTAAAGCCGGAAACTTTAAGAAAACAGAAGAAGATCTCGTTAGGCAGGAACAAGAGACCTCGAACAAGCTAGCATCGTACGTCTACCATTATCGTTGTTGGCGACGAACTCTCGTTCATTCTTCTTCTTCTTAGACTGAGGAAGACACTGGAAGAGACAGAGGCAGCAAGAGAAGAAGCTGCACGCAAGATTGCTGAAAGCTCGACGAACAGGATCCGACTCTCTGATGTCCAGTTAGGCCAACTACGTGAACTGTAGGTCTCTCTGTTGCATCTACATCGCTCTTGGGCTCAACGTCTGCTCGCAGAAAGAGCAAGGCTGCGCTCCAGCGTGTTTCAGAGCGGCAGCAGTTAGAGTCTCTCCAGCGAGATGAGAAAGTTTGTCGTCAACTGCTTTCATCGCCCACACAACAAGCTTATAAAATCTAGGTCTTGAAACGGTCGCTTAACACCCTCGTTGAGAAACGTGATGGTCTCAATGCCAAACATGAATCCCTCAAAACAGAACTAGAAGCCGCTAAAACTCATCTGGAGGAAGTCTCAGAAAAGTTCAATGATCTTACTCAGCAGCTCGCTGAAGAGCGTAAAGAGCTCAAGGGCACCGAGGATGAACGCATACGGATTGGGCAGTTGACGGCAACAGTAACGACGCGGCTAGAGAAGGTACACGAAGAACTTGTTCGGATGGGGCAGAACAAGGTCGAGAGTCAGAGGGAGTTGCGGAAAAAGGAAAATCTTGAGGCATTGATGAAACGATTTGAAGGAGTGAAAGGTGGGAGTCATTTTATCCAACCAGCTTAGTTTGCCGTTCTGACTTCCGACAGGTCGAATCTCGACACTTTGTCGTCCTTCAGCGCGAAAATATGAACTAGCTGTTGCGACTGTGCTCGGAAGGAATTTGGATGCCATCGTTGTTGAGAGTGAGAAAGTGGGAATTGAATGTGTCAAGGTAAAAATTCTGGCCTTTTTCCAGCATCACTTTTTAGCTAACATGGACTATAGTACCTATCAACCCAACACCTTGGTATAGAGACATTCATACCCCTTGACACAATTCAGACCAAGGGTATTAATGACAAAATGAGGTGCTGTATATAGCTGCTACTCATGTCCATCCTCTCATCATTGGTGTATAGGCAATTCTCAAACCGCGGTGCTCGACTTGCCCTCGACCTCATTGAGTTTGACCCTTCGCTTGAGAGAGCATTCAACCATGCCTGCGGCACAGCCCTTATCTGCGATTCCATGGATGTAGCTCGGTTTGTGTGCTGGGACAGAGGCGTTGAAGTGAAAGGTTTGCCGCTCCTTATCTCGTCGTGGTCAAAACCTGACTCTTTCGGCTACAGCTGTAACTTTGGATGGAACAGTAATTCATAAGTCTGGTCTTATTACCGGTGGTCGAAGTTCGGAGCAACGAACAGGATTTGGATCAGGTCCTTCTAATGGTACAACTTGGAGCGAAAGGGATATTAACAGTCAGTTTTGCTTTCTATCTGTAGTACCCTCCCGTGATATTCTAACTTGGATCTCATTAGCTCTCATCAAGAGCAGAGACAATCTTACCTCCGACCTCCGAGAGCTCGGCAAGCAACGTCTTTCCCTGAAGAATGAGCAGGTCATCAAGGACAAAATCGATAGCCTGGAGTCGCGCTTGAATGTCGCTCGGGACGATCTCAGTGCCGCAAAACGGAGAGTGACAGGATTGAAGGACGAGGCAAAGCATATTGATGGGGAACTCAAGACACTTAGACCCGAGCTCAGCAAAGTAAGAACAAAATTCGTTCTCCCATTCATGAAAAACTAATAAGGATCATTTGATAGAACGAGTCTGCGCACGGTCAGTTGGAAGCTCAAATTGAGAAAATTCAAGGTATCATTGACAAGGACGAGCACAAAATCTTCGGCGCCTTCTGCCGTCAAATTGGTGTGGCGAATATCAGGGAGTATGAGCTTGGAGAAGGTCGCTTAGCCCAGGTATGACTATTTGACTTTCATCACAAGGTTGGTCATTTGACATTTGTCTTTAGGAAGAGAGTGAAGCAAGAGTCAGGTTCGATGGTCAAGCATCTCGTCTAGGGCACCAGTCAGTGATTACTCTTTCCTGTCTCCAACTTGTCTAACCTGTCTCTTGGCTAGAATTGCGTTTGAGCAGTCGACCCTAGAATCGATCCAGGAGCGCCTCGGCAAGCTAAGGGACTCTCTTACGACCGCCCACAACAACCTCAACAAGTTACAGAAGCAAGTCGCGGATCTTAAAGCCCAAGAAAACGAGCTCAATGAAACGCACCAAAACCATTCCTCCGATCTTGACCAACTCAAGTCGTCTCTCGCCATTGCCACCTCTGAACTTGAAAGTGCAAAGAAGACCGTGAAGGATAAAGCCCGCAGGGTTGATGGCAAAGTAAAGGAAATTGGCGTTTGGAATGACGAACGAGCCAAGTGGGGTTTAGAGCGAAGCGGAATTTATCGTCGGTGCAGGCTAGATGGCATGCAACTTCCTCTTGCGAACGATAGCGCTGGTATTGAGAGTGTAGCTATGGAAGAGGTACCTTCCATTTTATTTCCCGGTGATAATGAGAGTCTAACTATCCCTTTTTCTCCCTCGTAGAATCTTCGCGACGATGTTGCAATGGACGTAGATGAGACGGACGAGGACCTCGCAAAACCGAAAGAAATCGATGATTATGGAATCGAGGTAGACTTTGACGAACTAGATGAAGATGAGAAGGAGGTAGAACTTACCAGTTCTTCTGTCATGACTGTTTACTCAATTTTTGCTTTAGGACACTATGGGAGAAATGGCCGCAAAGCTCGAGGCAGATATGAACAAAATATCAGCTGAAATCGATAAGATGGCCCCAAACATGAAAGCTGTGGACCGGTACGATGCTCACATAATTCGAAATTTCCCAGCTCATTTTTGTAACTCAGACTAGACGAAGTCGAGGGGAAACTAGCAGCCACAGAAAAGGATGCTGAGAAAGCACGGACAGGCGCAAAGAATGCTAAGGATGAATTTCAACGTGTCAAAAAGAAAAGGTATGTTTGCTATCTCCAACGGAAAGCTTAATTTTTTATTCACGCCCTCTCTTTTAGGGTTGACTTGTTCAACAAGGCCTATAACCATATAGCAGACCGCATCGATTCTGTGTACAAAGACCTTACGAAAGGCAAAGCATCCCCAATGGGAGGAGTGGCATATCTGAGTGTCGAAGATCCCGATGTTCGTTGATTTTGATTTTGCTGCTGTTTCATACTGACAAGTTTTCAGGAACCATATGCCGCTGGTATCAAATACCATGCTATGCCCCCCATGAAACGTTTTCGGGATATGGAGCAGCTTTCTGGCGGAGAAAAAACAGTTGCAGCTCTTGCATTGCTGTTCGCCATTCACAGCTTCCATCCATCACCTTTCTTTGTTTTGGATGAAGTAGACGCTGCCCTAGACAATGTGAATGTCTCGCGAGTCGCAAATTATATTCGTTCTCGAGCCAGCCCAGACTTTCAGTTTATTGTTATAAGTCTGAAGAGCAGCTTTTACGAAAAGGCAGAAAGTCTGGTTGGGGTCTTTCGAGATCAGGAGATAGGAAGCTCGAAAGGTGTTACTTTGGACCTGACACAGTTTGATGATTAAGCATGACATTTTCTGTATTCCGTCTTGCTATGTTTCTGCTTTGTCGCTTATATGGACTTGTACTGCCCACATTACCTGTATTTTTTTTCCTGTACTTTGGAGCATGTGTACTAGGACCGGAGTTTTCTGTTTTCTGTTTTTCAGCATGGATGTTAGCTACATAATATGTTGATAGTTCTGAATAAGGAGAGGGGAACCTCCCATAGCAATAGAGGGTTCAAGTTGGTAAAATGAATCTGGTATTGTAGAATAATACATCTGTTATAACTTAGTGCGAGATACTTGTTGTCCATTCTTAAGGGCAAAATGTGATAGTGTAGTCAACCTTCTTGCTCATATCGCCTAGCAGAGATGAAGTCAATATAAGGAGAAGTAGGAGATGAGAAGAGCCACATACATGTCCACAATGCGGTCCCAGAGGACTCATCATATGCATAAGCATATGAATTAGGGCAGTTGTCCTTGAAATAGTGGTAGTCTGTGACACCGTCGGGAGGGCAAGTCGCAGCGCTATTCAGGTAAGGTAAGCTGGGACGAGATACGATTCAGCACATGATCGCTTACGTATTGTGACTCCCAGAGCAGCAGTTAGCGGAGTCCGCTTGATTTCCGTCTAGGTTGGCAAAGCAAGCGCTCTTACACCCTGCAACACCTGTCCCAGCTTTGTTCTTCTGTTGAAGCTCGGCAGGGCCTTTACAATCGGTAAACACGAGACCACCCAGGAAAAAACTAGACGACTAACAATTGGGATTCAAATCGACGGGACAGTTGGCCAAAGGACAATCAGCAGAGTTCGTGATAGCCACAGGAATGTTTGATCCATCCACCAAAGAAACTGAGGAGAAAAGTAAGTGATATGGAGAGAAGTAAAAAGAATGGACAATTTTACCATCATACCAATCGGCATTGCTGTTCGCGTCGCTCAAAGTGAACTCAGCAAGGGATGCAGGAGGTACTCCGGCACCAGTACCATCACATTGGAGACCACCATTGCAACCTCCAGTTGAACATTGGGTGGCGGGGGCGGAGTCCGAGAAATCGCACTCAGTTCTAGCCCAAACACGTCCGGCAGTCTAACAATTTACAGTAAGTCTCCTTGAATAGAATAAATTTTCCAATTACGTACCCAACCTTCGTCAACAGTGAAAGTCTGGACATGGCCAGCGGGAGCTTCCCACCCAGTTGGACCAGAAGGGCGGACAGCACCAGTCCCGGTGAAGACAGCTGGCCAGATCGTGTAACCACAATTGTTCTTAACGGTGAAAGTTCGAGCAGAGGTAGAGCCAGCGAGGGCTAAGGCAATAGAGATGGAGACAAAGGACAACATTGTGAAGAGGAGTTGAGGGCACGAAGTGGGTAAGTTGCGATGTTGGGCTTGGGGCAATGAGCTTCATTTGCGTCCCTCTTAAATGTTTCGCGGGAAGCTATGACATACAAGCGGGATGAGGCACGAGGCCTTCCCGAAGCGAGGCTACGCAAGGCGGAGGAGTTGTTTCGTTGCTATGTGCGGTGCATCCCAGATACTGATGAGCTTGGCCATCCGCTTTTGGGAAGTAAAGCTTACGAAAAGTGAGCTCGTGGTCAAGTTATCTTTTTCAGGGAGGTCTGAGAATATTAGAATCCATAAGTGGGTGGAGCAGAGCATCCTTTTAGTGAGCAAAATTGGCGAACGTGACCAAGTAGAGACCACCAGGACTACCACCGAAAGAGAGGATCATGATGGGAAAGGGTTCATGAGATGAGGGAAAGAGACTCGGAGTGGAGCTACGTCATGTTTGCCGAGAGTCGAGGCGGAGGTCCCTGACTTCTTAATTCCGAAAAGAAGCAGAGAACTCGGGCTGCCAGCAGGAAGTTGAGCTAGTCAGCTTCAGCCAAGGAAACCCAAGAGTCTTAGATGAAAAGCTGGAGAGAGAACCTTACAGCCACACTTGGAAATGCCACGTTTCTTCAGCGAGGATGGAAATGAACGAATCCCCCCGCTCATGATGGCGGCAGAAAACCATGACAGCCCAAAGGATCACCTGACCCTACTGCGCACGAGTCGTCGGTCACGATGCCCGGCGACATTCCTCTCTGCAAGTACCCGGCTATCGTCAGTGTTACTTATCCTGAGAGAGAAAAGCCTCATCCGGTCGTCGGTCAAGTGAAGTGGAAGGCTAGTTCATCCCACCGTTCCCGCTCACAAGTGACCCATGTCTTTTGCAGGTGACTTGCTCTTGAGAGTTCACCTCGACGACTATGTTGTGGGGCTGCCCGAATTGCAATATGAAGGTTTTTTGATATCTTCACCAGAAAATATTCCGAATCCACCGAGAAAACAATCAATTCTTCGCCATTTATGTGATTCTCCGTGCATCAGTAGCGAGTCCGAAAGGGCACCCCGGACAAACTTATCATTGAAAAATCGTCCTGCCGTGCAGAATGAGGAGCGAGGTCAAAGAGACCTGAGTGTGTCCGGGTTGAAGCGCTGACAAAGTGCTGTAAGCAACGACGACCATGGTCAACATAACAGCTCCGATTGGCCGCCCTTTTCTAAACGACATACCCTTTGAGTTGCTATGCTCTATCCTTGCGCTTTGTCGGATTGTTGATCTCCTTCGCCTAAGACAGGTCTGTATTTACTATTTTGCCAAGGCTGAATAGTATATTGCATGCTGATCTCCAAAACCCATGCTGCAGTGTTCCAAACAACTGAAACTTGCTTCGTGCGACCGATCAGTTTGGGCGTACATTCTTAATGATATGTCGTCCAAAATGCGCTTGAATTCCACACACTCTCTGAATGTTCAGAAACTTGATGCCGCAGCACTCGAGAAGGTCACGACTGCCCACTTCAGATTCCGTCTCCGAGCCAAGGAGTGCATATCCCAGAACCCCGATGAGCCCCTTCCCCACATGAAAAGTTATATTCTTGATACAGCAGTCTTCCCACAAGACAAATGGTTCGGGGACTGCTCTTGTATACGGCTTATGCCAGGTGGAAGGTGGTTGTTCTTCGTCGTTGGTTTTCACGCTGAGCTGTGGGATCTTGGATTTGCGCCTGAAGATCGGAAGCGCATTGCCATCCAAGACCTTCCCTTTCCCGAAGAAAATGACGGAGCTCCTGTTGAGATTGTACAAGTTCAGCACACAAGAATCCATGGCGACAACATGGTGTTTACTATTGTGACTCGGGTATCAGATCAGTAAGGAGAAAAACCACGTTTTACCTTCAATTTCTTTCTGTTCTAATAGCTGTCACACAGACATTCTTTCTCCGTCTTTAGCATCCCATTCCTAGAATCTAATCCAGTCTTCACACGATTGGGTACATGTCGCGTGCGGGGGCCCGTACGTTGGCTTGGATTTTATCATGAGAAGAAAGTCCTCTTCTTGCGAAAACCTAATAGCGAACCACAAGAGATCGGAGTCCATAATTTTGAACTCGACGCTACAGTCTCCTGGGCATCTGGAGGGACAATTTATGACGACGTGAGTTGCTTGCTCTAGGATTTTTTTTTTCTCCACTTTTACTTAGACCACTTTTAGCTTGATTTAGTTACAGAGGCTGGAGAGGACTTCGTTATGGCTACTACGGCCTCAAACACGGAAGCACATTTCTTTCCAGTGCCTGCATTTACTTCCGACTCCGCAGGGACAGTTCGTATGGTGAACAATATTCCATCTGGTTATACATCATGGCCTGAAGAATTCGAGCGATTTGGTCCCATTCGCTCGATGCAAACTACCGCTTGCCTCATCGCGTATCCACGCGTAGGGCTGCTCAACTGGGAGATCATTCTCCGAACAGAGGACAGAAAAGCGGTGATACTTAGCCTTACTCTCGTTCGCTTGCCAGACGGGTCATGGAAAATATACTCAGTTGATGAATCTCAATACTCTCGCAAAGATTTTCCCATAGCACGCCATGATGTTCCGTATACGTGCACATTTCCGGATCTCTGGAGAGCTCTTTGGTGGGAGGACGATGAGACAGAATCAATTATCAAGCTTCAGTACTGTTCGAAAGCTCCAGACGCTACATCCGAGGACGAAGCATTCCTTGGCGTCTTAACCAACGTGGATTTAGAGGATGGAGACGATGAGAGCCGACCACTAACACATTCTCGATATTCATTCCAACCATTCCTGGGCCGTGGTTGTTATGTACAAAAGGAAGGAATCAAAGTTATCGACTACATCGATATCCTAGGGTCATAGAATTTCTGGTGATTATTTACCTCACGTGATACACCCATACATACAGTATTTGAAGCTACAGTCGAAGAAGATACAAGTTCTTGAGTCTCATACAGTACAGTCCAAATGATACAATAAACTGTCCAATGTTTACGTTGTTGCAGGAGCGGGAGCCTCGGTCGTTGTTGTGGAATGAGTAGCCTTGATCCTGATTGCCTCTTCGTGTATATCTAGGACTTGCTTCTGAGTGGAGGTATAAAATTCCTTGACTTTTTGTCCGAGAGGTGTTCCTAGGACCTTTGCATAGTACTTGATATAAATGAGCACAATATAGTTTTTGAGACAGACCAAAACTAGCTTACATCAAACGCAGTTTTGGTGATACCTTTCTGCTCATCGAAGGATTTTGCAGTCTGTGTCGCCGAAGTAGCCGTAGTTGTCGCCTTCCCAGAGAGGGTCTGGTCGGGTCCTAGAACCTTCGCACCGACAGTGGAGTCGATAGTCGTGAGATAGGAGAGAAAACGCTTGGATATCCCCTGCTTTTCTAGTATTAGGAGACTAAGTAAAATCGTGATGAAACGAGGAGAATAAATGACGTACGGTCAATGTCTATGGCTCTCTTCAGAACGTCGTCCCCAAGGATATAGCCTCTTGCGAGATACTCGGCAGCAACTAGAAAGGTTTCGTCAATTACATGTGATAATATAAAGGAAAAGACGGCTAACTTCCAGCACGGGGCTTGTCCGACTGAGTAGGATCGCCGTCGACGTGAGGGTCGTCTTGATGTTCAGTGTCTGAAGTGACAGCGAGAGTAGCCCCTTGCAGCGTTCCGCCATTGAGCTGTAGTAGACAGATTAATATTCAAAGCAAGGATTTGAGGGCGGGGAACAAACCATAGTGGCGGTCTTCGCAGCAGATCCTTTCTCAAAGTGTACAACAGCTGATTTGGAGGAAGCATTGAAATCAATCTTGTCAATCCTAAACAACTATGAAACTCTCTCCTCCATATGAAGGTAGGATGGAGATCTTACTTGCCGCAGAAGCTAGGAGAATAGGGCCATCAGCAACTGGCATTCCGAGACATCAGTGAAGAGGCCTACGTGAAGAAGTCATGCAACTGGGCTTCCGTGGTATCGGAAGACAGTCCTGAAACCTGAATACGATTTCAGATAGAGGAAGAAGTGCTTTGAAATGGCACACGTTAACAGAGTAAGTCATGGTGGTGGTAGAAAGTCAAAGAGTATTGCCCGCGTCATAGCGATCCGCAGTGCACAACACGAACCCACTTGACGTCATTCTCGTCCAACTTCTCCCAAGCTGCCAGAGTCTTTGTTAACCAATGGCGGACGTGTTCGATCACATATCCGTTAGTTCCTTCGCCCACTTCTTGCACCTCCAACAGTTCATTATGTTCTCGCCCTCCACTGCCACTGGAGTTGTGCCGAGCAAATGAGCTTTGGCTGATCTGTTCCAGTTTGAATAAAATGTTACCCTTTCTCCAGTGCTGTGTTCTAGATGTATTTCTCACTTTCTTCAGCACGCTTCCAGTAGCTAGACTGAGTTTAGGAGCCGATTAGACGATGTTCGGTGTCCAAGTCTCTCCCTACAGTTCCATTCTAGTCGCTTTTCTCTCATCTTCCATGCCACGCGTCATCACGTCCCTTTCCATTCAATAAGATAAAATAGTGTCTTACCTGTCGGGGTGTCATATCTGCGCACCAGTTAGGTCACACGACCACTCGCCGGAGGCTAAGACACGTCCAAAGTTTCTAGACTGAATATAAAGGTTCGCTGGGCCGGAACAACTCATTTTTTTCGCCTTTACCTCCACTTCTCCCCACAACTCACTCCGAACGGATTGCGCTTAGTGCAGTCACTGGTAATCCCAGTTCCTGAGTAGGGGATTGCTTATTCTGCCATTCTCGTGTCTGGCTATTGAGTGGCTGACCACTTCAACCGCTTACCTTGGAAGCATGGGCTGCACGAAACATACTTCCGGACAAGGTTGTTCCCGTCTCGCAGAAGGTGGTTCTGTTTGGGTTCTGGGGGTTTGCGAAGACTGGAGTTTCGGTCGATGAGCGAGAGACAGAATGCTTAGAAGTCTATTTCCAAACTCAATTTTTGGAATTGCTATCCTCTCTTCGCGAGAGAAACTGCATCGAATCGGAACCAAATGTCAGAGCCTCTAAATGACCATATTTCATCACTGTGGCTAACTGATGGAACAGCATAGAGCCTCTACATATTAGCAAAATTATGCTTGTACATAAAAATCTCACTATATCAGTCCGGCACTACCTGTGCGTATTCTCTTCTCAAGTTTTAATCTGTTTAAACCTCATGAGGAGTTATTACTGTGGAGTTATCAGTGAAAGCTGCTTCTTGGAAAGTATCACCCTTCTTCCCACCTTGAGGAACCGCCAACATACCAATGCCAAACATAAGAAGTGCCGGAAACTGTTTCTCCTTTTCTTTAATGAGGCCTTGAAGAGTCTCGGTGAATGTCTTGAAATGGTTAGGTTTTATTTGTCTGTGAGTAATAAGAGTCAGACTCAGTGCTTGGATAGAGACTAGATTTTCGGAAGCATGGTATCTATTTTTCGGCTCACGAGATAGATGTAATCGCCCATGAGTAGTATTCTACAAAGTCTAGATCCGATTGTTAAGTGCTACACTCATATTACATAGGATTGGATTATGGGAGAGTTCATCACTCTCGGATTGTTCACTCCTTCTGAGGCTTGTTTTTTGGCTTATTAGGGGTATGTTTTTCCTTTTGGTATTTAGTTAGATGTGATGATTAGGTAGTAGTGACAGTACAACTTTCTGATTCTTATACGCGCAACTTCGTGTCTTATATACCCCAGGCCTGACTGGGATCGAGTTAATTTATAATCCTCCAGCTATTGCATTTTACGTCTAGGCCTATCCTGACATTTGAAAACTTTGGGGGGTTACCACTGCTGACGAGCAGCCCTGAGTCCATGTAAGCCTGATATGTTGGGAGGAACTTTGTGAAGTCGTACGCGGTTCTGCCGAAACTTGCGATGGTAGGATAACGAAAAGTCTCATGATCGGTTCCAGAGAGCGATCTTTTCAATGTGAGTCCCATTTATTCAATGCTGCGCCTCTCTTTTCGGAGGTTATGTCAGACTCATAGTAGTGCTCGTGCTGTAATTCAAATCCATCTTATTTGTATACTTTACGCGTCTGGTTCCCTCTCAATACGAATAGCCGTCGCCATTAAATGGCTTGTTGTCGTCACAAAACATAAGCTGGAATGAAAGACCATACGTAAGAGAATGTCAATGACGCAGTTCGGCCATCCACTGGAAAACATATTTCACCCTGTGAACGAGCCTGTACATACGGACATAAGGGGTATAATCTGTAAATTAGTGAACCCAGATCTGCTCTTATCCAAATTTTCCAAAAGAAAGGAACAATTCTAGTCAACCTGCTTTAAGGTACATACGCGATAATTTGAGTCAAGATTTGAGAAGGATGGGGTGCGTGTCATTGTAATTATAGTCAAGTATAGACCGTGGCATTTTTTTCCTTTGCGTCCTAACTTTGAGATTCAATGCTGTCAATTCGATTCGCCCGCGGGTAGAACACCAAGTAAGTAAAAAACCAGTACGGTATGAACTTCAGCCCTCGGTCTATGATAGATATAGATTCGGGAAATAAAGCCGACATTGGGAACCATGGCTTGCGAAAACACTAATAAGGAGAGAGCGGCTAGGCATTGTCGTACCCTCCACTTGCTCATCTAGATTTTACTTCCACCGGTTTGGAAGGGATCGCTATTCGTTCAATCCCGCACTTACTTACTGTCATGATTCAGCTTCTTCCCAAGGTTCTCCTTACATTCTTCGCTCTTTTCGCCTCGTCCCTTGGGGCTGCTATTTCGAGGCATGACCTTCAAATCCAGCGTTCGTATCTGAATCGATGAGAAGACATCTTACCAGAGGCTGTACCAAAAATGCCAGAGGGATGCTTTGCCATGACCTCGGATAAACAATTATTCGATCGTAAGTTCTATCCGTATTAGATGCCATTCAGCAATTGTTCATCCTCCACAGTTCCTGGAGTTTTTGATAAGCTTAGAAATTTAGGAAGCCAGTTCACACGAGATCAGGATTTTGTTGGTCCACATATTTAACGTCCCCAGGCCAAAATGCATCGCTTATTTTCTTCCAATTTAGATTCTCGGCGCCGCTAAATTTGCCTGGTTCTGCTATGCTCAAGAACCTATCGGCCACATGACGCTGAAAGGTGAACCAACCTGCCAGACTTCGTCTCACGTCGAAAACAGCAACTCCACGGGCAAAGGCTCCAATCTTGATTCCAGTAAGTAATATCCCCCACCATCTCCTTCCTCTGTCTGCGGAACTTCTTCTTTACATCCAGCTTTTTCTGTGACATCCTCGACGAAGACTTCTGTGACTCATTCCCTTACCAATTCCAGTGGCATCGCTCTCAACAAGGGGTAAATACTTTGCTCTCTTCTCGTTTGAGGCTGCAAATTAATTCCATAATTCCGTTAGGTTCGAGACCACGGCTTCCGTTTCCTCCAGCGATACTGTTGGTGGTTCAGCCTCAGCTACCGCTGGAGTGGATGGACTCTTTTTCCATGCATCTGCGACGGCCGAAGGACATTTTGATCAAACAGACGAAAGCTCACAGAGCCAAAGCCAGTCGGGTTCATTTGATGTTTCGTATAATGGGGACGCCTCGACAGCTTCCACAGAGGATACAGAAAATTCTATTACCCAGACGTTCTCCAACGAAACCCCGGCTGGAGGGCACTGTACGTTCACTGTGCGGACCGTGACATGTAATGCCAAAGCTACAGGAAGTATCAAGATTGTTGCTGATGGCGTTGCATGGATTGGCGCATCGAGACAAGACAATGGGGCGTTGATCGGGTTCCGTTTGAATGAACTTCCAGTCAAAGATAGGACCATTGAATTTCCCCTCACCTCTGGTATTCACTCCGATTCGACGAACGCGGATGTTACCAATGATTGCACTCCAGTGGATGATAGCGAGCAATCAAGCACAGCTGGGAGTGTCAAGGCGGAAGGTAAGACGGAAGGCAGCGGAAAGGATGACGAGAAAGGTGGCAAGAAAGGTGGTGAGAAAGGTGGCAAGAAAAGTGGCAAGAAAAGTGGCAAGCAAGATGGTGGCAAAAAAGGTGGTAAGAAAAGTGATAATACAGCCGACGACAAGGAGAATTGAGTTGCATGTTATCGAGACAAGACACAACGAGAAGGGACGACGAAGGTAATAATAAGCTCTGAGTTTTTTGAACTGACGCTAAAGTTCAGATTTAGGTGACGGAAAGATACTGGAAGGGTAATGAAGAAGCATCTTATTCGTCTGACCTGCAGTGCCTGGTCACTCATGTATTTATTTCACTCACGCTCGTTTCTGCACCTTCATCACATTCTTTAAACAATATAGAACACTTCTGTCGGTTCACGGCGCTCCCAGATCTTAAGCAAGTTACTCAACAAGCTCACTCGGCACGGTCGAATGGTTCAACTTGAGTAAATGCCCCATGGTCGTTCGCCAGGTTTCCTCCATACAACCACCTGGTAACTGGGCAGAAACCATTTTGAAGGAGTAGTAGGCACAAATGAGGAAGATCACAGAGCTTACTTTAGAGTATTCCATGAAGGCGTGAGTGAATCAAACAAGACATGCACACAGCGCTTGTGCGCCACAGGTTCCTTCCATCAACCGCGAACCCCCTGGTATTCGTCTTTTGCTCAGCAATGGACAGCCCTATCCCTCAATCGCGAATGTTTGAAAATGCTTCGGATTTCTGTATTTTCAACCGCCTGCCCTCTGAGCTCAACTATCGGATTTTTGTAAACTGCACGTTGAAGGATATTCTCCGTCTTCGTCAAGTGAGTCAAGCTACGATTCCGGCCTCTTTAAGTGTAACTCATATTACAAGTGTTCAAAAAGCATGCTTGCTCTCACACTGGCTCGTCCGGTATGGTTCGATGCGCTTTCAAACCTTTCAGAAGACATGCGAATTCCAATCGAGGAATTTGGACCTGAGGCGCTAAATTCGCAACAGCTAGAACATCTGGCTTTATCCCATTTACGATTTCGTTATTCCGCAAAGCAGCTTTCTCAGTCATCAGAGGAGGAGGAGCCTCCATTCGTACCCCCATTTAGGACCTTGACCTTGACAGAAGCCCACGCAGAAAAGGTCACTTGTGTACGAATGACCCGCGGAGGACGGTTTCTTCTGGTCCTTGCTATGCTGGATCTACAGATTTGGGACCTTGGAACCTGTGGTTCCACAGCTACTCCGACTTTCCTTGCTCAGGAGACGATCGAGCCACCCGGTCCAATACCTGCCCGTTCGGAGACTGTTATCCAACGATCTCGGTGGGTCGGTGAGACACTGCAGTTTGACTTGCTTGATCAAAACCAAGAAAACCTTCTGTGAGTGGTCCTATTATCATTCTCTGTGTAATTAACCCAAGATTTAGCTCAACTTGGTGCTTCACATATGAAGTGCAAGATCTGCACACTGCAAATCCACGATTCGTCGTGCTTTCCCGGTATATAGCTCCTCAGACATCTCGCATTTTTCGAGGCTCCGTTGATCTTAGACTTCTTGGTTGGAATGAGGGCAACCAAGAATGGATGGCGGTTCACCATATTCCCACGGCGACCACAGTTCAATGGAGCACGGAAGGGAAACGCTTGACAGATGTGAGAGCTTGCCTTCGTTCACCTGCTATTGTCTCATCTAGATTTTTCCCAGCTCGAAATTCATGAAAGCCACTGGGACTGCGTCCTCTCAACCACCATTCAGCTCGATACTTTACACGTTTTCACCCTTCCTGAATTTCCGAGTGACCATGGATCGTCTCGTATAATCAAGCATGAGCCAGCCTTTTCGTCTTCATGGAAAGACGAGATAGGTGGTGACGACCAACGAACAGCAGTCCAAACCTCTGCCTGGTTGTTTTCCGCTAGTTCAGTCGACTCGACTGCAGCCTACGATGTCATCGTTCATCGACCCTCCTCTGGAGTTGTAGATGTCTACCACAAAGCCCTTCGTCCCCTCAACTGGAGAAATCCTCCTCCTTCAGACCAGCTTCAAGACGCGCTTGTCTCAGTACACCATGGAACATACGAGAATCTGACTTTATCTGAACAAGACGTCCCGTATTCTATCACTTATCCTGACGGTGTTCGTGTTCTTATTTGGGAGGATGCCCATGGAATGCCAATCGTCAAGTTCCATATGTCTGAGCTTCGGCAAGGTGGCGATTCATTTGCCGGTGTTTTGTATTCAGACGAAGGCGATGAGGACCTCTTGTGGGGACGTTATTCGCTTTCAGGTTTTATGGGCAGATTTTGCTTTCTCAGAGGGCAAGATATACGTGTTTTAGATCTCGGTGTTGATCCATCAGTCTTTGAGAGCCTGGGCGGTGGAACACACCATAGAGAGTCATAGAAGAGCGTGTAGAGAGTGATAGTTTTGTGCCAGGTCCTATAATGCACATGACAATATCTATACTGAATTGTGTTTCAGAACCTTCAGATATTTATTTGAGATCATTGGGATCCTTGGGACAGAATGGCGGGTAAACTGGAGAGACATCTATCTCTCGGGAATTGACCTTTCAGTGACCCTAGGACTGGAACCAAAAAACAATAGTTATGTGTAGAGGAAGAAGTATTTTCCAATTTGAGTGGAAACAAAGAAGGTTGTGGCAGTGCACCAGCTCCTTGAACTCAACCTTCACTATCACCATCAACAATATGACCTCTCACACCGACCTTGTCTTCTCCACGATGTTTCAAAAAGTAGCAGTATTCCACCACGCTAGGGATCTGGACTCTCAAGAGTGAAGAAGCAAATAAGTAACTTGCTCGCAACATGTCGCTGAAGGATTGGTACGGCATTGCTTCCTTTTGTCGGGTCTCAATACCTAATACTGTTTACTGAGAAAGGGTCAATCCAATATCCGAACAGATCCTTGCCTTGGTCTTTCCCCCGTTCTCAGTGAACTCGAAACTTGATAGCGGCAAAAAATAGCGGTCATTCCCTCATGCCCTCATGCGTCTCTTCCACCACGTTGGGCGGCCCATGACAGGGGAAGGAAGAAACTCACACCAAAGTGCCAGAACTTCCGACAGCAAGACACGGAGGACTCGTCACTTTGCCCGACCAGTCTATTTTTTTTTTTCACCATTGGTCCTCCTCCCTCGATTGTGCCGCGACGCGCTTGAAGAGCTGCGTCTTCTCATGTTCAGATGAGACACACCAAGGAGAAAAAATTTGAGGAATGGGAGGGAGGCCGACGAAATGGTCAGTATCGTTGTTAGCAGGTCATCCTCTTTCCTCAAATGAGCGTCCCCTAGACTAGATCCAACAAGCACGTTCGCGACAGGAATTTTCCCTCAACAGAGTCAGACTTTTCTGCTTGGTCTCCAGCAGGATCTAATGTGGACAGGCAGAAAGACGATCTAGCTGCTCAGTTAGCTGAAGTCAAGGAGCAGGTAGGGCAACTGTGTTGATGTTCTCTTATGCATTTAGCTTACGTATTCAGCAGCTTAGGAACGCGCAATCTTTCATTGAGATACTCATCAACCCAGATCATGTCAATGTAATCTACCAGACTTTTCAGTCACGTCTCCCAGCCCGTCTGACGAATCTTAGGACTCTGCCGCGTCTCGTATTTTCAGTGTACGGCGCCGCCCCAAGAATGAAACTATATTAGAGGGTGATCCATGGTTTGATGTTGGAAACTGGACCTATGTACGTAACTCTTTTCCCTTGCTTGAGACCTCCGCTTAGGATCGAGTAGTCTTGGTCGGAAAAAATAGTATCCCTCCACATTTATGCGGAGCTACAGAGAGAATGCGAATCCCTCTGCTGAGCTCACCTTTGGGCGTAAACTTTTTGCTACCTCTGTTCAGGTATGGTTTCTATCAATCATCTTTCCCTTTTTCTCATTTGTATTTTTCCAGACCGGCTCTCTTGAAGCATCGTTTGAATTTCCTTTTACTTCCGGCAAGGATGAATTCAATGGCGTGGTCTCAGACTGCGCTGAAGATAATAGCTGTATGGATGGGTTTTCTGTGAGCTCACCGCTTGAGTTTCTTTTCAGAAGAGCTTACCTCTTGAATAGATCGCTATGCCGCCCACTCCTCACCCATCTGCATGATCAAACCCTGATTCGCAAGGGCATTCAGCACGAAATATTCTCAACAAGCGGCTTTCCGATCATGTCAGGAAGAACCTCTCTGAGGTCCGTGTTTACTCTATTCCATTTATTTTTTAGCGTAGTTAATATCTATGTGTTTCAGCAGCCACTGCTGCCTTTGCCCTTCATAGGTCGAGCTCCACCTATTGGACCTCGACCACACCCGCGCGCATCGTGTTACGCCTCGGCTGCCAACATCTCGGTTTTCTAGTAGCCCAGCCCCTCCGACTGTCCCTCGAGCAATGCGCGCGCCTGCGAAGCGCTCTGCTGAGGATGTTGGCTATGAAGACTCTTCTGTTGGCAAGAAATCACGCCGGAGGCAGTGGTCGTGAAGCTAGAATAGAGGGCTACAAGACGATTTAACAGTTGTTATATATCATTGGTGAGAAGAGAGAAATGACGGACTTTCAGGACAAGGACTCTGTATTACTTGCACATGGACTTGGTATATAACGTTTGTTTTGAGTTTAGCGTAGATATCTTGATATTATTTGCATTTTTTGTTGGAGGGTTTGAAGGTTGAACAAATGGAACTTGTGCTGAGGATCCCGCAGCTTATTTTTCCCAGTACACTGCTTAGGGAACTGGAATTACGTCAGCCGATCCACGTTTATCCACAACCACCACCAGCAACCTTTTCATCCGCAGATTCTTTTTCTTAATGGTTGGTCGAGACGAAGAAGAAGAACTTGTGCCTCTCCGTCAACGTCGAGTTCGGCCCTATGATGACTTGCACGCCCAGCTAGAGGCAGACCCTCGTTTTAACCCCCCCACACCTTCAAACTATGCTCGACTCGGCGTCGTATTCGTCATCTTCTTCTCTTTCTGGCTCTCAATAAAACTTGCACCAGAGGTTCCTATTCAAGTTTGGAATCGAGAGTATGTTGTGTGGTTTCCCATAATGGTTGGACACGCTTGCTAACTATTTCGTGCAGAGGCTTCTACTTTGGACCTTTCAGCTGAGGACTAAGCATGCTTGTACCTACACACAGATGCCTCAATTTCAATACTATGCAGGGCGCTGTCTTACACGCTGAACTCCCTTGCTCCTCTTCCATACTGATTGGTGAAGATTGGCTTACCTATCTTTTTACGAACCTCCAGTCCTCATCCACCCTCCTTAGATTGTATTTCAAACGTTAATATTACCTGGACTTCTTTTGGCGTAGATTCGTTGCTTCGATGAGCTCGACCTCCAATTATTCACCATGAACAAATTTTGACATTCCTGCCTCCCACTGTTACCAAATAACTCAAAGGACGACGCCCTTTTTCTAGGACATACATCCCCCACGATGCTTTCCTAACTCTTCATGAGACGAGACCGTTTCCCCTAAACTCAATCACGTCCTTTGCTCCCTCTTGGATTGGCTCCTTTCCGCTTCCTCACCTTTGGTATTATACGCCTACATCTTGAGTTTCCTGAAAACCGAACTAATCAAGGGTATGCATGGACTGGCTTCTGACGCGGTGGTTGGAGATATGTTTGCCTTCTGCTGAGTGTCTTGCTGCTGTGTTTCCCTCAGCCCCTCAGAGAAATCACCTCGTGAGCCTTCGATCTGCCACCAAGGGTCCACCAGTATCAATCTTGCAAAGGCCTCGCCTTTTAGCTTGAGCAATGGTGTTGCGTTAATACCTGGCCATTGTAAGTATGAGTGAATGAGATGCTTCATACTCACAGCCAAAGGGCGGAACTTCGAGGTAAGCTAGGAGAGTGGGCGATAGATTGGTTCGACGCTAATTCGATGGTCGTAGGACAGTGAGGAGAAATGGGGCTGAACCTGGAGGGTATTGGATAGTGGTACCCACCCCCCTTCTAATGATCCCAAACCGACCCCTCCCAAGATTGGAGAATTAATGTTTTGCCACCAGATGTAAAAAATTCAAGTTTCATGGGAATACATTCTACGGTTGAATCAGCGGCAATCCCCAAGGGGGCAAGAGCCTCAACACTCCAAATGCCAAGACGTTAGAGAAGCAATCAATAAAGCGGAGTCTCACCGAGTTCCATTCAGTCAAACAATTTAATGATGTCGGCGATGCAGCGAAGGTAATGGAATGAGGAGCTAGTCGGGTTAATTGAACACAAAGGACTTCATGTCTGTCCAAAAAGCATTCGGCTGCCGGCCAGCGAAAACCACCTCCTGCAGCAGGTGAAACCATAAGCCCCATGAATACAAAAGTCCGATGTCAATTGACTGAGGTCTGAGCACGTTTTCCCGTAGATCAAAATACGGGCTGGGTGTGGAGTTGTGTTGAGGGCAGTGGATGGGGACCACTCATTTCAGAACTGAGCTGGGACACCGGTGGTAATCTTAAACAACGCCATAGGTTATCAAATACAATTTGAGACTTTAGAATGAACACAATCTTTTGTTCACACCAATGTGATAGGCAGACGGATGTAACGCAAAGGGTAAGCTCCAATCGTTCAATTCGTCAGAGACTCTAAAGGGAACTCAGCCTCGCAAAATACAACGTCCAAAAAGAACAGAATATTCAGTCTCTAGGCCTCAAACCAGTTTAAAACTTCTTCAGAACTTCTTTGCCTCCTTCCTTCGGTACAATCCCCACTCCCTTGCATGCAGACGAGAGTCAGCCCAGTCTCGGTTCCATGCTCTATCACCAACCGGCGGATACTATCTA
>JAJTUO010000064.1:0-196395 GCA_021399455.1 Flagelloscypha sp. PMI_526
TTCATGCCAATCAAGGTCATGTCAGTCGCTCAATTGTCTGGCGCCCACTTGTGTGAAATCACCTGACAAGCGACTCTTAGACCAGTAGATATACATATGCTTTCAGCCGAGCTGAACTTGTTGGTTTGTCTTTCTGTTACGCTGCTATTGGCATGATAATTACTCAATTCTCTAGGCGCATTCTTCAATGGCGTCTTCTTACTTGCTCTGGGATTGAGCATTTGTTTGCAAGCAATTGAACGCTTGTCCACATCCAAGTGATTGATCAACCTATGCTGGTTTTGATTGTCGGATCGGTAGGACTGTTTCTGAATATTGTCTGCGCTTTGTTCGTCCATGGTCAGTAAAATCCTTGCGTCTTGGGAGAATATATTTCATAAATTGTCTCCATTCTTCAGAGCATCATCATGAACACGACGTTCCCTCACGTCCTAGCCTTGTCGACCTGGCAGACGTCGTATGTGTACCTACAGAAATATTGGTCATTTTTAGTGTGGCTAAGACCACTCCTTAGAGTTCTGTCGACCATCACAAGGAACATAATCACACCAAGGCTGCTGTCAACCCGGAGACTATTGGACATAGTCATGCGAATTTAGGGATGCTTGGCGTTCTTATTCATCTCCTCGGTGATGCCGTCAACAGTGAGACTTTCTTATCATGCTTTCGACCCAAACCTCCCCTTATCACTTTTTCGCATAGATGTCGGCGTCATTATTTCTGCGGTTATTATTTGGACGGTCGATTCTCCCGCTCGGTTTTACGCAGACCCAGCTGCGTCGCTGTTAATTGGGATTATCATTTTTGCTGGAGCGATTCCACTTTGTATGCTTTTCTTCCCCATATTGGATTGTTTTTGACATAGCTATGCAGCGAAGAAATGCGGTCATATCTTGTTGGAAGCGTCGCCGACGCACATAGATATGAAAGGGGTTAAGGCAGACTTGCTCTCGGTACGTTTCACGTCTTTTTATCCACTCTTGATTTTTTTTAAAAAAAAAAACCACAGCACCCAGAAGTGGAAAGCATACATGACCTTCATGTCTGGCACCTCTCTCAATCGTACGTTCGAGTCACAAGGGTTCATCTTCCTTGGTAACCTATCTTTCCGTTAGAGTCATTTTAGCTTCGCTACATGTTTGCGTCTCCGAGCGGGTTACGTCCCTAACGCAATGGGCTGAGACGGAAGAAAGGCTGCAACAGTGCTTCGCGGGATACGGAGTTAATCATGTTACCATATCCCCTGAGCTGTCATCTCACGGCTCGCCTCAGCCGTCTTCTGTCATCGGAAATTGTAAGATGGATTCTGACTGCAAGAAGGCGGATTTTGGATGCAATGTCGGTAGCGTGAAGAAACGAGTCTGCCATAATGTTTAGATAGGGCGACTCCGTTAAGTGAACAGCAATTGCAGTAGAATACCATTATATTGACTCTGTAGCATATACATACAACCTTGTACAATAATCACGCATTCCCCAGAATGCCGCGCCGTTGAGCGCAAGGCGGGACCGACAAAGATGATGACATAGCACGGGATCACGGGAACAAAACGGAGTTCGACTTCTGTAGCGGACGCGCTTCCTTTCCCTCCCCACGACGAGCTGAACATAGGTTCACGCTCCGCCATGGCGCCCTCCTCCCCTTCCCTCTCAAAGATGCGATACCCCGTCCTGCAGTGCACGATAACCTTCAAATCTAACGACGGAGATAAAATTGAAGAGGTCCTCGTACCGGAGTCCCGTGCTCTGCGTTTAGTGAAGGACGATGACACGCGCCGGTTCCTCTTTGTATCCTTTGAGAAGCAGTCTAAGGATACAGAGATCGAGGGCTGGCTTGATGAATACACTAAATCCGGTATTACCGTAGGAGATGCCCGGTGCGTTGTTGGACAACCATGACTCCCTTTAATTCCCACGCTCATTTTTCGCTGTTCTTTTCTCTCTAGATATTCATTTTTGGGAAGCACTGAGTCGAGTATCAAGTCCGGCAAAGTAATCTTCTTTCAAGAGTGTTTACGGTGGACAATCCCCGCGCTGAAGGCACAGTTTGGGAACGGCCTGGACAAAGTTTTTGCGGAGCATGGCTACGGCAAATATGCGGCGAGATTGGGCCTATGTTTTTCGTCAACTGTAGAGTCGTTCAAGGTAAGATAGGGCGCAGGCGCCAATTGCATCATCACATGACTGCGGCGTGACAAAATGGCCGTCGCGGCTTGCATTTCAATGAACTCCCTCAAGGGGGGTTAAAAAATTAAAAACTCTTTGTGGTGCTCTAGATACAAGTTATATGTAGGCGTTTACAAAGCCCAATTAATATTTTACGTGGTTTCGAACAAGTTCATTCATTTTTCGTGCACATCCTCTGACCACCACTTCAATTTAACCCTTCGTTGACGTCCAAAACCCTTGGACGTCCCAGCAAATCATTCCACCACCAAAATTAAATCGGAGAGGGCTTAAAGGAAATACGAACCCATGTGAAAAGAGGGTCAAAAACAGGGAAAAGGCCAAAGCAGTAAGTGTGGTGCCAAGTCAATAGAATAGGACTGCTCAACGACATTAGTGGCATGCGCGGGAGAAAAAGAAAGATCAAAAAGATTTAGAAGAACCATATATTGCCCTACAATGCCCAAATTCATCGAGTTCCGCCATAGGACCGACAGAATTCCTCTCAAGTGCCGCAAGGCTTCAGAGCGCGTCTCCCATTTCACTGCAGGACACCGCAGGTGTGGCGAAAACACTAAAAAGAACTATTAGAAGAGTCACAAATTGCTTTTCGCCCAAAAAAAAAACGCGTGCAACTCACTGAAATTGAAGACACTCCCACACCAAGTCCCACACCGTTCCCACTTATTCCACCAGCCAGGCCAATGACCCCCCCACCTCGCGAAAACACTTCTTCACTTTCGTCTCCACTTCGCACACTCCTCCAGACTGTTTCCGCTCGATTTTCCCCATCAAAAACACGCACCCATAGATCATTTGACAACCCTCTCCCAACTCAAAGTGCTCACTGTGAGAGCACTTTCGACCCTTCCAACTACTCGACTGAGAGTCTTTTCTCAGTTTATAGCACCAGTAGAGAGGAGAACATTGAATTCTTTGCCGATTCCTCTGATGACGAGAGTCCCTTGCCCCAACCAGTGGAAGAAGTCGAAATTCCAGCGGATTCCGACAATGAAAGTGAGAGTGGACCTCAAAAAAAGGGAAGATTCGCATTTCCTCCAAATATTGAAGAGGCTCGACGTGTTCATGATGCAATTGACACCCTTCTCCGACCCAAACGAGGGAAGAAGGGCTACAAGGACCCTCAGGACATGGACAAAACAACAAAAAAACGTCTCGAGGCAATGAGAGCTTGCCTAAACCTTTACCTGGAGCGGTGCAAGCTGGCTGGGGTTAAACCAGGACTTTGGACACGAGCAAGTGAGGATGCAGCCTTATCGAAGGGAATGGCAAAATCATGGGGTGTCAAGCTGCGATTGTGGTGTCGAGGGATGATGGAAGACCTAGAAAATGTCCCAATGCATCAGTTCGGAAAATCTGGAATGCGTTCGGCCGTGGATGACGAAGACATTTCAGCCGAAATCAAGACTCACCTTCAGAGCCAAGGAAAGTACATTTCTGCAGAGACTATCGTCAAATTCTGTGCTACACCAGACATGCTAAAAAAAATGGGACGTACAAAAACTATTTCAAAGTGGACTGCCCGCCGATGGCTCATGAAAATGGGCTATCGATGGAAGAAGCATCCCCGAGGGTTGTACATGGATGGTCATGAGCGGGCAGATGTGGTAGCATATCGGCAAAATATCTTTCTCCCAGCTGTTGCAGCTTACTTGGAAAGAATGCGCCGATTTCTGAACTCGGAAATTTGGGGATTGCCACCAGAAGTGCACCGAGCACTGGTTATCTGGTGGCATGATGAGTCAACTTTTTACCAAAATGACCAGCGACTTCTCTACTGGATTCCGCCAGATGACCCTTGCAAACCACGACCAAAAGGAGAAGGTTTTTCGATCATGATAGCTCACTATGTGTCCCCAGATTACGGATGGCTAGAATCAAAAGACGGTTCTGAAACAGCAATGGTCATTTTTCGAGCTGGGAAAAATCGGGATGGGTACTTTACCTGCCAGGAGGTTCTTGACCAATTTCGACATGCTGTTCAGCTTGCATACCGCCTCTATCCAGGAGATGACCACATTTTCATGTACGACAATGCAAAGACTCACAGGGCACGCGATGACACAGCTCGATCAGCTTCGAAGATGCCCAAAGGTCCATCCAAGAACTTTTTTGTCAAGAGAACCGTTATCGATTCAAAAGGGAAGGAGTCAGAGCTAAAGGTGCAAATGGATGCAGGGTGGTATCATGATGGTTCAGAGAAAATTTCGCAGCCCCTTTACTTCCCTCCAGATCATCCTGTCTATCCTGGGTGGTTTAAAGGGATGGAGAAGATTCTTTTGGAGCGAGGACATGACATTCGGCAGAAGAAGGCACAATGTGCTCAGAAGTTTAAAGACTGCCCAAATGGTTCCACAGCCTGTTGTCTCCGGCGCATGCTCTTTAATGAGCCGGATTTCGTCAATGTCCCCTCACGACTCGAGAACTTGGCTACAGAATTTCGAACACGAGTTATGTTTACTCCAAAGTTTCATTGTGAAGTAAACTGTATTGAGCAATGCTGGGGCTATGCAAAACGACGGTATCGTGAGATGGACACTACTCAATCAGAGGATGCAATGGAGAGGAAAGTTATCCAATGCCTTCGTGAGGTACCAATTGCGTCAATCAGGCTCTATGCTCAGCGCTCCCTGAGGTGGATGGATGCTTACCGGCATGGAATGGTTGGGGAGGAAGCATTGTATGCAGTTAAAAAGTACAAGGGACATAGAATGATTCCTTCTGATCAGCAGAAAGATTAGTTATTTAAGTATATTTTAACTTCAGTACATGAAAAGGCTAAAATGTTACTGAAGCGAGGAAGTGACGGAATGTGATGTCACTGGCTGTCACTCGCACGTGATGACCCAATTTGCGCCTGCGCCCTATCTTATGTTCTTGTCCTAGTCGAGAAATAACGCGAAAGCTGATACGAAAGGACACAACCTAGATTTCTGAGGATGAAATGGTTAAACTTAACGACGAATCCGCGGACGACGGAACACTAGTCACGGATGGCTGTGGAATGATTCGCGATTCCTTTGCTAAAGAGGTTATCCAAAGGCATGAACTACTTGAAGACACAACAGGTCAGTCCCAACCTCAGTTCATTCTCAATTTTCACCGCCTTATCCCCTATGTGACAGTCATCCAAATCCGACTGGGAGGTATTAAGGTAACTCTTATTCTTGCCGCAAGGTGTTGTTCTGATCGGAAGTACAGGGTGTACTTGTTAGGTATCCAGACGACGTCTTTGATCTGAAATGCGGCCCGGGCAAGAAGATCGCATACCGCCCCTCCATGCTCAAATATGAATTCGGACCCTCTGTACTCGAAATCCAAAACATTTCGAAACCACCTCGTTTAGCCAGACTGAATGAACAGTTCATATACTTGCTTCTCACTCTGGGCGTGAAGCATGAGGTTCTCATTTCATGTGCCTGCTGTTCCGCTCACCCTTTAATCTCCCACGCCAGGCCTTTGTCCGACTCCTCGACGCACGAATATCCGAGATCGACGATATTCTTGTTGATCGAGCCAAAGCATTACGCCTTGTAGAAGGAGAGCTTGACTCAGAGGGATCTACTTTTTACCAAGAACGTGAGTCCCGGGTTCCTCATGTCTTTTTTTCGTATATTTTTGTTGATATTCCTTCTAGTTTATGAGATGCTTTTGGCAGGATTTGATGCACAGGAACCTTACCTGAAGGTTCTCCTCCAACGTTTTCAAAAGATGAGCTTCGATGCCCTTCGTAACAAGATGCAGCTCCCAGTCCCAGTAATCTTTCTCTCTCTTTCTTTGGACAACATAGACATGAGCCTCTTTAGGATTCTGCGTATGTTTACGGCGTCGTCGATGAGATGAGCGTTCTTGGAGAGAATGAAGTTTTCATCAACCTGCCGTCAAGAGGCGGGCCTGTCATTGGTGATTTACTCGTCGCAAGAAATCCAGCTTATAATCCGAGAGGTATTTCTTTTTCCAACTAGCACCTCTTTTTCATGAGATACTCACGACAACTTTGGACCTCCGAGTTGTAAAGGCCGTATTCAAAGAGGAACTTATTCATCTTACAAATTGTATTGGTGTGAACTCCCTGGTATTCTTGTTCTCTTATTTTTTTTTATTAATTCCACAATGTAGTCTTCCCCGTCAAAGGCTCTTTTTCACTTTCTCACCAGATGGGTACCGGGTGAGGAAGATTCCATTTTTTCATATAGAGCGATATATTTATCAATTTCCAAAGTGACCTTGATGGTGACATCTATTTCGTCACTCGCTTTAAACCGGTGATCCCTCTGAGGCCTCGTCCTCCCGTGTTTCAGAAGAAATCCCCTCAGACCAGAGCTCGTACCCGCAAAATTCCGCCGAAGCAGATCAGCACGTCAAGGCTCCCTCAAGTTGATTCTGAGGACATGCGGGAAGCTGCCATTAAGACATTCGTCAGCCTCCGATGTGGATTTCTTTTAGGTTCCCTGTGTAATCAGTGGCAGCAAGCAGTTGGTCAGAGGTCCGCACTGGCGGATGATACATATTGCATGGGGTTGGCGGAGTTGATTGAGCAGGCTCTAGTAAGCCGAAACTCCCAGTCGTACACCTGACCATCGCTCTGATTCGTTCCAGGACATGACTAAGACGGGATCGTCACCACAGACTATTCGTCTCCGGGCAGACTTACTCAAAGTCGGACGGACGCCTCTGCCTTCATCTTCCAATTGGCGAGATCCTATAGAAGAGCTCAAAGCACGGGTTCCGACGACTCCCTCTACCAAACAAAGCAAATTCACCATTCACCCTGTGCTCAATTTGAGGGACCAGTGTTCTGAAGAGGAATGGACTACCCTGTTGATTGAAGCTGGTATGGTCATGAAAAACTATAATTCCTTATTGCGTCGCGCTATTGAGCAGGATCGAGCAACCAAAGGTACGGTCATGTCCAGTGAAGTATTTTGCTCGTCCCTCTAATAACCTTCCGCAGATTCTGATCCTTCTACTCAAGACAAAGAATCAGGCCATCGATTTGTGGATGATCTTGCCACCATGATGCAGTCTCATTTTGCTTGTAGGCCTCAATCTGGATTTTTTTAACCTCGATTGATCATTCTCTTATAGCTGATAATCTCATTATGGACACGCCAAAATTGTGCTTGAAAGCCTCAGCATGGTGTGCTATTCCACTTGTTGTTTTTGAACGTGCATTCTCAAAAATGTTGTCAAGGTATTGTCACGCGTACTCCAACAAAAAGTCCAGCTTTGGGTGGTTAGGTCGTCGCTTTCTCAATCATCTTATGGCTAGTAAGTGTTTACTCTATGTTCGATTTGAAATTGGCGTCTTATTTCTCTCTAGTTCATACCACGGGTGGGAAAATGCCCATTTCGGTTGGAGCTACATCTCGTAACCTCACGCCCGGCCGGGAGTCTTGCAGTATATCAATTCACCAAAATGAAGCCTCTCAACAACAGCTACCACCTTTGTCAGACCTTCGACAAGTCGCGCAGACCCAAATGCATCCCTTGCCTTCACCGCCCCTATCTCCCTTACTTGTGCCGTGTCTGAGTGAGACTTTCCGATTCATTTTCGTAACAATTGATCTTCTTATACTCCTGTCAGAACCACTGTCCGAGCCAATTGACTTGGATGACTTCGACGATGGCGCCATGAACCTCGACAAGCCTGATTCACAATGCCAAGCTCCTCCACCGAAACGCAAGATTCGGATACCTCTCACCCCAACCTCATCACAAGAGACCTTGGTGGACCCTCCTCAGCCTCGACGGACTATACGAAACGTCTGTCGAACAAATCGTAATCCCATCAAACTAGCAACACCCGTAGAAGCGTGCGATCCCTCCGAGTCTACCCATGAACTCGACCCCACCGCCCTCCTAGACGACAAACCTCTCTCCCCCGTTGCCACCATGTTTAAAGCCTGTCCAGAGTCTAATGGACCGCACATATGGAAGTGCATCAAGGCCAACAAGACCTGGAGAAGGTACAAATGCAAGGAGTGTGACCTTTTAGTTGAAGAAAAGAGGACCGGCTCAGGGAAGCCCTGGTGTATGATGAAGACCGTTCACCCTGATCCTTAGGGATCCCAGGAACCTTCTCACTACCCAATTTCGATCACTCTGTACCCACTTTGCGACACCCCCTTAGCTCATCCATACCTCCTTAATACCCAATTTGCGATACCTCGTTCTTTTACCTCTTCCTCCGTAGTCACTATCCTGCGATACCTTGCCAATGTTGTTCCCTCTGCCCTGTTTCTTGAATGTTGTATACATCAGTACCTACCTACTTACGATCCCTTTTGGAAGCAATTTCTATTGTAACTAGACTCTCGCACGTGGAATACCTATTTCTTGTTAGTACAGAGTGACCAGTCTGTCAAAAGTACCTGGTACATTCAGGTTTTGAAACACAAACAGTCCTCCTTGCTTACATGTCAGTAACAAGAAAATGATAGAACATATTCAAGTATTCGCTATCAAATAACAGAAAGGTACAACAACCCATTTATTTGATTCGAAATGTACAACCCTATGGCTCATCGTTTCCGGAAAATGTCGATCCTGGTCAGAATGTAGTCCATCGTTCAGTGGTCCCTACCATTGATTATAAGAAAAACGAAGACATAATCACAATTACCAATTTTCTCATCATTAGGTCTTAACATGAGACCATGCTGCCTCATTCCTTTTGTTTCCCTCAAATGCGACTCTCCAACGTTACTTTCGTAAGACCTTTCTCAATACTGAATGTTCCCCAATCAAGTGGCTTTTCGAACAACATTTCCTCGATTCCTGGAGGCAGGACTGTGCCCTCCTTTAAAACAAGCTTCATATTAAAGTTCCGTATGAGGTTGGTAGTCGTCAACCTTAGCTCGCGATACGCTAACTGCTTTCCTAGTACATGTATATTTAGGCGCTTTTCCTGGATCAAAATATTGGAAATGAGAGAAACTAACCCAGGCATAAAGTCACACCGGCTGAAAACGGGACAAAGGCTTGAATATTATGGACGATCTCGGGGTTAGCAGTCCTTTCAGTGGACAACCATCGTTCCGGCCAGAAGGATGTTGGTTCTGGATAAAAATATCGAGGGTCTCTTCCAAGAAGGATGGTTGGAATGATGACTGTTGTTCCATTTGGAACAAAACTAGGTAGAAGACAATAGGGAGGGCGCACATCAAGGTGACTAAGAGGACACCTACCGGCCTGCTACGACCTTGCCGGAGCCACTAGGGGGTGTGCGGCTCATATAGCATGGAAGAGGAGGGAAGGGACGGAGAGTTTCGTCACTAGAAGGCAATCAAGGCACGACCGAGTCGACTGAGTAACTCCTTACATGCAAGCATTCAGGTAAGGAAGCTGAGCCAACCGGGAGAAGTTACTCAATTCTCCCTCGTCGAGAGTATCAATTTCCTTTTTGAGTTCCTCAAGTTTCTCTGGATGGGAGAGAAGGAGGAAAAAAAGTGCACTGATAGTAAGAACAGTAGTATCTGAACCCCCGACGATTCCTATAAATGCGTCGTTTATAATCGCACCTCTAGTGGGTCGCAGATGCTCTTGTACATCTTCCTTAGCCTAAAAGATCTTGAATCGAACCATGAGACATAAACAAGGAGGACCTACGAAGAAGTAAACCAGATCCCGAAAAGCTAATGGTTGACGACCCCTTTTAATCATACAGCTCTCCGCAAATTGGAGAATTTTGCTTTGGCTATCTTTGATTAGTCCTAATGCTGCAAGATGTGGAAGGATATTGTTGATCCAAGCCATGTAAAGTATCGGTGTTTGTGCCCTGCCCGATGATCATCAGCACGGAAGATAAGCGCATAATGGAAAAGCAAAGCACATACACCAAAGCTTGTTCCAGAATGGATCGATACCCATTTTCGTCTCCGCCATCTTCCATCATAGAAAATCCTCCGCCAAACACGAGATCCCCCATGAAGTCCCAACTGTTTGAACAGTTAGACTACAGAATCAAACGTAGTATTTGAACAAGCAACAAACACGAAATTTTTGAACCATTCATCCAAATCCACTTCTGAGTGGGTTTTAGCGAAACCTCTGAGCTTTTCAAGAAGTTGGATCAAGCGAGCAGTGAGCGGGGCATTGAATTCTTCTAAGGCAGCAGCAGTAAAGCCCTTGCTCCAGCGTTCTCTTTGTTCAGCATGAACCTTGAGATGGTTTGGATATCGAATAGATCGAGAGCTTAGTATATTTCCGGGAATATTGTCCGGTTCAACAGCCCGATAGGCTGTAATGATGAATATATCACTTAGCCAAATACTCCCTGGGTGGATGGAGATAACGAACCTGAGCTACGGGGGACCTTCGGGTCATGTAATAGTGCTGTTACTACATCGGCGTCTGCGATTGAGAGTGTGTTCGGACCTGAAGGCTCATTGGAGGGACCTTGTGATAGAAATATTAACGAGCCGACTAACCTATTCGAACATGGGTTCCATATCTCTCATGGAGCGCTCTTAGAACGATATGCCGCTTCCCTCCAGAAACCTTGTAAGCCATCCAAAGGTTGGTGAGAGAAGCGACGAATGGTCCGGGATAGGCCGCCAAAGGATGTCGAGGGTTGCAACGATAGAGGAAAAGGCTGCCGAGGAGCCCAGCATTGTGAAAGCCGATAGCTGCAAGTAATGCAAGCGGGTCAAATCCATGGGTATGAAAGGAGTTCAAGATCGGAATCCCCAAGAGCAAACCAACTCTTGTCACCAATCCTTGGGGTTCATAACGGTTAAACACAAAGTGTGCAACCTGTTACAGTCCAGCGGTGAGGTGGGCACTGTAAGCATCCAAGTAATAAGACTCACTAAGCTTCCAGCAATGTAAGTCCAGTAGATTGCAGTGATATTCGTGTAACTGGCGACTAGTTCCATGGAAGCGCGAGGAATGGGATGGAACCGATGCGACGCTACCTTTTATTGCAGATCGAGGAACGAAGCTTACCATTTTATAACTGACAGAGTCAAGGGAAAGTGACAGATGAATTGCGACAGCGAAACCCTTCTTCCAGGGAATATGGATCATGCCATTGACAGAAAGATGACGCCAAGGCTTTGGGTGGGTGTTTTGGACTCTGGCTGATGACCCAACTCGCATGCTCGTCGCGATGAACAACGCCGAATGAGGAGACTGTAAGCAGCCAATGAGGACAATAATACCTTGCACAGAATCGGAGAATGTTCCGCCTTTAGTGTCATGACTGTAATGGTGAGGTCATGCGCCTACACTAAAGCCCATCCATGCCACTCCCCCAAAAAAAAGATCATCTCCCAATGGACTTGAAGTGGGTACGAAGCTATGGAGAAAGTCTCTTTTTGAAACTCTCGATAGGACTCGTCCAGACAGACATGTTTCCTTATGATGGCTATATATCGTCGATGGATGCCCGATTAAGGCTTCACTCCAGCCATCACTCACGGTCACTCAGGGTGCCCTTCGCCTCATTTTGAACTTCGTATAAATATGGCGTCATTATCCTCGGTGCCTGTCCCCAGTCTTCAACCAGATGCCTGCCAGCTGCTTCACCTTCCTGAAGAGCTATTCTTTAGAGTATTACAAGTGTGTACAGTACTCTCCGTCTTGACGATACGTCAGGTTCGAACGTTCATCCTGACTAATTTGATTTATTTGTAACTATTTACAGTGTTGTAAGCTCTCTTGCCGGTATACGAAAGACCGCAGTGTTTGGATACACCAACTGTCATCTTTCCTCGCTGAGATGAAGATAGAGCCCTGCGGTGTAGTCCCAGACATTGACCGCCTCTCGTCTTTGGACCTTGAGTTATTCGTTAGTCGTCACTTGAGAACCAGATGTCGTGCTTGGAGATATAGGAGCAGGTCACTGCCTTATGCTAGCTGGGGAGTATCAGGGTCTGAGGGAATTCAGTCTGTCTTAATGGTTCGAGGTGGTCGGTTCCTGTTAGGATGCTCTGGAGACACTTTATTCTTTTGGGACATTGGCTTTCAAGTTGGTCGCCCAGCGGAGAGAGAGACGTTAGTTTGCAGCACGCCAATTGACCTACCTGCAGGCTGCATATCCAACTCGACGTACATATGGAAGTTTCATGATATCGGTCCTTTGCTGTATGTTTCTATTTGGACTGCTGGTAACTGGTACGTAACTCGAGCACATAACATGTTATTCTATAGCCAACCATAAGTTTATTGCAGGGGGCTTAGACCCTACTTTTATGTTTACAAAATGGACCTTTCAGCAAGGCGGAAAGGATTTCATCTCGTCTCGCACTTTCTCATCCCCGAAGGCTTCGACCCTGGTAGTCTTGATAATGAGAAGCTCACAATTTTTCGAAGTTCGCCACCGGCCCTGGGAGTTCATTATTTTGGCCCCTCAGTCACAATAACATGGGACGCTAAACCTCCAGCATACGTAAGAGTTACCTTTTTGTATTTCATTTTTACACATTAATTGTTCCTCGTGCAGTTTTCCATTATTGACGCCATGCCAAACTTTGCCCTGGTTGAGGATCAAGACCCTAACGAGACGAGACCTTTTATGACCAATCTTTCCACCGTAACGACCTGGGAACTCCCCAACCCATCCCGTTTTGACACCCAATCCACGCATCACCTCACCCATTACAAACCTTTCAGAACTTGGGAGATACCAACCGGATTCCCAACCGGTATCAGTTCCCTAGTTTCCTGGGACGAAGGACGTCAAGATGTGACGTATTTCGATAGACTCAAATGCGACGACGAGACTGTAACAATCATCCGTCTTTGCTTCACGCCAAAATATTCTGAATTGGAAAATCGTCTGGAGCCTGAATTCCAGCAAGGTCCTATCATCAGCCTTCCTCGCTCTACTCTCGGTGAACTCCAGGAAAATGAGTTGATCAAATTTTGCACGTTTGCAGATGGAATGCGAGTTTTGTATTGGTCGGCAAATGAAACTTCGACTGAGGCAAAGTTGATTATGCATTTCTCCAGTGCAACGGACGAGTTCCCTGCCTTTCATGTCTTTGTTGGGAATCGGCAACCTGCTCTTACCCATTGGTTGAAGCATTCGATTATGGTTTCGATTGGGCGGATATGTGTTTTGGATGAGGGGAAGGTTGAAATTTGGGACTTGTGTTGAAAGTTTTCTCGTGAGTAGACATATGCTACTTCTTTCAGGACTCAAAATAAACGCATGTATTGTGATTTCGATCTGTAGTAGGGAGCCCTTGAGCAAACGCACAAGGGTACTTTCGATTTTCTACCTATTTATATGTATCTACACTGTACAATAGGAATCTAAACTATATAATAAATCAATAGTATTCGAAATCCAGACAAAAGCTCGTAATCTACAATACATGGGAGGACAATGGGTTTGCGCGGCTCGGGAGCAATCAATGCTCAATAGACAGCTTTGCGCTCGAAAATCCAACATGTATCCCTTACTGGACGCTAGATTACCAGAAGTGAACAATGAAAGGGCAAATCTCTTGCCTTCCTTCACCAGCATGGAAACTGTCTATCCACTGAAACCTACCATTTTCATCTAAACGATGATAGTTTATTACTCCGCCAACTCTTCTCCAACACAAAAATGTTTATCTTCCAGGTTCGATTAGTGTGCTTTTTAACTGTCCTTCGAATATGTATAGGCAATGTCGTAAGGCTCCGTCGATTACAGGCCAAGACAGTCATCCTCTTCTTGGACCTTCCTCCCATTGTATCGCCGAAGCGTGAAGTGCCCCCTCTATTCTATGATTCATCTCATATATCTTCCAAACTATGCAGGGTATCTTCCGATATTTTGGTCTTGGTAGCAATGGTCTACTCTGTTTTATCATTGAAAGATGAGTTGATCATGTTCTCTGGGGTCCAGCGTCGTGTTCTGGCTCTTACTTTCGGTCGCGGATGACTTACCTGAGCAATTTCACAACACCGCGTAATGCATTTCCAGCTTTCTTCTCCCAGGATCATTTGCCATTGAGCGATTGTTGGGTTTCGCCGTCATGGCGTCATGGCTTAGAAGCAGACTTGCTACGACGATCAGAATTTCGACGAATAGGGAAGAGCTGGGGAAGAGCAATTTCGGCGTGGCCTGTTCGTCTATCATAAGGGTACCATTGATGAGGTCAAGTTACAGATTCCTGAATGTAGCCATATACCCTCATTGCCAATCCCGCTTTCTTACCAGTCCCACGAATTCCCGTCACAGTGTGCTTCATTCCAATTTCAGGCACGGCTCTCCAAGGTAACTGTCAGGAGACCCTTCTCAGTAATGCATGTCCCCCAATCACACGTCTTTTCAAACAACATTTCATCAATCCCGGGAGGCCTGGTTGTACCTTCCTTTAAAACTAGCTTCATATTGAAATTCCGGATAAGGTTGGCAGTCGCCAGCCTCAGCTCGCGATAAGCTAGCTGTTTCCCTAAAGGTACAATAATGAATCCTTTGTATGTCACAGTGCCTTCAAAGGGAGAAACGAACCGAGACATGAAGTTGCACCAGCGGAAAATGGAACAAATGCGAGAGTGTTATGGATTATCTCGGGGTTGGCATTCCTCTCGGCGGTCAACCATCGTTCAGGCCAGAATGATGTAGGTTCTGGGTAAAAATATCGAGGGTCTCGACCTAAAAGAAAGGTCGGCATAAACACAGTCGTCCCATCGGGAACGAAACTAGTGGGAAGAAAACTTCCAAAATCAAAGATAATGTAAGGGGCAGGAAACCTACCGGCCCGCTATGACCTTGCCAGAACCACGAGATGGTGTACGGCTCAATTGAGATAGGAAAGGCGGAACAAGGCGTAGAGCTTCGTCACTAAAAGAGGGTAAAATAAACGGACGAGTGCATCTAGTGCTCTCTTACATGCAAGCGTTCAAATAAGGAAGCTGGGCCAGTCGGGAAAAGTTGCTAAGTTCTCCTTCGTCAAGGACGTCAATCTCTTCTTGAAGTGCACGAAGTTTATCAGGATGCGAGAGTAGGAGGAAAAACACTGAACGGAGCGCAACGGCAGTGGTATCTGAACCTGCGACGATCCCAATAAATGCGTCACTCACAATAGCATCTTTCGATGGTCGAAGATGCTCAGGTTCTTCTTCCTTTGCCTATGGGTCTTGGCTCATAATATTGAACATTAAAAAGGAAAGGGACGGCGTACAAAGAAATAGACCAAATCTCTGAAAGCCAATTGTCGATGGTCCCTTTTGATTAAACATTGCTCGGCAAATTGAAGTAGCTTGCGCTGGCTTTCTCCTAAAGCTGTGAAATACGGGAGGATGTTGTTCACCCAAGGCATGTAAATCAACATCGTCTGTGCTCTACATGATACGTGTCAGTACAATGTCCACTCGAATCGAGATGCAACGCCCATACACCGAAGATGCTTGGACAATAGATCGATATCCACTTTTGTCTTCTCCATCTTCCATCATCGAAAAGTTTCCGCCAAAAACAAGGTCTCCCATGAAATCCCAACTACGGAGATTATCAACCAACAAATTCAAGGGTGACAGCACTTTAGGAGACCAACATGAAGTTTTTGAACCACTCATCCAAATCCACTTCAGACTGAGATACAGCATAGCCTTTGAGCTTCTCAAGCAGTTGAAATAAGCGAGCGGTGAGGGGAACATTGAAGTCGTCTAGGGCAGCGGAAGTAAAGCCTTTGCTCCATGTTTCTCTGATTTCAGCATGTGCCTTGAGGTAATTCGGATAATCTACACATCGAGAGCTAAGAATATTTCCAGGGAAGTAGTCTGGTTCGAGAGCCCTAGAGACTACAAAGTGGAATGAATCAACCAGCTAAACTGCTAGTGAGCTTGACATACCTACACTACGAGGGACCTTATGGTCATGCAACAGCGCTGTAACCGCGTCGGCATCGACAATGGACAGCGTATTTGGGCCTGAAAGATGCCTATTTCCGCGGTTCTCGCAATACAATATTGCTAAGAAGACTTACCTATTCGAACATGGGTGCCGTATTTCTCATGAAGCTTCATTAGGAGCACATGTCGCTTTCCTCCAGATACCTTGAAAGCCATCCAGAAATTGGTGAGAGAAGCGAGAAATGGTCCAGGATAGGCCGCCAATGGATGCCGAGGATTGCGACGATAGAGGGAAAGACTACAGAGGAGTCCAGCAATGTGAATGCCCACGACGGCAAATGTTGCAGGCAAATCAAAGCCGTTGATGCGAAGGGAATTGAGGATCGGAATCGTTAAGAGTAGCCCAAGTCTTGCAGTCAGGGTTCGTGGCTCGAAACGATTGAACACCAGATGCGCAATCTTCTCGGAGCAGAAGTTGAGCCGGTGAGACCAATACTTAGAAGACTACCCACTAAAATCCCAAAAATGTAACTCCAGTGCATTGCAATGACTCAGGAGTAACTTCAGACGCGGTACAGGGGTGAAGGGGAATGGGGGGATGAATACCTCCATATCTTTTATTGCGAGGCAACAAATATAGCTTTGTCTGCTTGACGTGAGCCTGGAAAGGTTCGAGAAATAGAGTGACAGACAAGGGAGGACAACGAGGCTCTTCCCTCGGGGAGCCAGCGAGATGAGGCGTGAGTCAAGCACAGAAGCCGACATCTAATTTTCAATCTGTCCCACTGACCACTATCATAGCGACCACATTTGCTCACCCATAGACTCTTCTCTGCTATTCAAATGGTTATGCCAATACATTGTCAATTATGCTTTGAAATTTTCGCGCTGGGAGAATATTAGGGCAATTCTGTAATCGTAGTTCTATTATCATTGGAGACTTTTGGACACCCCTCACGCTGTATCACCGAAAAGATCTGCCACTCTCTATTCTAAAACCAAACTTGCGCATGTGTTCCATAATTCATCGCGATTGCCCTCGAGCTAATCGGGCTTTGATATTCAGAGAAGTCGTTTTGGGGCGCTATATGACATGGTTTTCCATATATATGACATCGCATTTGACAAAGCCTTCTTTCTAGCCAATTTTTTCCCATATGAGTCTCAAACTGGCAGAAGGACTCACCAGAACCGCTACGATTTCGTCACAAAAATAAATCTCTCATCACTCTCATCGACTCTCCAAGATGACTGTAGTGACACCCTTCTCAGCGCTGGCTGTACCCCAATCACACGTCTTTTCGAACAACATCTCATCAATTCCAGGAGGCTGGACAGCGCCTTCCTTCAAAACGAGTTTCATGTTGAAGGTTCGGATGAGGTTGGTAGTTACCAATCTCAGCTCACGAAGTGCAAGCTGTTTCCCTAGAGGTACGCTCAGGAATCGAGCCAGGATCAAACACTCAAAACAAAGGATGAAAACGGACCTAAACATAACGTTGCGCCAGCGGAAAAGGGAACAAATGCTTGGGTGGCATGGATAATCCCTGGGTTGGCATCCCTCTCAGCGGATAACCATCGCTCAGGCCAGAAAGATGTTGGTTCTGGAAAGAAATATCGAGGGTCTCTACTCAGAAGAACAGTTGGAATATAAACCGTCGTTCCATCAGGGACAAATCTGGTTAAATGTCATCCAAGATGATGTTATATTAGCATTGAGAAACCTACTGGCCAGCTATGACTTTCCCAGAGCCACTAGAGGGTGTGCGGCTCAGCTGGCCTGGGACCGGAGGGAAAAGACGGAGAGTTTCGTCGCTAGAAAAATGTCAAGACAATATGGAATGCATCGGGTGGTTGCTCACATGCACGCATTCAAATATGGAAGCTGGGCTAACCGAGACAAGTTATTCAGTTCTCCTTCATCGAGCGCGTCAATCTCTTCTCGGAGTTTTTGAAGTTTTTCAGGATAGGAGAGGAGGAGGAAAAATAGTAAACTGAGCGTATAAACAGTAGTATCTGAACCTGCAACGATGCCGATGAAAGCATCATTCACAACAGCCTTTCTCGGTGGTCGTAGATGCTCCGGCTCGTCTTCCTTCCCCTAAGGATTTTGAATTCTGTTGTCTGACAATAAAAAATGGAAAAAGCCGACATACGAAGAAGTAAACTAGATCCCTGAAAGCCTGTGATCGATTGCTCCTTTTGATGATGCAGTTCTCAGCGAATTGAAGAATCTTGCGCTGACCATTTCCCAATGCGGCGAGATAGGGAAGTATATTGTCCAGCCAAGGCATAAATACTAGCGTTGTCTGTGCCCTGTACAATAAATATCAGTACGCATATGCACGGGGAAACGAAAACTGATGATGCGCTTACATTAAAGCCTGTTCCAGGATATCCTGGTATCCACTTTTGTCTTCACCATCTTCAATCATCGAAAAGCCGCCACCAAATACGAGATCTCCCATAAAATCCCAACTGCGGAAAGGGTCAACCCAGTATCATCAAACAAGAAATAAGCAACGGACACGAAGTTCTTGAACCACGCACCCATGTCCACTTCTGATTGGGATTCGGCAAGACCTTTGAGCTTCTCAAGAAGCTGGAACAAACGCGCGTTCAGGGGAACATTGAAATCTTCCAAGGCAGCGGAAGTAAACCCCTTGCTCCAACGCTCCCTTTCATCAGTATGAGCTTTGAGATGGTCTGGATAGCTAATAGCTCGAGAGCTAATAACATTTCCCGGAATATGATCCGGTTCGAGGGCTCTATATGCTGTAAAGAGGCATAAGTTGATTCGTAGTAAAGTCGAATGAGCTTGACATACCTACACTACGCGGGACTTTGGGATCATGCAACAGCTTTGTAACCACATCAACGTCTGCAACAGAAATAATATTGGGACCTGGTATTCATGACGTTTAAGGGTTTTGGAATCCATTTAGTATGATAAGTAGACCCACCTATCCGAACATGAGTGCCGTACCTCTGATGGAGGTTCATGAAGACGGCATGCCGTTTCCCTCCAGAAATCTGATAAGCCATCCAGAAATTGGTTAGAGAAGCGAGAAATGGTCCGGGATAGGCTGCCAAAGGATGCCGAGGGTTGCAACGATAGAGAAAAAGAAAGCCGAGGAGCCCCGCATTGTGTATGCAGATGACGGCGAATAGTGCAGGCAAGTCCAATCCATGGATGCGAAAGGAGGTGAAGACTGGAATTCCCAAGAGCAGGCCGACTCTTGCCAGAAAGCTACGTGGTTCATAACGATTAAACGCCAGCTGCGCGAGCTGTTCCGAGCTGATTAGGAGGAGATCTAGGTGAAGGAATGAAAATGACTTACAAAACTCCCGGCAATATAATTCCAGTACATTGCACCGACCTTGGATGGCTGTAACGAGGTCCTCAAGGTCAAGAGGGAGGGAGTAAAATACTCGTGGCTATGCTTTTTATTGCAAAGCAATTGAAGCCTCACCTTCAACTAATCGTAATGCACCTCGGAAAAGTCAGAATGTGACAGATATGTGGAGACAGCGAAGCACCTCCTTCAGGGGACATTCCCCAGGCACGGGAATAAAGCACGACAAGAGTTTCGAACTGTCCATCCACCACGTTTCAATCAACGAAAGTAATGTTCATCCATACCATCTCATTTCTCTGTCCTACGAAATCTTCTTCAAAGGTCAAATGTTTTGCACTAAGGCATGGATTTTAAGAATTCCGCATTAGCGGAATACTTGCGAGCAATGCCGTAACATTGGTCCGATGTCAGCAAATCGCTCCTGGCGTTGAAAGGCTAATTTCTTCTTGCGCTGTATCACCGAACTGTATCGCTATTCTAAGATGTAACTTGCCCCTGATCCTCAAGCCATCCCCATCTTGCCAACGATGGAATCGCTTCTGGTACACAATATTTACTACTAAAATGGTGAGTTGGCATATAAAAAAAGGTCATGCGCGCCTCTGGGCAAGGATAGCCTCCCTTCGGGTCCACATCGTCTCACCCCCACTGGCATGGTTTCTGAACTCAGCAGCGACATCACCACCTCCCTCAAATCCCACAATCTTTTGAGTTTCCTCAAATCCACTGATAAAGTGGCTTTGCCCATCAAATACTAAAACCACGATGAGGCGTAGTCCCACCAAGAACTTCTCCCAATTCAAAATATCGCATCTCGAATAGCCAAGGATTGGATTTTATTATAGCCACATGACTGAGAATTTTGAACTCGCTAATATCTTGGACACCAAAACTATGATTTCGGTCGGCAACGACGGTGAGGTGCGTGACAGTCTGGAGGGCAGAAGGAGCTATGTCGGAAGGGGGAATTGTCAGCAAAGCAGCATTGAAATGCCAGTCCAGGCGTATGGATTTGAGTTCTGGTAGGGCAAAAATCGCTCTCCATGCAGCAAGGAGACAGTAATGGTTAGACCAAGCAGAGCAAAAAATGTACAGCATCTGTAGTCCCCGTAAACGTCCTAACAGTCACGGTGATGTCCACTTCTTCTTGGCGAGTCCAGACAAAGCAAGGTGGATATGGAGTGCTTTGATCGTGACCCTTAGGAAATCGTTCGATTTTGTGTCCATCCAGAATAAAAACTCTTCGAATCGCCCTGGAGAATTGATTTGAACAACGCGGAAGGCCGCACGAGACAGACTTTGTATCATAAGAACGGGGTGAGATGGGCTTAGCCGTCGTGATATCTTCGTACTAGTTATATAAATCTTTGGAGAGACAAAGCAAATTACGACGTTCTTCAGCCGTGCTAATTGAAAAGGTGTTTGTCAAAACTTCCTCAATTATTTCTGCTGGGAGCTCCGCGACAACGGCCAATGTGAAATCGCTAGATGGACCAGACCGGAAAATAGATTACCTCCACCGACATCCATTGAGGATGACAAGAGAATTCGAACTCCATGTTCCCCCACGTTCACAGCGTGATGACCGTTGGAAGCAAAGGAGGTCTGAGACTTGACACCATGTGCCGCTTATCTGCGTTCCGCCCACCATGACAAGTTTGCTGCTTGACGTCCTCGGAGAGATTATAGGACATACTGACCTCCCGACGGCACTTTGTTGGGAAATTTTGTCGCATGATGTGCTTCTCTTCGTCCGAAACCGCGTATATCGGTCCATCCGACTGACCAGCCAAAACATCCGACCCTTTGTTGACCATGCATTACCTCTCCTTCGATTCACCCGAGCTGTCGAAGTTTCAACAGGCACTACCGTCGATGTTACGCCACTAATGCGGGTGGCTGATATCATTTGCCTCTTACGTGCGATACTAGACCACAGCGTTTTGGAGAGTTTCAATTATCAAGGCGCAGGAAACACTCCGGAAATAAGGGAACTTGCCCTTCACATATCGAGGATGTCTAGCTTACAATGGCTGGGATTGGATATCTTCGTGGTGTCACCCAGCATAGCCTATGTCGACCTACTCTCTGCCTCGAATCTTCGTCGCCTGAATCTTGTCATCGTCAATGAGGTGACCGTGCCCCAGCCCCCAAATGGCCATCCCCTCCCAGCACTGACCGACCTCGTCCTGCAAGACGATTTCTATGACATACATAGTGAAAGCCTATTGATGAGATGGGCAGCGTCCTGGGTGAGCCTACGGGATGTTCGTCGGCTGACTGTACAAGCTCAACGGATGGACTTTCCCGAGATCTCTCTGAACAACCGAGTGGAAGTACTTGCTCTCAACTCAATTCCTAACGTCGGTATGTCCTCCTTACTGCAATTGACACCATAGTTTCACAGCTCCTGGCCTAGATTCCTTCTTTCACTCTCTTCCTCGTTTCTCAAAACTCACGCACCTACACGTCTCATCGGAAGAACCATATGATATGAAACAATTTCTCGATAAACTCCCACAAACAATGATGCCATGCACAGTTACTCTTCAATATAATACAACGACTTACGACGCTCGTTGGATTTTTTATTACATCATTAAAGAGATTAGTTCCAGGCTTCAAGATCGTCATAATTTCCTCCTTCGTTTCATTTTGCTACACGGGAAGTGGCAAAACCATTTCGCAGGTATCAATGGTTCCAAAGAGCCATGGAATACAGTATCAATGGAGTTTGTGGATATTGAGACAGGTCAAATCTTTTCGTGTCAGAAAGACTCGCGCCTAACCACTGAGTCTGGTCTTTGAATGTTACATTCAACTACCCATAGATATTGTTTCATCAGACCGTTTCATAAACTGATGTGAACCTGTAGGTTCGCTGTGAGAAGGTTCCTAGGGAGGATTCCGTGTGTTTATGGTAGTAATATATACCTTCTTGAATGTGACTCATTGAGGTTGTAGGATGGACGTGAGATGACAAGTTCTCTGAAGGAAAGTGTCGTCTCAAAAGAAACTAATATATAATTTAACGAGCGATTTTCTACATTTCGTCGATATTACGATATGGTAGCTGGAGTTGCTACGCCAAACTGAAGGAAATGATGGCCTAACAGTTCGCTTGGCTCTAAATCTGACCCTCTTTAGACAGTATCGCTTTCTCAGGGTCTGGCATTACGGTCAGGTACGATGTGGTCATATTAAAATTTATTTCCTCTTGTACTCCCCCTTCCGACGAGGACGGCGGAAATAAAAGGCTGCCGTCAAATGCTTCGCGACAGTCCGCCGATGTAGCTTGTCTGGCATTCAGTCTATAGACGAGGTTAGGGGAGCTGAAATACTTGACGAATCGACTAACTCACGAAGCTAGGAGAGAAACTGCAAACACTACTCATCAGTTAAGAGTTTGAGCAGATTCCCTCAACCTTTGCAACGATGGAATACTCACAGCCGGGTTTCGTATACATGATACCTAACCAAACAAAATTATCCATAGTGAGGTATGTCACAACCATTGTGACCGTGAAAGTGCTAGCATCTGTATAAACTAAGTTTGGAGGGACGAGGGGTATTAACTTACCTGGTCAGCAACCCCGTTTCTGGTTACAGAAACCTTCAGAATATGCGAATTTTCGACAAAAAAGACATACGAAAAGTCCAAAGAATGAGTCGATCCACCATCCTCCTTGTTCTTCAATATTCTTAAGTGATTGCTAACGCCGACGGATGGAAATACTCACCGCTCAAATATACCCCTTCTCCTCAACCACAAATACGATATCAAGGATGTAGTTATAACTACGTCAACCGTAACTGATAGTACTAGTGTTGAAACGATGAGCGAGCGGTGTGTCTGAGTGAAGAACAGAACCGTTCGCTCAGACTGTGAAACTATCAGCGACAAGACGTCCATGGCTAAGACCAGTGAGACTAGTGCAATCATGAGAGTCCAGCAAAGCAGTGGAATAATAAGGGAGCGGGATAGTTTCCACAGACGGTAAGCAAAAAACGACTGGAAGTGGAAGGGTTAGTCGGAGGGTATACGCCTTGGAGGAATGATATAAAATGAACCTGGGTAGTCACAGAAATGATACCAGCAAATATTAAGTTCACGTTGATGAATTTGGGATAATAAATGAGATTGGAATGGTCCCCATAGTGCACTAGAGTCATATCCTGGACAGAAAGGATTCCAAAAATGACGTGTGCCAGCATTGTACACCTTAAAGAATGAAGCATGGAACGAAATAGCATATAACGGTGAGAATTTTACCATATAAAAACTACAAGAAGTTTGAGGAAGATTCGGTCCTCAAACTTCTTGAAGTAAGACCGTGCTTCGGCTGTCACTCCTCCCAAGAGGAAGACGGACATTAAAATTCCCAACCCATACGGCGCGACTATATCATTCACCGCATGTCGTAGAGCCTCTCGAGTCACCTCTGAGGTAGAAGGAGGAGTGATAGTAGAAGACATGGGGGACTCTGATCCTTATCAACAGTGTTAGGCTCAGCTCTTTTGAAGGACGGACGCAACGCCCAGCTTGTGAGATGTAGAATCAGCCTTCGATTCCTGCCGGTAAGATAAAAATGTTTGTGTCAGTATGATAGAGCTAATTGCGAGGAGATTGTGGGGCTTAGAATCATCATGTAACATTGTTTCAGTGTATTTACGACTGCCCGAGAAGAGAGACGTTTACCGTGCAACATCTAGAGTAGAAATCGGCTTATAGTAGGCCACGTAAAATTGAACTGAAGACTGCCCGCGTGCATGCATGAGAGGCGCACGCACAGCCTTTGGACAGAAGAGGAAACGAGGGATGAGATATAAACAGTGTGTCCTTGCAAAAGGACGAATCATTTGTTTTACAAATTGTGGCCTCTTTCTTACTATTTGTACGCATTTGTGAAACGGGGACAAATGACAGCGAAAGACTCACTAATGTTTGGAATTGCGCGTGCACCTAGCCTTAGTTTGGCTCGGTCACTTTCACCCTTGAAAGTTAAGATTTATCAGGAGTGTAACAGCTTATAATGTGGAAGATCCTAGAGCAAAAGGTGTGTTTTGGGACGGAATGCCCAAATTCTTTGATGGAGGCGGGAGCCAACCAAGCTTCTGGGCTGTTTGGTCGGAGAGCATCGAAAACATCATAAAATTGTAGAGATTCGAACCATTCCTCGATAAATGTCTGACTATGGGAGAAACAGTGAAGCAGAACCGGTAGCAGAATCTGGCCTCCCAACTGCAAGCATTTTGTGGTTGACATGGAGAGACAAGTTAGGAGTCCGTCGGATGTACTCCAGAGACTGTGGGCGAGGAAGAGACTCAAGAATCTTCAGGAGGATCTTCGGAACCTCAACGAGCTTGCTTCTCATATGCACTCGTATCTCATAAAATTCTCGTACAAATCGAGATTTGAGGTTCTTCTCCTGGTGTTGTTCACTGTCCTGACAGCCTTTACTCAATGTGTTATGGCTAACTCTGGTCGAGTCTTGCTCCATACCTTATGGAAATTATAACTAGTAATCAAACCAACCATTTGGCTATCTTGTATCGATGCTGGGAGGTGGAGGTTGTAATCTACATACTGGAATTTAAATAGCGGGATTATTAACAGCTCACTGAGGTCGACATCAGCGCCTCTTTAGACGGTATCGCTTTCCCAGCTTCCGACGATACAGTCAGATGCGCTGTCGTGATATTCACAGTCATTGACCTGTGCACTCCCTTCGACGACAACGGCGGAAATAAGATACTACCGTCAATTGATTCCTGAAGGGCGTCCGATGTTGACTGTCTTCCATTCAGTCTATGGAAGAGGTCACGGAGGATCCAGCGTATAGTATTTATACGGACTCACGAAGCTAGGACGGAGATTGCAAATACTGCTCATCAGTTGAAAATGTGACCAGATTCTCTCAAATAAAAATGACTTACGTCCTGGTTTCGCATACATTATACCCAACCAAACAAAGTTATCCATAGTGAGGTGTGTTACTAACATTGCAACCGTGAAAGCACTAGGATGGGCATAAACTAGGAGTATAGGACCGAGGATGAAGCTCACCTCGTCAACAGTCCGGTTTCTGAAACAAGAAGTGTTCAGACATTGGAAATTTTAGACAAAAATGACCTACGCAGGGTCCAAAGAATGATCCTATCCACAACCTTCCTCGTTCTTCGCTGTGTGAGAAAACTTGTCAACGAAAATGAAAGCAACTCACCGCACAAATATACCTGCTCTCTGCAACCATAGGTATGATATCAGGGAAGTTGATATGACTAGGTCAATTGCTACTGAGATTACCAGGGTTGCAACGACGAGTGGGCGGTGTGCTTGGGTGAAAAAATGAATCGTTCGCTCGGACTGTGGAGCGGTCATCAAAAGGATGTCCATAGATAACACCAACCCAAAAAGGGCAATCATGAGAGTCCAACACAATAACGGAATGATTAGAGAACGAGTCAACTTCCAAAGCCGATAGGTGAAAAACGACTGGAACAGGTAAGTAAGTCAGACGGATTAGAAGGCCAATAAAACGAACGTGTGATGTTACGGGAATGAGACCTGAAAAGATGAGGTTTACGTGGATGAACTTGGGATAGGAACCAAGATTGTTGTAGTCCCCATAATGCACCACGACCGTATCATGTACCGTGAGAACTCCAAAGATCACATGCGCTACCATCATGCACCTTCAAAGGATGAAACATCAGACCAACGAAAAGACAAAAAAATAGAATTCTTACCATATGAACACGACGAGTAGCTTGAAAAAGAGGCGGTCCTCGAACTTGTTGAAATAGGATTGTGTCGCTACCGTCACCCCTCCCAAGAGAAACATGGACGCAAAAATTCCTAACCCCAACTGCACGACTACCGCATCAACCGAATGTCGCAGCATCGCGGGAGTCTCCTCTGAAGTTGAAGGGGGGATTGTGATAGAAGCCATGTGGATTTTGATATGTCTGTGGAATATTGGGTCGTTCTTTTGAAGGGATGAACCCATACACTGCCTGTGATATCCCTGAGTCTGTCTCCACTTCTTGAATCTACGACGGAATGCGAAGTTACGAGGACGTATCGGACATCACTCTCATGGGCGTCGTTTCAGTGTATTTATGGCCACTTTATACGAGAGACTTCCCTCTGTCGCCGGATTGCTCGAGGGACAAGAACGACCCTTGATATAAATCAGATTGTCCTTGCGAAAAAAAAGAATCTGTGGTTTCGCGGACCATGGCTTATTTCATACTTTCAGTAAACACATGAGAGGGTGAGGAAAGTCGCAATGGAACGGGCGCTAATTTTTGGAAGCATGAGTGAAAGCACCGCTTACGCTTGAGAATTCTCACACTCACCGTTCTGAACCTGGGAATTCAAGATTTCTCGAGTGCGTCAGATGCACTCTGGAGACTAAACACAGGAAAAGGACTCAAGAATCTTGATTACCTTTCGAACCTCAGCTAGTTTGTTTCACATACACACTCGTACCTCCGATGATGCGCATACGAATCTAGCCTGCTTGTCTTCCACCTTCCGGTCTCCACATTGTGCATAAAGGCCCTCTCTGGTCGGGTTTTGCTCCATACTCTATGGTAATTTTAATGAGTGAGTATATTGACTAGCTATCATCTTGTATCGATATTAGGATTGGAATATAAACTCTATATACCAAACTTAACAGCTCCCTCAGGCTGACATTAGTTCTTCTTTAGACGGTATAGCTTTCTCAGGGTCCGACGATACAGTCAAGTGCGCCGTAGTGATATTCACGGTCATAGTCCTGGGCTCTCCCTGCGACGACAATGGTGGAAATAAAAGACTACTAACAACCGATTCCTGAAGGGCAAGCGATGTTGTTCGTCTTCCGTTCAGTCTATTGAAGAGGTCAAGAAGACTCAAGAGCTTTGATGTATGGCGGACTCACGAAGCTAGGAGGGAAATTGCGAAGACTATTCTCCAGTTAGATTCTCTCAAATTTTCCGAAAATGGATGACTCACGACCGGGTTTTGCATACATGATACCCAACCAAACGAAGTTATCCATAGTAAGATGTGTTATTAACATTGCAACAGTGAAAGTGCTGGCCTCGGCGTGAACAAAATTTAGAGGGGATTGAGGATGCGGGTTCACCTAGTCAACAATCCAGTTTATGAAGCAAGAAATATTCAGAATCTTGGAATTTTAGGCCACAAAAAGACGTACCAAGGATCCAAAGGATGACTCTGTCAACGATCTTCCTTGTTCTTTAGACATTCGTTAATGATGTTGCTCACAACGAATGAATGTAAGAAAGACTCACTGCTCAAATATACCCCTTCTCTGAGACCACAGGTACGATATCACAACGTCAACTGTTACTGACAGTACAAGAGTTACAACAATAAGCGGACGATGCGCTTGGACGAAAAACGGCATCGTTCTTTCGGACTGTGGGACGACCATTAACAAGACGTCTATGGCCAAGACGAATCCGACGAGTGTGATCATGAGATTCCAACAAAACAGCGGGATGATGACGGAACAGGCCAACTTCCAGAGGCGATAAGTAAAAAAACGACTGTAAAGTGGAGGGTTTAATCGGATGGTTTTAGAATTGCAACCAAAAACGAACCTGGGTAGTCACAGAAATGAGACTGACAAATATTATATTCACATGGAGGAATTTTGGGTATCGATCAAGATTGCTATAGTCTCCTCAGTGCACGATGACCATATCTTGAGAGGTGAGGACTCCTAGGATGACGTGCGCGAGCATCATGCACCTTCAAGGTATAAAACATCGACAAAACAAGATATCAAGTGTAAAATCTTTACCATATGAATACCACGAGTATCTTGAGAGAGAGGCGGTCCTCACACTTATTGAGGTAAGATCGGGTCGCTACAGTCACTCCTCCAAAGAGAAACATGGACATGAATATACCAAGTCCCAACGGCGCGACTACCGTATTCACCGCGTGTCGTAATGTCGCGCTAGGTTTCGCTGAGGTTGTATGAGGAGTTACGGTAGAATTCATGGCCATGATCCCTCTCCCTGAGGTCGAAGGTTCGTCCCTTTTTGAAAGAGTACAATAATGCATAGCCTGAGCTTGTGAGATAGGTAAATCGGCTGCTAGTTCCTGCCGGAACGACGGAGTGCAAAGATGACTGAGATATGTCTATTTGCAAGAAGGTTATCGGCCTTTCCTGTCATCGACTTCGCCTCAGTGTGTATTTATGACGGCTGTGCAAGGGAGACCTCTCACCGTCAGGGACCGCCAGAGGACGAAGAGCGCTTTTTAGATAAGTCAGGCTGTACTTGCGAAAGCGAGCTCGAGGACAATTCAATTCGCCGATGATGGGTTTATTTCTACAAGAATACTTGAGAGGCGGAGAGAAAGTTACAGCGGAACACTCACTAATATTTGGGATTTGTAGGCGAGGCTAGCCTCAACTAGGGCCTGTTCTCCCCATCACTCTAAGAATTTGATTCTGAATCTTGTAAAAATGAAACAGTTCATCTTTTGGACAAGCTTTGAAGAGCAAAAGGCGGTTCGGGACGCTGTGCTGAAATTCTTTCATGACTGTGGAAAGAGTAACCCAAGTTCTATGGCACAAATTTGAGGAGGCCTAACTATTCCTCAATAAACGTCCAACACTGGGGACTAATAATGAGAATTCGAGACCAGGTACAGACTGGCAGCCAAAAAAAAGGGGGCTAGCGTTGTCAGGTATCTAAGTGAGGTGTAGCACGCTTTGCTGGACCCTTTGAACACATCACAGGAGGGCCTTGCTGATTCAAAAGTTACTCAGGTGGGTCAAGCTGGTATATCTAGATTTAATGGTCTTGATTTACATACTACAGAACAAAGAAAATGAGAAGCTGTATTTTAAACGTATGCAATTTGACCCTCACACTTAGTAAGACTATGCTCGGGATACGTGGTGCATGACTGCGTTGTCCAAGCGCGGTGACTTGCCATGACGCGGCGCCTTACGGGAGCAGAAGGCTGATCAAGGGTGGCTGTAGGCTACATCTTCCTTTCGCGCTTCCAACCAAACCACCACGGTCTTGCTTGGTAGCTTACCCAATCTTCGACTTTTCCCTTAATTCTCCCTCCTTTGGCGCTTGTCAGGAGACGCTTTTACCTCAAGCGCTTACCCACTCATCTCCGTATCCTATCTATATTGGCACGAGGTCTCTTACCGGGACGTAGCGAACCTCACCTTTACCGACTACTCCCACGCCCACGTAATTCCTCCTGGTGGAGAGTGACCGTCTTTTTATCCCTGCACAGTCTGGTACATCTATTACCTGTCTGGTACGTGTTTGATCTTCAACTTGCGGACCTTGCAGCTATGCTCAGACAAGTTTTTTTATAGGGCTAGGGAGAACCATGACCACTCCAAAACCATCGTTTGCCACTATGGCATCGTCCTTTCTAGGCAGGGCGCAGAATCCTATGGGAGCATCGACGGCATCAACAAACCAACCAATGTTCTTCTCTTTTGCCACAGACGATTCCGACGTGCGAGATTTCCCTATTCTTTTACCATACAACAACTTATATTTTCGAGTTTAGACCCACATTGGTCGCAGTCACTATCCACAAGAAGACGAAGAAGATGAACCTCATCTGCTTGGTGGCAGCCACCCTGAGGATGAAGACGAGGATCCATACCTACGACTTGACGAAGTAGATGACGATATTCCGCTGTCCCGTAGCACGAAGGGGAAGGGAAGAGCACTTCGAGAGTCAGTTCCTCTTATGGCGGAGTCTCACGCCAGTCAGCGAAGTGAAGGTGGATGGCTAGCACATGGAATGGCCTCTCCCCCTTCCTCATCCCCCAGTCCACGCTCTAGCTCTGACTCTGACCGCGTCCCACCTCAAGGTCTCATTGCCTCATCCTCACGTCATCCTGTTCCTCCACCACCCAAGCTATCCCATTCGCAGCACCCTCACCAACAGACACCTCGCAGCATCTCCGTCGTTGAATCGCAGCTGACGGAGTCACTTCTTCCGAGAGGTCAAGGCACTCGTGGACGCGATGAATTCAGTCTACCAGATCCGGCACTTTACCCATCACGGAGTCGAAGGAAATATAACGATTCATTTTGGACTTCCATGTTCCTGTTCTCAACATCTATCGTATACGTCGCTGCCTTCCTTGTTCTTATTCTCGTGAAGAAACCTCATGGGGATGGCGAGAAACCGCAGGGTGGTTGGCATACTCCTTACACGACACTGGTTCACACAATGCCGCTGTTGACGGTCCTAACTTTTGGGAGTGCTCTTGGTGCCTACCTTCACGTCTACCTCCTCTCCAAGTAAGGTTCCTTTGATTTCCTTTAATTATCTTCTTCTCACAGCGCGTTAGATTTGTTGGTGCCGTCATGTGGGCAACAGAAATCATCACCCCCGTTCTTCTCCTAGTCTCAGCACTATGGGCATTCATTGGATCATTCATGTGGGAAGAAGATGTTGAGCCAACATGGGGCGAGTCCGTTGGCCTCCGGCTGTTCTCACTCATCCCTCTCATCCTATCTATTTACACCGCACGGCATTTGTTTTCGCTCTCACTCCTCCAGGATGTTGCCACGCACTCCGTTTCTACGTCATCGAGACGTCGTAGGGGACAACGTCAAGGAGCAGCGACAACAACGCGAACGTTTAAACCACGGATTACATTTAGTCTGCCAAGAAGGATTGAGCAGACAAGTCGAACTTTGGGGTTGACAACGGAAGTCATGATCGCGAATCCTTTCCTGATGCTTCTCAGCCCAGCATTGTTGCTGGTTACCGCCGTTGCAAGCATACCTTTTGCAATTGTTGGGTTCAGGTTGCTTCTTATTGGTGAGTTCAGTTTCAGAATGCCCTGCAAGTCCCCTGCTTACTAATCTGGTTGTAGGATATTTCCACCACCATGCGCCTGGAGATAAGACCTGGGATTATCACCTCAAACCTTATGTACCACCGCTATTGGTTCTTACCACGCTTGCATGGCTATGGGGTGTGATGACTGCACGGGGCATTTTACGTGTTTCTTCAAGTGCTTGTGTCGGGGCATGGGTGCATGCAGAGTGCGTACCTTCTGTCCTGCGTAATTTATTCTCCTTAATATGCTAACACCTTTCCCTTTACCAGTCCCGCGATCCGAGAACCACCTCCATTCTCCACCCCGTCTCTCCTCAAGTCGCGTCAGAATACCCATGCTGCGCTCTTCAGGTCAACTCAACCTTCCTTTGGCACGATATGTATCGCTGCCCTGCTACTCTCTCTGGCGCGTATGGCAACGTATACGGCGCTGATCCTTCAACGTCTTCCCATCTGGTTGCGGCCAGTGTTTGGATACCTTAATAATGTAATGCCCGGACTTATGGGTGCGAACGTGACTGTCATGTTTGGGAGTGCAGTATTGAGCGTGATTAGTTGGGTGATTATAATGATTGAATCGAGGACGGCCGCATTGTCAAGGTATGTTGATTTTCTCCTCTGACATTTTTCGCCTCATTCCTTACATTTTCTATCTTCTAGATATGCACTCATGTACACGGGTCTTACAGGCTCGGCTTTCTGGCCTTCGGTCAAACGGGCTCGAGAGTTGACGACGCAAGATCCCAACCGCAAACATGTTCTAGCACCACCACCTCACCTCCCGCTCTCTCTGACACCCCTCCTACTTCCTCTTCCTGGAGCCCTTGCGACATACCTTTTCGTCGCGCATACTTTACGAAGTCCTGAAGACGCATTTGGAAGTGCCGTCTTTGCTGCTGCCGTAACATTTTTGGTGTCTGGATGGGCTGTTGGCGTTGTGGGGGATGTTGCGGACACATTGTATATGTGTTATTGTGTTGATGTAGGAAGAGGAGATGGAATCAAATCAAGGGAGGAAGTTTGGGATGCTGTGGGTATTTTCTTTTGACTGTCCAGCACCCCCTGACTTTTTGTTTCCGGACAGTTTGAACATGACGCTAGTCATCCTATTGGTGCTGCTGCACCTGGTAGACGTGAAGTATTGTTCGACGAGGCGGATGACGAAATTCTTCCCACGTCAACGAAGAAGACCACCACTACCACAGCCACTTCTGCTCCGTCTAACACTCAGTCACCACCACCACCACTTTCAACGAAATCAAAGCGCGTTGCTCCTCCTCCCTTCTCACCAGATCCCATGTCCAACTATTACGATGAATCTTCATCCTCAGACGTTGCTCCAGGTCGAGCGTTTGCTCGTTCGCATCATTCTCATCACCTACCTCCACCACCACCGAGACCTCAACCATTAGTTGATTCGGCAGTGGTTGAAGAGGACATCGATCCGTTCTTGGATGAAATTAGGAATTCAGCAGAAATTGAGCAGCACAGACCTGCTGCTGGTTCAGTGGTGGATTCGCTACCTGGAAGCCCTCGACAAAGTGGTGGTGTTAACAGTGCTGGTGGTGGAGAGGAGAGTGGGATATTTCCGGGGAGTGGATTTTTCTGAAATGAGCAAGTGAAAACATTTTTTTCTCTTTGCTTTAGTAGACATCAAATCGCAATTTTTGTTGGGTTTCATCATGTTTTTACACAATATATATCGTACATAACATTTCCATATTGATTTTTTTTACGAACACCTGATTTTTGTTGGTATGAGAATTCTGTGGTTATGAGTGCCCGCTTCCGGTGTGGAGCTTGGTAGCATTTCGTCCAGTCCATTTGTGAGTATAAATGCGCTCTACTTTTGAAGTGTCTGGTCATAGAAGTTCAAAAAGTTCGTCGGAATTAACCAATGTAGAAGTCTTCACAAGGTCTAACCTCAGTGACTAATTTATTTTTTCATTACCGCCTTCCACCTACTACCCGTTGAACCACTTGTTGCCCGTAACACCAAAAAGATGTTGAACTTATCTCGCTTTCGCTGAGGCATGGGTTTGTGTAAGTGATTTCGCTCCACTTCCGCTCTTACATGTTCAACACGCGACCAGCTCGACGCTGTTTGTGGATGCTCGTCACCTAAAACTCGTCTCCGCGCATCAAAAACCTGCTCATGGAGCTCCAATGCATCTCGATACTGGCCGAGATTAGAGTAAGCGAGGGCAAGGTTGTTCATAGTTTTGAGAGTGTCAGGGTGCTCTTCGCCAAGAACCTGTCTATGTTGCTTCAGAACCTGCTCGTGGAGTTCTAAGGCAGCCTGGTACTGGCCAAGCTTGGAATAGGTGAGGGCAAGATTATCCATACTTATGAGAGTATGAGGATGTTTGTCTCCTGAAATCTGCTTGCGAAGCCTTAGAACCTGCTCGTGGAGTTTCAGGGCTTCGCGATATCGACTGAAACGTGAATAGGTGAGGGCAAGATCGTTCATGGTAGTGAGAGTTTCTGGATGGTCATCTCCCAAAACATGGCTGCGGAGCTTCAGAACCCGTTCACGGAGTTCTGATGCCTCTCGATGCTGGCCGAGATGAGAGCAGGTGAGTGCAAGATTGTTCATGCTTTTGAGAGCGTCAGGATGTTCTTCGCCAAGAACCTGTCTGCACAGCTGTAGAACCTGCTTGTGGAGCTCTAAAGCATGGTGATACTGGCCAAGGTCCAAATATGTGAGGCCAAGGTTGTTCATACTTTTGAGAGTATCAGGATGTTCTTCACCAAGAACCTGTCTGCACAGCGTTAGAACCCGCTCGCTGAATTCTAAAACATCCTGATACTGGCCAAGGTTTGAAAAGGAGAGGGCAAGATCGTTCATTGTGGAAAGGGTGTCGGGATGCGTATCTCCCAAAATCCGGCTACGGAGCTTCAGAACCCGCTCATGGAGTTCTCGAGCATCCTGATACTGGCCGAGGCATGAATAGGTGATGGCAAGGTTGTTCATACTTATGAGAGTGTCTGGGTGTTCCTCACCACAAATCTGTCTACACAGCCCCAGTTCATCCTTATGGAGTTTCAAAGCATCTCTATACCGACCAAGACCAGAGTAGGCGAGGGCAAGATTGTTCATGCTCTTCAAAGTACTCTGATGCTCATTTCCGAGGGTTCGCCTGCGCCCCTTCAGAACCTGCTCATGGAGTGTTTGGGCATCCTGATGCTGGCCTAGATCGAAATAGGTAAGAGCCAGGTTGCTCATGCTGGTGAGGGTATTTGGGTGTTTGTTTCCTACAGCTGCTTGCATCTCCAATAACTCTCGACGAAAGACCTGACAACTCTCTCGTAACAAGCCAGCATCGCGAAACGCACTTCCCACCTCGGAAAGTAATGTGTAGTGTAGCAGGGATTCTAACATTAACGAGTCTCGAAGGTGGGGAATAAGTGCCCTCTTTGCAGCGTATGCTTCTGAGGTGTCCATAGCAGGAATTGCAAGGGAGAGAAGCGTTTGCGATGCACAAAGAATTTCTTGATAGTCCTCAACATGACTTTGAGCCCATTGTTGTACGAGAGGATGAAGCGAAAATGTATTCCGAGCCGAGCTGAACTCAAATAGAGAAAAGGATAGAATCTCTCCGATGAGCTTGCGAAAGCGAAGGATGTTCCAAGCTGAATCAAACGCTGTAAAGCTTGACAGAAAGCGGCTGACCACTGGGAGTACTGCTCCTTCATCTTTTTCAGCAAAAACTTTCCAAGCATCCTCAAACAGGCAAGCCGGAATTGCTTCATGGTGCATGAAGCTCACAAACTCGAGAAGAAGGGCTGCATCAGGGGAGAGCTGGTTGAAACTGATTGTCCATGTTGTGTATATAGAGTATTGGTAGTCATCAGTTTTTTGGATAGACTGCTCTTCCAGAAGCTGCCTGCGATTCTGCTTGTACATCGGCAGGTACTCGGCCAGAGTACATAAGCCTTTGGCGAGAAAGGCGCGAGCCTGCGAAATAGCCAGAGCTAGACATCGAAGTTCCTAAACAACATCATTTTGATGTTGGAGGTGTTTTGAACAAATAACAGAAACACTGACCTTAACGATCGCCAATGCTACTTCTTGTGCTAAAATTTTTTCCACTGGCACCCCTCTCAACAATAGCTCTTTAGCATCTTCCAAGTCTAGCCGGTCAACCCAGATGCTACATTTTGGCGCATGAGCGCACACTTCACGGTTGCGAGTCGTGATGAGAACATTGCCGTGTGGCCATGAGACGTAAGGGTGAAGGTCGAGCGATGGGTCATCGGCATTATCGATGAAGAGCAGCCATTCTTCACATCGACTCCTCAAAATTCGGGTCCCATCATTGAAGGAAGGCTGGTCAGAAGTCCCTACTGCGATAGCGGCCAAGTCGTTTTCGAGGGTGAGCTTGCTTGACCCGTCGATAAAGAAAACGGTGTTAAATCTATGTCGCGCTCAAGTCATGACAAAGTGGAGGAGAGGGGGAAACTCACCGAGTTTTGTATCGCTGAACGAATTCAAGTCCAATTTGTGTCTTTCCACCACCACCTATTCCATACAAAACAGCAACACGGCAAACCTCGCCATCCGAAATATAGTACTCTTCAAGCTGTTCCATTACTACCCGTCTGCCCGTGAAGTACTGGGTTGGCCGTGGGCAGATCTTGGGCTCGAGAACCTTGGGCTTGATTGAGACCTCACCAGAGATGGCATTGATGGGAATACGCTCAGGACGGTGGACGAGATCCAGGAGAAGAGTATCCATATCTCGATTGGTACGAGCATTTTGTAGGTACGAGTGCGTATGAGAGGCCAGCTCTTCGAGGTTCAAAAGGTCGACTTCAAGATTCTGAAGTCCCTATTCCACGCTCAACCTCCAGAACACATCCGGCGCACTTCCAAATCGACGTTCCATATCGTCCGCGAGGCGCTCGCAGTCCAGAGCGATCCGAGGGAGGAGGTCTGCGAGCCCCGCTGAGAGGGATAGGTGGGTAGGATGCCCAGAGCCAATGCTTATGATGCACGCAATGTGACGACCTTTGAAGACCCGTGCCGCTTCTTTGGTGAGCTCGTCGGAGGGATTGTTCCATCGCAATTCGCCGCCAATGAAAGTCTCGCTAATGTGCTTGTCTTCTATAGTGATTGGATCGAAGAGGTCCGGCATAGCTGTAGTGGCACGACTCGCTTCCAAGATCGTGCAGTCAGGGCTCGGGTTGCTACGAGTCCTGTAGTTTCGAAAGAGGCGAGGAAAAATGGCGTTGTGGGATGAAGCAGCGCATACAAAGCTAGCCATGGAGGTTAGATTGTGGTACTAGTGAGTGGATGTCAACGCACGTCTTGCAGGTATCATTCTCCTTTATCATCTTCCCCTCCCCTTCGCCGGAACAGTAGATAATTATCAACCGCTTCATCTCATCCTCGAGTGCTGCAGTCCGCTGTGTGGTGTCGAGTTCTCCAGAAAAGATAGCTTTGCAGAGACCCACTGACTCTTCTACCAATTGGTCTCCAGTCATGTGCAGTACTCCACACATAATGGCCAGGAGTCTGAGCGTTGTTAGATGTAAATTCGAAGAGTCGAAATGTACAACTTACCCTCCCAGTCCTGATCCACACACCATGTCAAAATAATCAGAGACTTGGGGTGGACGTTGCAACTGGTGATCCTCCTTGACTCGGTGCATAATCTCCTTGATCATAAGAGCTTGAGAAATAGCACGTATGCCACCACCGTCTGGTAAATTTGGCGGGTGAGGAGCAGAAGGACCAGGACTGAGCAAACGACGCACCGAAGGATAATAGACGTAAACCATTGGCAGGGGATGGGATGGTGAGTGACATGGTTTTATATAAGAAATGGCGCCTTTGTGAGATAACGGAGGCTAAGAACAGGTGCCGCCGTCTGCGTCGTGGACGCGTGAAACAAGAGCCATCACTGGCGCTTCTTCCTTCATGGCTTGATTTGAACTCCCAGTGCACTGTCTTTGATCGCCCTTATGTGCTCGAACCTTCGACTCCCTTGTTCAAGCTTGTGTCTGAATGAAAAATCTTGAGGTACTTATCATTATACACGTGGGGTAGTGCGGCACGTATTGGGTATCAAGCACCAGCATACCTGAGGCAAAGTCACCACGAATTCTGCAGGATTGTCCCTTATATGCACAATCATATGACCTTGATACCTTTTCTTTATCGAAATAGGCCAAGACAATAACCTCGCTTCCAAACTAACGAGGTCATTCTCTCCTTCAAGTTGTCCCGGCACATAAACCGTGTGCATTTGAGATTGCTAAGGTTTCCCGACTGGAAACTTTAGAGAGGTGTATTCTATGTGTCATGATATTTCTTTTCCTGAGCATCCTTAGTCCGGCATAAACCAATTTACCGAGCTCATGGCAGTAGTTCGCTGTTCAATTTTTACATGTCGGTCTGAACACTAGTTAGGCTAGCGCAGCCACATCACATTTTGCTTGACTTTACTGGCAATAATAAACCTTTGAGAGAGCATCACTGCTGAAAATCAGAAGGTAACGAGTTGTTGCCTCTTGAATAAACCCCAATCCATCCTTCAGGTGAGTTTCGAAACCCGGGAGAATTGAGGTTCTCCACCAAAAAAAAACCACCGTGGTCTACAACAGCAACAGCAACAAAATTAACCCCCGAGGTCCCAGGCACGGAAACGGGAGGGGTGCGGACTACGTCCAAAACCGAACGGAAGACACCAATGACTTGACTAAAGGTGGGACATGGGAAAACCCGACGAACAAGGGTTGAGCCCTGCGGATTCCAGTAAAACGAAGGAGGTGAAAAGCTGCATATTCGTGAGGGGATTCCATATTTTTGTGGGTCGACTGGATACAATGGTAAATACATGTCCTGGCGAAAGGAGAGATGACATGCGTCAGGGTTCCACAGCAATTAGTCATTGTGAGGTCAGTATGTTGGACGTTCTCCTCGAGAATTTCTAAAGGTCAACTTGTCATGATGGGCAGAATAGGGCTTAGAACCCATGCGGTCAGCTCACAAAACACCCTAGATCTTGACCGTCACCACGGCTGTGGGTTTCGTTTCATTGGGACCTGCCCGTTAAATTTCCTTGCGAGCTTCAATGGGCGATGAAAAAGTTGAGAATATTTTCCAGCCTGGTAAATCTGCCACTATCAATGCGGTGTCCGCCTCAGAGCTTCCAAGAGAGATAGTTGAGGAGGTATTGAGAATCGCTCTTTTATCGGGCTCGTTGGAGGAGCGTCGCAATTTGCTTTGCCTCTCCAAAGATCTATACAGCTAGTACGAAAAATTTTTATTATGGCACTCCTCTATCTCACAATATTCATTTGTAAAGTCTAGCCCGTGCTGCATACTATCTCGTCCAAATCCACTCTTCCGCACGATTACACGAATTTTTATTTTGGATGGACACAAAATCAACCGAATTTCTGAGAGTCACGGTAAAAGCCCTTCATATCCATTTGGGTTTCTCCAGGGTGGAAAAGGATACGTGGACCGGTCTTCTTGCTCGGTTGGAGGGGCTGCAGATGTTGTACATTTTCTGTTCTGATTGGTCTAGCTACGACTGCCTCGTAGCTGTATGGCGTGCCATTTTCTTGCTTAAAGAGCTCAAATCAGTACGCCTTGACTGGCACTTCAACTCAGCGTCGCTGGCAGTCCCCCCAGCCGACATCGTTCCTTACGCCCTGCAAACTGTCACACACCTCACCATTGTTGGCGACAGTACACACAGCTTTGGCCTCGAGGACATCAGTCAATTCAATGTCCTCAGTCATTTAGCAATAATCAATCCAATTCTTGGATATTCGAAAGACGACATCTTGCATTGGGAGAAATGCTTGGGTGGACTACATCTCATGGTGATCTTGGTTTTCTGGAGCGAGGATAGTTTCATTAACGGATTACACGAAACGCTTAAGATTGTGGGTTTTGTCGGTGTTGGGGATGTCTCTGCTGAGTTCAGAAACCACGCAAATGGTGATGAGACGATGTGGACACGGGCGGAGGCGATCCTCGCGGAGAGGAACAGGATGCGGTACGAATTGAGCTAGGCATTTGCACATAAATCACATTATCCTTGAAAAATGTTCAAGATGAAATGGTACAGATTGGGAAGCGGGCCTGTATGTTGGGGATTGTTGGGCAAGAATTTTTTCGGTCACTATGAGCAACTGGCCACAACAAAGTATGTTCAAATTCAAAATACTCTGGGACGAGTCGAGCTTAGGGAATACCCGTATTTCACCCATGCATCCTGCTGAGTGCTATGAATTAAGTACAGTCGCTCGCCCGACGATTGTTGCCGTCGCTCCAAGATTCGGATAGTGTTGTCGCCATGCATATTCAGACGAAGGGAAAATTAATGTGGGACAATGATTCGCCGCAAAGTGTGGTCAACAGTTTATTACGTTTGATGGCTTCGCCAAGAATATCGAACGGCAAACAGGCTGTGATGGTGGGAGGATGGTTCGGAACCAATGAAGCAAAAGTCTCGGCCTTCGCTCTTGATTCCGAACTTCATTCCAACAAACACTTCCCCATCATACCCACCTGTGAACTTCCATGGAGGTCCAGAGAGAAACGGAGGTCTTCACAGCTGGTCAATCTGTCAATTTCGACGCGACCATTACCCTCGAGCTCCCACATGAGATCATTCAAGAGATTCTGGCCATTGCCTTTACACAGAGCAAATTTGAAGAAGGTAGAAATTTGCTTTGTGTTTCTAAGGGGCTATACTACTAGTAAGAGAACAAATGACTTATGGGACATATTAATCTTACCCATTTCATTTGTATAGTCTGGCCCGTTTCGCCTACCGTTTTGTTCAAATCACGACGGCAGGGCGATTGAAAGAGTTTTTGTCCTGGATGGACGGAAAATCCACCGATTTTCTAAGGGCCACAGTAAAAGCCCTTCATGTCTGCTTCCTCATGTGGGCACCCAAAGGGGAAAAGTGGACGGCACTTTTGTCGCGCTTGAAGGGGTTACAAATGCTCTTCATATATTGCTCCGATTGGTTCGGGCATGAACGGCTCCTTGCTGCATGGCAGGCGATCTTTGTCCTACCAGAGCTTAAATCACTTCGCCTGGACTGGCACTTCAACGCATCTTCGTTAACCATCCCTCCTCCTTATGTGTATCCATGCTATACATTGCAAAGTGTCACACACCTGACCATTGTTGGACACAGCAGCCATAGCTTCGACTTCAACGATATAGTTCAGTTCAGAGTCCTCAGTCATCTAGCCATAGTGAATCCTACTGTTGGCTATTCGAGGGACGACCTGTTTTATTGGGCTAGGTATCTGGTTGGACTACGTCTTATGGTAATCTTGGTTTTCGGGAACGAGCAGGCCTTTATTGAAGGACTCGATAAAACGCAAAAGATTGTGGGATTTGTTGGGATTGGGGTTGGGGATGCATCCGTTGAATTTCGAAACCACGCGACTGGCAGTGAGACGATGTGGACACGAGCTGAAGCGGCTCTGGCAGAGAGACAGAGGATGCGGTCTGAGCGGCTCAAGCAACGAGTGGCAAACCGACATTGGTATCCTAGGATATAGCTTTTAACTGTTTAAACTGGTATAATTACGCCTTGGAAGCAGCTGAGAAAGAGGACTGTGAATGCACTTGGTTCCTGCTCTGGTTCACGTGTTGATGAGCCCCAAAAATAAGATTCAGAATTGAGTTATAAAAAATCAACCCGGGTTTCGTTTCTACGTAAGGTCAAGATGTCAGTATTTTTGACAACCAGGGTTATCGAACGAGGAACTTGTCATGATCATAGGAACACGGTTGAGAACCAACGATGGTGGGAATACAGCCGAGAATTTACAAGACCAGGTCGAATCTTCGCTCCTGACACCATTCACTACCTGCCCGTGAGGTTCTACCCCAAGGTTCTATGGAGACTAACAGGTATAAGGCAACTTTCCCCGTCGCCATTCCCCCAGAGCTTCCAGAAAGGATAGTCCAACATATTCTGACGATCGTCTTTTTACCCGGCACATTTCAAGAACGTCGCGAGATGCTTTGTCTCTCCAAAGATATATACAACTAGTACGATAAACACATTTCTTATGGATAATAGCTAGGTCCAACTGACGCTTTTTCATTTCTATAGCCTAGCCCAGTTTGTCTATCGCGTTATTCAGATAGACTCTCCAAGGCCATTTGAAGAGTTTTTGTCTTGGATGCAGACAAAATCAGACGATTTTCTCAAGGGCACGATTAAGGCTCTCCATGTCAACCTCCTCATGTGGTGCCCTCCAGAGCGAAATTGGACAGCACTGTTATCACGCTTGCACGGGTTGCAGTCGTTATTCATCTTTTGCTCTGACTGGATTGATCATGATTGTCTTCTTGCTGCATGGCGAGCAATCTTCGTCCTACCAGAACTCTCATCACTGCGCCTGGACTGGCATTTCAACGCCGCTTCGCTGACGATCCCCCCTCCTTATATATATCCATGTTATTCCCTGCAAACTGTCACTCACCTCACTATTGTTGGAAACAGTGACCATAACTTTGGCCTCAGCGATGTTATTCAGTTCAGGGTTCTCAGTCACCTGGCTATAATCAATCCCATGGTCGGCTATTCGAGGGACGACATCTTACATTGGGAGAAATATCTAGTTAGGCTGCGTCTTATGGTGATTGTGGTTTTCGGGAATGAGGGGAGTTTTATCGCCGGCTTTGACCAGACAGAAAAGATTGTGGGAATTGTTGGGGTTGGGGATGCGTCTTCTGAGTTTAGAAACCATGCGAACGGTGGTGAAACGATGTGGACAAGGGGGGAAGCCATCCTCGAGCATAGGGTGCGAAGAATCAAGTTTACATAGTGAATTAGCACTACGATTCTCCAAGCACATAAAAAGGGCACAAGATCAGCAGCTATCAGTTAAAATCAAATTGTTTTTCATAATGTCTTTGGGTTTGCGAATGCATCTCTTTCATAGGCAATAAAAAATGGTGAATCAACTTAGCAGAGAAGAACGGTCGATGCCTAGGACGCCCTCTTGATCGTCATACTCAGGATCTTCATCATAAGGTTGAAACCTGATCTTCAACTTGGCGACTTCACGATTCGGCCACCTTCTCTTTCTTTGCTCATCAATATTCTCTGCCCCGATCATCGATTCAAAGGATAGCAGAGTATACTACATGGATAAAAAAGTTAAATGTCCAAAAGAAAGCAGAAGGAAGGAATAGAGAAGCTTACATGTGCGTCGTTCCCCGCATTGTGAAGATGAGCAGTCGGCAGCTCGAGGAGCCGACACATTGTCTCCAAGCTGCGATGACAGAGGGAGTCATCACCTTCCAAAGCCGCAAAGAGCTCCGCAGTATCGAGGATATAGATTCCTTCGGTTGGCGGGGAGTCGGGCAATGTATAGGAGTATCCTGTAATTGGAGCTTCAATGTCACTTGAGAGGAGATACCTGGCAAAAAAAACAATAAGCTGTCAAAGCTGCGCCAAAAGGAAAATGAAGAACAAACTTCATGTCCTGAACATAGTCATGGAACACGAGGAACAAGGGGGCATCAAGAGTCTTATACCTCTCGATAAGATCGCATATGGCTCTCGAGAACCGCTTTACTCCAATTATCTGACTCTCCCCAAAATCAAAATTCTTTCAGATATCCTCAGCTTTTCCAGGAAAATTGAGACATGAGAGAAGGGACCTCAGACTCACATCCCTGTTATCTTCAACTTCAGTGCCATTCCGATATTGCTGCCTTTCCTTCACAATGAAATGTCCCACGTCGTTGGCTCTGTGCCCTTCAACCCCCACGGTGCTTGAGAAAGAAAGAGAACTATACCCAAACTCAGTGATACAGGTATGGTCTTTCTCCCAGGCTTCAAAATCAAGAGCAAGCCAGGATCCTTTCTTGGCCTTGAACGCTTCTTGAACTTGATTGAATTGCGTACGACGAGCTTTGAGAAGTGGATCTGTCCCTTTAAGCTTTTTGTTAATTTTGTCCATGGTCTAAAAGCGAGGTCAAGACATTGATGCGGTGTTAAACTAGGGCAGCAGGGACTGACCTTAAATCCTTTCTTCAAATCATCTGCGGTTTTGTATACAATCGGAGCAATATGTTTGAGATTGGATGCTGTTAACATGCAAGTTGAGTAAGGCATTGGGAGCATTTCTTTAGTAAGCTAAAGTCACGATGAGAAATCGTATCGATATATGACTGAACGAGCGAGTTGTACCTTCATTGCGTGGAGCCAATATCGAATGTAATCGACCTGTTTTGAAGAAAACAACAGTCTAGATTCTCCATTTGCAAACGTTCCTGGCCATAAATCAACTCAACTGAACCCTTAAGTCTGGAGCAAGGGAAGCAAACCATGATAAAGTTGTATCCCGTCGATCCCATCGATGTGCAGTGGACTATCAGGATGACATAGACCCTCATAGGCTTGGTAAAATTCAGAAAACAAGAAAATAGCAAGTTAGGAGACGACCACAACGGACAGAGAACAGCTGCAAGAGGATTGCCATCACCAGTGTCTGGAATGGCGTCCTTCCTAGAACGAGGGCAATTTCAATTTTGGTTATTTCAAGGGACATAAGCAGCGTATTTTCACCATTCCATTTTGATATCAGTCCATCGATAGTAACCTGTTACAATAGCGGTATTGTTTCCAACCATGATTGCCTGCTGGAAGGTGATGGTTGGGGCCAAGAACGACGCCCACAGTTATGTATATCGGCCAAAATTCAACCGCATGTCAGATATCCTATCGAAGTTTGACATTCTGTCTGTTGCATGAGTTCTACGAAGCCTTCGAATTTTGGAGAAAAGAGTGCATAATAAGCAAAACTCCCGATATCCTGAAATGATGATTTAGTTCTCTCAGAGGCTTAGAGGAATGATTAATATAAATTGAAAGTGGTCGTTTACAGAAGCATGAGGGTCTGTTCGGATCTCGCTATAATATTATTATGTCTCGATATCTTGCCCATACAAGGAAATTGATTTCATGCTGACCTCCCCCAAAAGGAAAATATGTGAAGTTGACCACCATATATGGGAAAGATATCGAGACATAATAATATTATAGCGAAATCCGAACAGGCCCTGAGGTAATAAAAGCTTGTATACATAATGTAATTTTCCGTTAGGCAATCTCTCCTTTAGTAGGATTGTGAATGTGGAGATCAGGTCACTCAATAGACCTTTCCCTCCCCTTACATTGACTGGCAGGAATAATAGTTGTTGTGAGGTGACGTTAGCCAAATGTTTCACTTCCATTCGTGAAGGATGTGACTAGCCAGGGCTAGCAAGTTTTATTGAGTGTTCTTCCAAAACCTTCTTGATCTCGGCAGAATTCATCCTCCTGGCCTGAGCAGCACGTCTGTAAGAGGTGAAGCTCAGGTCGTCGATACTAAGATGCTCTGTGTAATCTGGGGAGCTATTCAGTAAGAGGAAGTGAACGACACGACGGTAAGACGAAGGGAAGATCATGCGTAAGTAAGAACCGACGATCCGATTTCCCTAAATCCTACCCAGTCCAACCCAATCCTTAGAAGTTAGGTTTTATTTACTTGTTGTCTTTATATCCGAATAAAAAGGCTATCATGCGAAGTTCAAGCTGAAAAGTGGAATTGTGTAGGAAGGAAGTGAAACCTGGGCAACTACCAAAAAAAAAAGCTTGTAAAATTGACACAATGGATTGAATGGTAGATTCGGAATAGGAAATACAGTGAAACAGATTGAATAGCCAAAGCAATGCGAGAGCAACTTCTTCCTACCTCCTTCCATAAAAAAGTAGTCAACACTGATATTTCCTGTCGTGGGTATGTAATCGAAGGTCCACTGCGGGGCCAGGTCGTCACCACGGGCGAACAGGATTTTGACCTCCAAAGATCGGGGCAGCGGTAGCGGTTACTGGCGGTCTAGCAAGTGGGGATGATGTTGCGGGCGCAAAGGGATTCGCAGGACCAAATGGGTTGGAAGTTGAAGCTGTTACAGGCCCAGGTGTTGCAGCAGTCGACGTTGGAGAGAGTTCAGCAGAAGTGATGTCACGAGGAGGGCGACCAGCCTGCATCCATGCGACGCGTAATTCCTGTGAGAGAAGAGTGAGACGCTTTAAATAAATAAATAGTCAAGAAAAGCGCTCACCTCAAGGCTGTGTTTATTGAATTGTTCTAGAGCAGAAATAGCTTGGAATTGTTCATTGCCAGAAGGATTGGAAGTCGTCGGAGACCCAGTTCCTGAACCGCTGAATAAAATGGACGGAGTTCCTCCTACAGGCGAGGGAGAGGGTCTGATAAAGGGTGCCATGGTCGTACCAGGAGGTGGATCCTTTCTCCCTTGCAAGTATGCGTAGTATCTCAGTTCCTAAGCAGAAGATGAATATCTGGGCTCGATGAGAGGATTTAAAGAAAAGAGAGTACCTCAGGAGAGAAATTACTATACTCTGGCATGGCGGAGACGCTCTGGTAGGTTTCTGACTTTAATGTGGGGGCAGCGAGGAGTGTTTGGTTAATAGGGTCCACAGGGACGGCCTTAAAGTTTTGGATAGCTGGGAGTTGCGCAGGATCTACAATTGCAGATGCACTGGTAGATGCCAGGAGAGGCGTTCCCGTGCTTCCATCACCAGCAGGTGTGTAGGGTTCGAATAGTGGAGGGAGGCCTTGTGCTTGGCGTAAGGCAGCGGAAGTTGGTTCTTGCGGGACTGGCTGGGGTGGTTGTCCAGTTGCAGTGAAGGATTTTAGATAATCATTACAGCGAATTTCCTGAATGTTTAATGAGCAAATGGCGCGTTTGTCAGGTCATGCCACACGCGTACCTCGAACGACTGGCCAATGTCTAATCCAACACTGAAGAACTTTTCTTGTCTCGCAAGGGTCATTGGTTAAAAAAAAGTCCACAAATGATTTCGTGAAATTTGGGAGATAGAGACGTGAAGAAGGGATGGATGATGAGGGGAAGTGGAAGGCAAGCGGTGGATGTAATTGTGACGGTCAGGTTCAAAGACCTTCATCATCACCGAAAGGCTTTCTCCTCGTGCTATCATGAAGCTCAACTACAATTCCACGCGACTCCTCGTACTTTCGAAATGTTCATCTTTCCTGTCCATCGCTTCACAAATTCGTCGATTCACCTTGCATTTGGGAATTCTTCGCTTTGAGCAGCCGCCGAACCTCCCAGCGGCTGCCTTCGCACTCGTTCAGGACTAGCCGTGGCTCGATCCCAGCACTTAAAATTTGAATATGTTTGAACTAATATCTACTATTTGCTCGGTATATCTGGCCAAGCCCTTTGCCAACTTACTGAGATGACTATCCCTTCGATCAGGCCCGTGTCCTATAAGTGAAGCTGCTTTGGTGAGTTCTGGTTCTCGAACTCATCCATTCTTTCTTATGTATACTTCAATTCTCTTCTACTCTCTAGTAGAGTGGTCTTCCCATGAACAGATGTTACTTGGCTGCTACCTCTACAAACCGATGTTTCTAAAGTCTAAGCTCTTGTTGTCAGGCGTGTTTCCACCAATGCATCACCGCAATAACTTGGAAGCAGGGCATGCTGAAGGTGGAGAAATCAACATGACGAGAATTTAAGATGGTGTTCAATTCTTCCTGAGCAAATACTTGAATATTCTCTAATTTTCGCCATTATTCAGGTACCTTAGGACATCTATTTACTGCGTTAAACCATCTGCTTTATAAACAGGGATTTTAATGTCATCTGAAATCGGGCGCTGCTTGTTATCCCACTTCCCATTCAGCAGCCTTCTCTCCTTCGCCCAATTCGCGATGTTATCGAACTTAACGCATTGGTGGGCTGTGGTATCCTGTGGATCTATTCTTTGAACACTTTCTTCCCATTTGAAGACAACAGTGCCAAGGTCAGGATTGCACATAATTGACTTCCTTAGGGAGTCAATGCAATGACTTAGATGGATTATGTCTCCAGGTTTAGACATGTTGTACTTGTGGTAATGGTCATTGAATACGGCTTGACGCATGGCATTCTGCAGATACCTTATTGTAAGCGGTTGTTTATACTGACTACGCGATTGCTTTACTCACCAGACAATGGAGGTCATGGAATACATGAAGGCCGATAATGTAGTGGTCTTCGTCCCCTGGTATCGCCGTTGTCTTGTTTGGCAACAAGGCGGCTTGTTCCTTTGGGATCCTCATGAGACCGTCTATGTATGTTCAGGTTCATACCTTATGTTCAGAGATCAAAGCACTCACAGTTGTATAGATCATGCCATGCCTGGTCCACGTCTCTGGATGTTCCCTGATATTTCGAGAAATCGTGGTGAGAGCCAGTATGAAAAACGTTCACTTCATATTCTAACGCTTCCCTAGCTGGAGCTGCTCACAGATGTAAGTTCCTCCATAACATAGGAAATAATGTGCTGTGAATGCTTACAGTAAATTAAAGGCTTTGTCAATACGTTACCGCCTCTGCGCCCAAGGAAGTACACCAACATCGCAGTGATGAGCGCAGTCTGGAGCATGCATATGATCTTCCAGCGTTGGTCATAGGATCCAGTTGTGGGTCCCAGCTTCTGAATATCTTCTTCATTTTCTTCATCGTCCTTGTCCAGGAGCCGTTGGTAGGAAATGCGAGGGAAGGAGAACTTGGGGTTGAAGGTCATGGTGGAAATCTAAGGTCCGCTAAACTCCTTTCTCCAGTCTTTTTCCGTTTCCGAAAAAATGATTCCTATCGCGTCCAGGATGCTCCATGACTGTTTGCGTTGTTATGGATCTTTTTTTTCTTGCCTATAGCAATCGCGGACATCGTCTGTCGGGACATGTTGCTTTTTTTTGATGTCGTTCCCAAATCTCCCAGGAATCTGCTAGGTTGTAAAAAATAGCAAACGATGTTGACAAAATTAGGGTGATAGGGATACGTGGAATCATACGCGTTGGTGATTATTCTCTCAATCTGAAGTACATGTATAAACTAGAGATCCTCTCCCTTAGATTTCCCCTCATCGTGCCGGTCCAACTTCTAGCCAGTGTCGGAGAAAAACTATAAGATCCTTTCAAAAGGTAGACATTTCCGATACTGACAGGGATTTATGAGCACCTTCTGTCGATCCCTATCAGTTGTTGGCTGGCCATTGTTCCTCAGAGACGGTTAGTTGGGAAGCGTTCGACCTTATGGTTCAGGAATACGACCTCACGCTGCCCGAGTTAAAAATGAAGTACAGAAAAGATCGTCACGAGATGAACATCAGTCAAGTAACACCATTTTCCCCAAGCTCCGGTCCCCAAGCCCTCCAGACTAGTTAATAGCTGGCCTTCCTCAATTGTTACAGGCAGGCGATTCAGGACTTGGAGAAACCAAATCTATGTTCGATTCGAGAGGCAAATCATAATATCTGAACATGAGGCTCAAGCAACTTTCTGGTGTGTGCCCCACAGTGGCAATCATCAGCCTCCAACTTGAATTCTTGTCTTATTTTCCGTGAAGAACGGGGAGCGCGCATCGCACAAGGTTTATTCCACACATGTATAGCTGACTAGAATCCGACTGCTCGAAGGATTTTTTTCGATAGGTATCATCTCGGACGCCGTGGCTGTCGACTCATTATGGCGTAACTCGAGTTTCTTGCGACGTTAGATCCGCGAAAAACATATAAAGGGAAGCGAATTTCAATGCAATCTTCTTCAGGCAGTTCACAAAACCCTTTTCATAGCATTATATCCCCGTATCTCGACGATGTTCAGCAAGACCCAACTCATTTCCTTCCTCACTCTTGTGTCATTCAGTCTCGCAGCTCCATTGGAAGGCCGCGATGTCTCTGGGTATGTTGCTCACTCGATTGATATTGCATAAAATAGAAAAACTTACAATACGGAATAGAGACAAATTGGCCAAACGCGCCGAGGTTCTAGCTAATGTTGCTCGTGAGGATGCCTCTGTGTAAGCTTAAGCGCCCTCTTTTTCGAGGACTGAACTGACATTGGCCTAGGGACGGAATATATCATGACCTTTATCGTCGTGAGGCGAATCCTGAGGATGCGTCTGTGTAAGCCAATATATCCTTTTTTAACAACAAAAGTTTTACTCTCACTCAGAGACGGAATCTACCATGATCTCTACAAGCGTGAAGCTAGCCCTGTGGATGCCAGCGTGTAAGCTTGCTCCGCCGCTTCAACGAGAAACAATATCCATAATTATTTAGTGACGGAATATACCATGACCTTTATCGCCGTGAGGCGAATCCCGAGGATGCTTCTGTGTAAGGCTACGAACTCCGCTCTGGGAGCAATGGATTTACTCTTATCTAGGGATGGAATCTACCACGACCTTTACAAGCGTGAAGATGCCAGCGTGTAAGTATGGTTAACTATTTACTGGGTCACAGCGCTAACAATTATTTAGTGACGGAATATACCGTGACCTTTACCGTCGTGAAGCGAACCCTGAAGATGCCTCTGTGTAAGCCTACAAACTCCCTGTCCAAAACAAACCAATTTACTGTCCCGTAGTGATGGAATCTATCGTGACTTGTACCGCCGCGAAGCAAACCCAGAGGATGCTTCTGTGTAAGTTCATGCTTCCGCTTTAAGAAATTGAAAGAATACAGAACTGACTACCTTCGAGCGATGGAATCTATCGTGACTTATACCGCCGATAATTTTGACGGAAATGATATGTAGTCGACATATGAGACAAGCCACAAGAAGAGTCAAGCGATCGACGGCGTGTTTCTTTCAATTTCATGGTCATGATTCACTACACTGATTCTGAACCTTTTTATATATCTGATATATTACCTTCATCGAAATCAAAGCGTTTTATACGATACCGGCTTCCAAATACCCATTTTTCCGGATCGCTTGTCTTCCGTGATCAAAATACCTATCACGGTTTCCGTGGTTTATGTTTTCTTTTATGAGAAGCTTTCATTTTATCTCCCACAACCGCCATTATCATTACACCACCGTGGGGGCTCAGACGATGGAAATCGCGCTTTTGGGAGCGTAGCTTCGAACCGGGAAATACAAGGTATTGGGAGAGTTCTTACTGTTCCAGGGTAGTTCTCACCGCACAGTCGCCAAGAGATACGTTGGGTCCAACCGTTGGACTGTGGCGCAAACGTATCCGAGCGGAGCTTCTTGCTCTTCTGAACCTGAATCTGATCCGAAATACACACTTGCGTTCCTTGCTTCCGGTGAACTACTTAGCTACTTATTCAGAATTTGAGCAGCTGCTGCGCATGCTGCCCACGGAAACTCTCAAACGAGCCTTATTATCTTTTGGCAATAGAATTCGGCAAGGGGAGAGCTTTTCGTCTGGAGGCGCCTCAATCATTGATATGGAATTCATGCCTGATCCTTGTGATCAGTCAAATCCAGACACGGCGTGGTTAACAGCTAAGTACGTACTCGGTATACTAACTATTTGAATGAAATCGCTGTATTTTTTTGCAGGCACAGACTATCATAGAGCGCAGGTGAAGTTGAATTCTACCCAGGATATCACGGTCGTAAGGATTGGTGGTTGCGCTGTTAAATGTAGCCCCCTTCTGGGTTGCCTTCCATGAGATGTCGCTACTGTGGTATCGTGGCACGGTTTGCACCTCTACCATCTACTCAGTCAAGAGTGAAAGGGGATGTTTCACACTTAATTTCACTTTCCCAAGAGTTCCCAAGAAAAGTTGCCGCCTTGAAGTTTTGTCCCCTGGTTGGCAAGCCAGGATTGTCGCAACTTAAACGACTTTTCCGTCGTTGTGATTGTCTCATATTTCTTCCCAAAAGTTTGTCAGAGAATTTCATGTCGACTACGGAGCCCAGTCCGTAATGCAGAATGAGCTGCCTTGGAAATATCCGCAGCGTGTAACTTCACCTTCCGTTTTGAGTCCAGTCTGGCGTTGGGCACGTGTGAAGGACGTGGTGAAATCACCTTCCCGGTATTTGATATTGTGCCTAACCCCACCATGTGATGTACCCACCGTCTGCCTATGGATACTGGGTATGTAACTGCTCAGCCCGGAAATGAAATCCCTGTACTAGCAGGCGCAACACGGAAAGCACCGGTCAGCGGTTGACTCAGACTCTTGTCAAGATTGCTGAAGGCGCTTTCAGGCATCTTATTGGTAGTTATGCAATGGATTTTGTAGCGAACAATGCATCAAACGCGACGAGATGCGTGAAACTGTTCCAGAGCAGCCCAAACCCTTACCCCCAGTTATACATACGAAGGTTAATAGCTTTCATTTTAGAATAAGTAGCGGTGCTTCTTTTGAGCGATACATTGCGTGAGCCCAAAAATAAAACAGGGTTTCGAAGCAGTAGCCATTGGCTGATCGTCGACAGAAGGTTTCGGCATTCTCCCTTAAAGTTTTCAAGCGCAGATTTCTCCAAGCACAATCATCAATGGTTTAGTATAAACATTTCAGCGTCGAAGAAATATTTGTGAGGACCCAACTGTGGTTGTTATGCTGAGGCGGACCGTATTTCAGGCGTTGGTGTATGTGGTTGGCTTCGGCTGTATCCTTTTGCCTTTAGCATGCTCCCTGACGACTGCTCTGCCTTCAGGGATCAGTCTCCTTCTTTCTTAAAATTCATTAGATGCATGACGATAAGGCGAAGCTTCGTTCGCTCCTCCACTATATAAGAGCATGGCCGTGTATGTGGTCTGCCATCCCTCTTGATCTTCGCATTTGTCGTCAGTTGCACCCGGGTCAGCGCAAATGCACTGGAGTCATATTGTCTGTGGTTTGGTTGGTCACCTACCTGACAGCAGCCTGGGATTCTAACCATCTGCTTTGTATAGCTTGCGCATCTCGTGTTTAACCGTTATGAACCACGAAGCGTGAGGGCGAGATTTGCCCTGCTCTTGGGGATCCCGATCCTTAACTCCTTTCGCATCCATGGACTTAACGCGCTTGCCTTTTTGAACGTCATCGGTATCCATAATGCCGTCCTTGTCATCAGCCTTTTCCTTTATCGGTGCAACCCTCGACATCCTTTAGCGGTTTATCCTGGACCATTTCTCGCTTCCCTTTCCAGTTTCTGGATGGTTTATAAGGTCTCGGGAGGGAAACGTCACGTCCTGTTAACGAAACTCCACCAGAAGTATGGCCCTTATGTCCGAATAGGTGAGCCTGATTATTGATATTGTACCTCCAGAACCATTGACAGTGATACTCTTTAGGCCCAAATATGCTGTCTATTGTGGATGTCGATGCGGTTAAAGCGCTATTATACGATCCCAAGATCCCTCGGAGCTTAGGTATGCCCAACATAGTGACTGTTCGATCAATCGACGATTTCATTTCTCAGGGACTCGGGCACTGGAACCAGACCATATGCCTGTAAACATGCTAACGGCTCGAACCATCAGCTATCCAGACCATTTGAAAGCCCATGCGGAACAAAGAGAGCGTTGGAGCAGAGGTTGTACATCTGCCGCTTTAGATGATTTCAATGTCGCTCTAAATGCTCGTTTGTTCCAATTTCTGGAGAAATTCAAAAATATGGCCGACTCTCGGTCAGAAGTAGACCTGGATGAGTGGTTCCGGCACTTCGTGTATGTCATCTACGGCGCCATAAAGTTTGATATTATTGGTTAACCGTTCCTACAGGTGGGATTTCATGGGAGATCTCGTTTTTGGAGGTGGATTCTCAATGATTGAAGATGGAGAAGACAAAAGTGGATATCGATTTCTTGTGGAAAACGCTTTGGCGTATGTGTTTTATTCTTTCATTTACCTGTTGCTTTGTACACTGAAGGTTCCTATGCAGAATGCTGACGCCGTTAGTCTATATCCCATGGATAAACAACTTCCTCCCGTATCTTGCCATGTTTGGTAATAGCCAAGGCGAAATTCTCCGATTCGCTGAAAAATGTATAGTTGAAAGGAGCCGTAGACAGTTGGCATTTAGAGATCTGGTTTACTTCTTTGTATGCTATCATTTTCCTTCTTTTTCAGTTCAACTCGTCTCATCCAAAGGTTTTAGGCGAAAGAAGATGAGCCCGAGCACTTACGCCCTTCCAGAGATGCTATCGTGAATGATGCCTTTCTAGGAATCATTACGGGGTCTGACTCCACTGTTACTACATTCAGCTCGCTATTTTACCTCCTGCTCTCGCATCCCGATAAACTTGCGAAACTTCGGGAAGAGATTGACTCTCTAGACGAAGGAGAACTGAACAACTTGTCACGATTGGCCAAACTTCCTTACTTGAACGCTTGCATGTGAGGGACTGCGTAATACATACCCTCGATGTTGCATTGATTTTCTTGTAGTGATGAGGCGCTTCGTCTTTTTCCTCCTCTTTTATCACAGCTGAATCGTGCTTCCACTGGCAAGGTCATTGGAGACCGGTAAGATTCCTCTCATCCATTTCGACGCGCTTCCCCAATGGCGTCTTCTATCCAGTTTTGTGCCCTATGGAACGACCGTTTATATGCCAACCTTCCTTTTCGGTAGAGATCCTCGTTATTTCTACCCAGAGCCAACAGCCTTTTGGCCAGAACGGTGGATGTCCGAGGAGAGGAAGGCCAATCCCGAAATCATCCATAACACGCAAGCTTTTGTTCCTTTTTCCGCCGGTGTGACCCTGTGTATTGGTTTGTTCTTCTCCCTTGTAGTGTTGTGATCCAAGGACTATTCACGAAGGTTTCTCTAGGAAAACAGCTAGCATATCGCGAGCTGAGATTGGGAACTGCCCACCTCATTCGGAAGTTCAATATGAAGCTAGTTTTGAAGAAAGGCACCGTCCAGCCTCCAGGAATCGATGAAGTCCTGTTTGAAAAGACGTGTGACTGGGCGGCTCCAACTTTCGAGAAAGGCCTCATATCAGTAAGTTTGGAGAGTCGCGCTTAATTTGGAATGAAACAATGTTTTGTGACTTCAGCGAATGATAAGTATGTAAGTACATAGGGCAATAAAAATTCATATTTGTGGACCTGTTATTGTGGAGATTTAACTTGACAAGCCAATGTTGGGAAACCCAGGTTATTCTCGTCCTCTTCGGAAACTGGAATATATTTTGACCTAGAGGTGGAATCTCCTGCAACTTTTACCTGTGTGAAAATGCGAGTGTGTAAACATGTTTCCTGCCCATGAGGCGCTTCGTCTCTTTCCTCCCCTTCTATCTGCACTGAATCGGCTATCTACTGGCTTGGGGAAGGTCGTAGCAGGCTGGTAAGAAGCTTCTTATCCGTCTTAGCATACATCGTAAATGGTATATTCTACCCAGTTTTGTTCCTAACGGAACGACCGTTTTCCTGCCCAACTTTCTTCTTGGTCGAGATCCTCGTTATTTCTACCCTGAGCCAACAGCTTTTTTTGCCTGAGCGATGGCTGGCCACGGAGAGAGCAGTTAAACCCGAGATCATTCATAATACACACGCGTTTGTTCCCTTTTCTGCTGGTGTAACTTTATGCCTCGGTTTGTTCTCGTCTTTTGATACAACGGCGACTCCTGAGCATCCTCTAGGAAAACAACTAGCCTATCGTGAGCTTCGACTGGGAACTGCTTACCTCATTCGGAACTTCAACATGAAGCTGGTTTTGAAGGAAGGCACAGCCCAACCTCCTGGGATAGATGAAGTGTTATTGGAGAAGACGTGCGATTGGCAGACGCCCATTTTTGAGAAGGGTCTTATGAAATTAATTTTGCAAAATCGGGTTTGAAATGGAATGAAGCATTTATTGTAACTTTATGGGGATGATAAGAAGGTCAATAAGGAACCTGTATTTGCGACCATGTTATTTGTTCATATACTTTCATGAGCCGACATGGAAAATACTCAGGGATGAATGTTATTCTAATTGTGATTCCCTTTTTGCCACCACTCTGCCCAATTGCGATTGTTCAGATAGAAGTAATGGGCGCCCACCACTAAGCATTTTTTGGAACCCATCACTGTACCCTGCCATTGATTCATTTCTTGGTTTCAACCACCTTAGCCATAACTTCCAAGACACGGTCATAATAATCCCTTCAAATGGAGACTGATCGCGGTCACTAGCAATAAGAGATCTGGGTGTTCGGCTGAACCCTAGTACCCTACCACTACTTGATTCCAAGACAAGCAGAAAATAGGTCGAGAAGGGTAGTCTCACATGCTGCCTTGTAGAGGAAAACAGCGCAATTACATAAATCTCAGAAATTTTGCCATTCGAAGGATGACAACCTATAAGCGAGGTTCTCAAAAAACCGGCTTGGCGAGTCGTTATGACATCTGTCCCTTTTGATTCGGGTCAGCGAGGTAGCCAATAGCTGCTCGTCTGAAGGTCATGGCAACTGAATGCGATGGCTTCTCTGCCTGTTGATGTCCTTAAGTTAAGCCTTTCTTGGATGATCATATACCCAAAATCAGCATAAAACCTTGTAATGGATAGAAAGATTATTGAAATAATCCATTATACACACAAACAAAAGGTCTGGCGCTGTCGGATTCAAAATTTGCCTATCGATGGATAATCTTGTCATAACAGACAGCCGCCACTTGAACCAGCCTCTTCTTTGTCAGTTTCCCAAGTAAGTCTGCTTCCTGGACGATAACATGATCGTTGGCCCATTTGTCATTCCAGAAACAAGTGGAAGGCTCAGAACATCGAGGCGAAGATGAACGAGGAATCATACTGTTTACTTCGTGGCCACGATAGCCACATCCTAAGATGAGTGACTCGGCCACCAAATAAATGGACAGCTCGGCATAGAAATGTGTCACTACATCAATGCAAAGCATAATCGGATACTTTCGAAATGAGAATGTAAGGTCGTTCATGAACGTCAAAACTTGAATTCGTTCAGGGTCACCAGTGATTAAGTTTAGAAGAGATGCACACGAAGGTGAACAACTTCTGTATTAAGAAGAATGAGTGAAGCTTCATTTTCGGTGATACGGCGCAAGTAGTATCCAAAAGAGAATAGGGTTTAAAAGTATGCAGCAATTCGCTGAGAATCGAAAGCACATTACGGCATTGACCCCAATCTTTCCCGAGTGCAATTTTCTCGAGGCATGAGAATTAGCAGTTTGGTGTAAACAGCTGAGCCTCGGAGAATTTTTTATGAGGGCCCAAATATGATGAAAGGGTTAGGTAGATGGTCCAAAAGTTTAAACGTTCTCTTGTCTTTGACTTTTTCTTTATCTCATGCCCTTAGCATGAAAGAAGGGCTCCGCTGTCTTCACATGCTCTGTCACCGTTTTTCTTGACTCGCGTCAGGTGCACTACGATAAGGCGAAGATCGTCTGCTGTCCCACAATAAAGGGCATGACTACATTTGCCGTATCCTATTCCTCCTGCTCCCCGCACTCGCTTAAAGGCACACTGGTGTCACTACAATGCACTGGAGTTATATTGTCGGGAGTCTGGTAGGTAATTTTCTGAATACTAGCCTCGTTTTCTCACGTTCTGCTGAGCAGATTGCGCATGTTGTGTTTAACTATCATGAACCACGAAGCTTGAAGGCGAGATTTAGCCTGCTCTTGGGGATTCCGACCTTGAACTCCCTTCGCATCCATGGATTTGACCTGCTTGCACTATTGAACGTCATTGGTATCCATAATTCAGTCCTTGTGATCAGTCTCTTCCTTTATCGGCGCAACCCTCGCCATCCTTTAGCAAATTATCCTGGGCCATTGCTCGCTTCTCTTTCCAATCTCTGGATGGTTTACCAGGTATCTGGAGGGAAGCGCCATGTACTTCTAATGAAGCTTCACCAGAAGTATGGCACTCATGTTCGAATAGGTGAATCTGGTTATTTATATTGCATCGGAAGAACCGTTGAAAGTAATATTCTTTAGGCCCAAATACGTTGTCTATTGTGGACGTTGATGCGATCAAAGCTCTTTTATATGACCCCAAGGTTCCTCGTAGCTTGGGTATGTCCCGCTTTTCCCGCCTAATGGTTATTTAATCATGCGAGTATGCCTCTCTGTAGCCACTCGGGCACTTGAACCGGATCATATGCCTCCAAATGTGCTAAGCGCTCGAACTATAAGCTATCCGGATTATTTGAAGGCTCATGCGGAACAAAGAGAGCGTTGGAGCAAAGCCTTTACTTCCACTGCTTTGGACGATTTCAATGTTCCTCTAACTACTCGCTTGTTCCAACTTCTGGAGAAGTTCAAAAGTCTAGCTGAATCTCAGTCAGAAGTCGACCTAGATAAGTGGTTCAGGCACTTTGTGTCCGTATTTATGCTGCTATTCAGTCTAACAGTATTAGCTGACTGTTTCACAGCTGGGATTTCATGGGAGATCTCGTTTTTGGCGGTGGGTTTTCAATGATGGAAGATGGAGAAGACAAAAGTGGATATCAACCAATTGTGGAACAATCCTTAGTGTGGGTACTTTTCTTCTTTATTCCTAAAGTGTTTCTGTCCTGGAACTACTTTGCAGGACACTGACGATGTTCCTCTACATGCCATGGATAAACAATTTCTTACCGTATCTCACCATGTTTGGAGACAGCCAGGGTAAGGTTCTCCAATTCGCTGAAAAATGTATCATTGAGAGGAGTCGTCGACGGCTGGCCTTGAAAGACCTAGTTTACTTCTTCGTACGCTGCCATTTTCCTTTCTGGTTCAAATGGTATCATTCAAGGAATTTAGGCTAAAGAGGATGAGCCTGAGCAATTACGGCCTTCCGGAGGTGCCATCGTGAACGACGCTTTTATAGGAATCATTGCGGGCTCTGATACCACTGTTAATACGTTCAGTTCGCTGTTTTTCCTCCTCCTCTCACATCCCGATAAACTGGCGAAACTTCGGGACGAGATTGACTCCATAGACGAAGGAGAATTGAACAACTTGTCGCGACTGGCCCAACTCCCTTACTTAAACGCTTGCATGTGAGGGACATCCTTATACACTCTAAATCATCTTAATTTTCTGCTAGCGATGAGGCGCTTCGGCTCTTTCCTCCCCTGTTATCACAGCTGAGTCGCGCTTCCACTGGCAAGGTCATCGGAGACCGGTAAGATTCGTCTCATTCATTTTGACACGCATCCCCAACGGCGTCCTCTTTCCAGTTTTGTGCCATATGGAACGACCGTTTTTATGCCAACCTTCCTTTTCGGTAGAGACCCTCGTTATTTCTACCCTAAGCCAACAGCCTTCTGGCCAGAACGGTGGTTGCCCAAGGAGAGGCAGGCCAATCCCGAGGACATCCATAATACACACGCTTTTGTTCCTTTTGGTGCTGGCGTATCTATATGCCTCGGTTTGTTCTCGTCATTTGATCCAAGGACGATTCCTAAGCGTTCCTCTAGGGAAACAGCTAGCCTACCGCGAGCTTCGACTGGGAACTGCTCACCTCATTCGGAATTTCAGTATGAAGCTAATTTTGAAGGAAAGCACGGTCCGGCCGCCTGGGATAGATGAAGTGTTGTTCGAAAAGACTTGTGATTGGGGGACACCGACCTTTGACAAGGGTCTCATAACAGTAAGTTTGGAAAGTCGTGCTTGAAATGGAATACAGAAAGATGCTGTAAATTCATGCGGACATTAAGAAAAGAGGAAATGATGAATCTGTATTTGTGTTCGTGTTATTTGTTGATGCGTTCTCATGAGCGAATGATGGAAATCACCGGCGTTGAAGGCTCTAGTAAGCATCAATAGGGGGTATCACGGTGGCCGATTCAAACGTCGATTCAGGTAGTCGATTCAACCGCCGATTCAGTTTTAAAAAAAAGTGAAACGGCCCTTGAGCCGTTTCACTTTCTCGATCCGATCCAATGTCGATCCACCTTTTAGCTCATGTGACCTTATGTCATGTGTCCGCTTGTTTCTGCTTCTGCTATACCTACCGCTCGCCTACCCTCTTGTCACTCCCACCCCCACGCCCTATCTCTCCAGGACACAAAAACTGTTGTCAGACAATGGGTTGTCGAGCTCCGACATCCCATCTTTGCCTGGGTCACAAAATGTGTGCTCCCGTGCAAAAAAAAAGTGTAAGGTAGGCGACGGTTTTTCGAGGAAGAAGCCTACCCAATACCGCTCCAAGATGGTTCCTGAAGACAATGCAAAGCAACGAGCGAAGAAGGGTGGAGGAAGGACTGGTTGCGTTTGATAATTCAACGATGCAGCAAGGTTATTCAGTGCCAATGAAGCATCCTGTTTACAATTTCGGACCCTCAGATATCGCAACTCGGCGCGAAGTGCCAATGCACCTTGTCTGATTATTTATAAACTCACACGATTCCCAGAGTTATAAAAGATGGCAATAGGGTTGTTTGAATCGAATTGGTACACTGTGAATGCCGAGCTACAAGGTCTCATGTCCACCGCAAACGTTGTCTTGTAATGTTCCTAATTGGCTCACAACTGCCCTGATTATATTTTCCGACAAAAGATGAGATCTAGAAAAGCTTCGCTTTGTAAGATATCCCCCTGAGAGGCACCTAGACTACAAGTTTTCCTTACGGAGTTGAATCAAGCTATGTTATCGATGAGAGTGCAGTCGCCTGTTTCTTATAACTCCTTGACCTCCTAGGCGCTCTAATACTTTCATCCGGGGCGACTGGAACTCTTTCGCTTTGTGATGATTGGCAGTTATGTCAGGTGTCACTTGAACGCTATCCGACTTAGACGCTGGTCGCACTGCTTGCCTTGAATCACCATGACATACCAAGCGCAACGACTTCCAAATGAAATACTTGCTCCCATTCTCCAGTATAGCGCGTGGGAAAGATCCAAGTGTGATCAGCTAGGAATTATGCTTCTTTCTTCGGCCGCTTTTGAGTCGTATGTTCTTCCTACCTATCTGAAATATTAATACAAATGAGCTCTCTTGGTATTTTCGGACTGTAGCATCAGCTGGGTTCTATATCACGATATCATACTCCTTGAGCGAGTCACCGAATCCAAAATTCATGGCCTCTCGTCTTGCATGAAACGCTTGGGATCCAAGTATTTCGCCCACCGTGTCCGCGCTCTCTGGATTGACATTCTGCCTCCTGGAAACTCTGTTGATCGAGAGCAAATAGTGTCCCAATTCTCTCGAGCTCTCCATCTTCCATTTATCATCTCAACTTGTCGAAACATTCGACATCTTCGACTGTTCGCTTCCACGCACCTTGATGCTTTACTCCAAAGCGTTCTTGCCAGACCTAAACTCGAATTCTTGACACTTTCGGAAGCATTCTATGAACCAATTTTCGGCGTTGATTGGGCAATTCTCTTAGCTGGATATCCAACCCCAGCGTTGAACTCTATAACTCATTTTACCATGGAGTTACCTTGGCATTGGGTGATAGGAGGATCTCCACCTTTCATAGCTTTATTCACTAACCTAACCCATGCGTGTTTTCATGTGACTCGTGAGCTGGAGGTATGGCCAGAGCCTTTCATGCCCAACCTGATGCGAAAACGGGGTCTTGAGCAAGTGAGCTTTGTTGACCGACCACCTATTTCAAAAAACGAAAATCATTCTCTACGCGAGGATATGTGGGGTAGATGGCTTTCTCGGGGTTTTTGGGACCATGGAATTGGGTTGACGGGATCGGTTCCTATCCAGGTTCTGCACGATGTTCCTGCATTTAGAACATTGGAAGAGTGGAGATCTTTGGTTCTTGTGAGAAGATTTCCAGAAATGGAGAAGAATTGTGTTTGGAACAGAGTGCCTTGGGTTAAAGTCTGACGAGCTGATGGACTGAAGCGTGAAATGGGCTTCAGGTTTTGGTTATGGTCGGTTGGATGAATCTCTCATCTCACAAGTGTATTGGAAGAGAAATGTTGGTATCAGAAATAATATCAGTTCAAAGAAATACGAACCTCAAACGAGGTTCTCGGGAAATCGGCTAAGTGTGTCGTGTCATGGCGTCACATTTGATTCACGCGAGCAAGCTGACCAAACCCATCCTCCCTCGTCCGACCTTCATGGTCACTCGAGACAATGGCTTCTACGCTAAACATGACCCTTGGGTTCAACTTTTCTTCGATATTCACTTTGCCGAAAAGGCTTGTCTCCCGGATGCGCAGAGTCGATGATGAGTGGCTGGCCTCGCTCATTGTCAACAATGACACCCTCGAACCCCCGCCGCCGCTGCCCAAGTCGCCGGAGGCACCTATGCTCGCGGGAATTGGATTTTTCACTTCTCGATATGTTATTGGGCTGTTCCTAATGGCCATCCTTCTTCATCGCATCCAGAGTCTTATCCTGCCGTCTGGCCATCGTTTCAGCAGACCGCCACTTCTCAACCTCGCATCGACATGGACGCGATTTATCCTTCATATTCCCACGCTTTCGATTCTATTTTATACAATGGGCTTATGGACCATCACTCTCCTTCAAACATCGTATCTATTGCCTTCACCTGTTCCAGAATGGGCAACATGGGCTACGGCTACTCCATTCAGTACCATTTGTTGGTGGACGTTTGTTAGCATTTGCGCAAGTGTAAGTGGCTTAGCTTGATTTCATACGTTCTTTTTCAGTCTCTCATGTCTCAATAGTTTGCAATTGACTCACTTATCCGAGTTCTTTCCGCCACAGCCGTGCCAGGCAATAACCCGGGACTATTCATGCTCGAGAACTTCATGCTGCAAGCGGGTGGAGGGGGAGCTCTTGGTGGGCAAGGAGGTGGAGGTGGTGCTCCATTCAACCTCGTCGGATATGCCTTCCTACTTCACGTCTACTCCAATCCACTCACACATCTCTTCGTGGACCCAGACGACGTATCTCCTTCTAGACCAGACATGCACACTGTCATGACCATTGGAATTCCCCTTATTCAGGTGCCGCAGTATTCTTTTGACGTTTTATTATCTCATTGATATTCGGCTAGTTGACCCTGCTGCATGCCATGGCCATCCACAAGCCTCTTGAGAATTACCGACTTATTCCAACCGCGATTTCCTCCCTTCTGTCCCTAATTCATTTCCATGGAACACTCTGGGCATGGCCTGAAGCATGGTCACCCGTTCGTCCACCTACCCCCACCTCGCCGCGTCGTCTACCTCCTGGCATTCCACAGTACCCTCTACTCAACTACATTCCCTCCATCCTCGAAACCACTCTTATTCTCATCATTGGTCTTACCCTTGCTCTCAATGCCCTCGCTCAAATAGTTGTTGTTCGTCGAGTCCAGAACATAGCCGTTGGACTCGACCTGGCGCGCATCGAATCCATTTACTCAGAAGACTTTCCAGTCCTGTTGCTTCGTCTTGGGACAGCAAGTCTTGAATCATCCGCAACTGGTAGAAGTTCTGGGTGGGCTACTGAAGGTCCTGACGTGACGACCACAACCACAGGACCTCGCACAAAAGAGTATGGAGAGGTCAAGATGGCGAGAGACGGCCGCGTCATGGTGATTACCCGAGGGCTTGATCCCGGTCCATATCGAGACAAACCACAGGTGATGCGTGGGTGGGCCAATGAAATTCGGGACGTGTCTTTGATTGACGGTGCGGGTCGAAGTGGAGGATGGAGTTGGGCAAAGACGTTGGTTGGTAATTGGAGTCTTTTGAAAGAGGTCTACCTCTTTGCTACTAAAGGAGTTTGGGGATTTGTGAAGAGAATTTTCTCCAGAGGACGTCCAGTCGAAATTCATCGCCAGGACTCACTTGACATGCCGAAGCCTCCCCAACAATCGGAGCCAGTGCTTCCCCAAGAGCCTGCAGACGTGGACACTGGCGTGGATGAAGATGCTTTGTATCATCGCTTCCAGCGAGGAGAGGCCGTCACGGACGATGAAGACTCTGACTGGGTAGAAACTTATTCAGTCTCAGATGACGACCGTGACGAAGAGTCTGTGGATGGTGAAGAAGAAAATACGCTCGGACTGCTCGCAGACCTTCGCTCACCGTCGCCCTCCTCTTCACGCTATACCACACCTGAACCACGATCAACTGCGCCAATTCTCGTGGCACATATGACCTCTCCCCGCACCCTTACTCGCCGGCGTTACAAGTCTCTCCACTCCGGGACCCACTCTCATGTCCATTCCATTGCCACACCTTCCCGCGCTACGCGTCCTCCGCCAGCCCCCTCTCAATGCGTTGTTTGCATGTCAGCGAACAGAGAGGTGATTTGTTGGCCTTGTCGATGTTTGACTGTTTGTGATGAGTGTCGGGAGAGTATGGCTTCGGGTGCGGCGAGTTCGTCTAGTGGGAGTCGATGCCCTTGTTGTAGGAGAGTTGTGGAAGGCTTTTCGAGAATTTATGTACCATAATTTTCCTACAGGAGCCTCTTTAATAGATTTGTGAAGACCAGGACGTCATGTAAAGCTTTCTTTTTGTGGAGAGATACATACCTTTTTTTCACATAGTGTACAAAATACTGTATCTGGGGCAAGCTTGAAGTGGATTCCGGGACCGGGCTAGCCAGAGCAAACGCCAGTTCTATGAATATATACTTCATAATGCAATAAGTACAGGTGTAATGAGCACAAACAGTCGCACACTTTGAAAAAGAACTTGGTCGTTGAACTCGCTGATGCGCGCTTCTGAAGTTGCTCCCTCCCACCATGACGCCGCTGTCTGTAGATATCCTCGACGAGCTATTCCAACATACCGATTTCCCCACAGCACTTTCCTGTGCATCACTATCGCAGACCGTCCTTCCCTTTGTCCGTAGGCGCATATATCACTCCATTCAGTTGACCCGCCAGAATATCAAATCCTTTCTCAGTAATGCGTTACACTTGCTTCGTTTCACCAGATCTCTAGAGTTATTCACGGGTGGTGGATTGCGTTTCTACAACAGAATGCACTCACACGATATCATTCGCCTCTTGCGCTCAGTTTTGGGGCACGGTGTTTTGCAAAGTTTTGACTACCGTGGTTCCCACGATGGGCCTCAAATACGGGAACTTGTCCTCCGAATATCGAGGATGCCTAGTCTGCAATGGCTTGGATCAGAACTCTCTATAAAGTCACTTGGGATGGAGCATGTTTTGGATATTCTTTCCGCTCCAAAGCTCCGTCGTTTAACCTTCAATGTTATTGATGAATTGGTCATACCGAGTGGGCCAGGTGGCCCTCTTCCGCCATTGACAGACTTGAGCCTCATAGAATTTAACTATGAGCATCATTCTGATGACTTGTTGAAGCGATGGACTGCATCCTGGATGAATCTCAGGGAAGTCTGTCGAGTCACGATGTATCCTGGCTTAGGATCGCATTTTCCTGTGTTTCCCGAGGATAATCACTTAAAAATGATTACACTTGACGAATTCCCCGAACCTGGTACGCTTTTTTTTGCTTCTTTTGTTATATCCGAACCCCTCACAATACCGACCTAGATTCATTCATCCACTTTCTCCCTCACTTTCCACACCTCAAACACATGAGCGTCTCATCAGTTCGACCAAATGGCATAATGCAACTGGTTGATGCGCTGCCGAATACCGTGATTCCATATACAGTCACCATTGATTTTAGCTTTCACACAGGTCATGCTGATGAGTGGGTTCACATCGCCCAGAAGGTCAGCTCTAGACTTCAAGATTGCCATAAATTTCTTCTACGAGTCAGATTGGTGCGATCAAATTTGCCGGATTTTGTGTCTCGCATCCGAGATTCTGGATTGCCATTGGATACGGTGCCAATGGAATTCGTACATGTTCGCGGAGGCCAGACTTTTCCGTCTTGGAAAGCTCTTTGTTCAGCTGCAGATAGTGAGACTCCAATTCAATAACAACGGGGATTGTATTCCGGAGTTTTTTGGGGTGGATGTTTAGACTCTAGATCCCATATGAGTATATGCACTGAAGTTCTGGTATGAATGCCTGGTCTGGACATGATGAGATTACACTCGGTTTTTCGAGAGGGCTAAAGTTCTCAGTGTTAACATCCTCTAACCTTTGCTTCAAACTTGTTGCATCTACAATCCTCCTACCTCATCCATGATGGCACCTAAAGACGAAAATTCTAAGTTAGCCGAAATTTCAGCCACTGGTTCTTGTAAGGTCTCAAGCAATCATTTTCCATCAACTTTCCACCCTTTGACGAGTGGATTAAGGGTCTCATATTCACAAATGTAAGCAAGGAACATTGGCCTACAGTACTAAAGCACGAGTTTGCTCCACGAGAGAGGAGCCAGCTACACGTTCATCTTTTATCCTTTCAGCATGTTTCCAAAAGCTCTCTCCTTCGTATAAAATATTTCCACTTTGTACGACTTCTTCGGGAGAAGGTAGAACTACAATGGAAGGTTCATCTTCGTGAATCGCCTCCCAGACTTCCACTTCATCGACAGGACAAAACACTACCCAGATAAGAAGAGAAATGCTTTGACAGATGTCGAGAAAGTCGCCCGGTTGCGCAAGTCCTCCAGGATGGCCAGTTGCCAAATGGGTTAGAGCAACAAACTCATTGAGAAATGAGGTTGGCGGGATATCGGCATCTGGGTAAATAAGAGTGAGATGCGTGACAGTTTTGAATGCTCGATGATCGTCTGTAGGTGTTCCAAAGTAACGTGCCGCAGAGCCGACGTCAATATCAAATGAGAGGGAAGATACTGGGCTCTCTAAGAGTATAGCAAGAACTGCTAGAGCCATTTGATGCTTTGACCCAAGTGATCCGCACGAGAGATTATCTAGCTTAGGAAAGGCGTGGAGGAGCTGGTAGAGTGATTCTTGGTTGATGAAGTCTATGGGCAGCTCAAGTGACAGCGACTGTACGCAAGTCCAAAACTCCCGGGTTCGTCTTTCCGATAAAACTAGCCTACAAAGTGACTTGAAAGCGCCTACTCCGAGGTCCTTTTTCCGTCTACCGCTAATTGAGATGGTTTGGTAGAATCGGGGAGCCATGCTAAGAGCACAAAAGTCAATTCCGAAATGGGAAACATTCAATAGCATAGGAAACAAAGAAACATACCGGTCATACATCCACTTTGAAATCAAGAATCCATGGATACCTTTAATGGTCTGTGATGCAAGAGCAGCGGATATGATAGCTTCAATGATTTCAATAGGTAAAGTGTGCCTATCTTCAGGAACAGGTCTCTTAGAAGGAGGCATGCTTTACTGCGCAGTCTTATGAATGTGAAAGTGCGAAGTGCTCTAGCAGCAGACGAAAGCACGGGGAAGAAACGAACAAGATGAATGTTCAATCCAAGACGCGATAGCACCCGCTGTGCTGAGCCTTTGGACATAACCTTCATCTCAGTGGTGAAGCTATGCAACGACTTGCCGAATTAGCACCTCCGCATTTACTATTCTTTACCTTTTAGCTCGCTCCTTTCTTTAGCTTGCCCCTTTCTAGGCGTTCTCCATCATGCTATTCTTGCCCCTGGATATTATTGGCGTCGGAATCCAGCATATGACCACTCTCTGAGGTGGAACTTTGTCGCAAGCTCTCCTTCTTTTCGCTCGCAGCCGCATTTATTGTCACAAGCAGTTGAACGAACACAACATGAATTCCTTCGTCAATTTGCGCTTTGCATCTGTCTTGCTTCATCAGAATTCTTGTGCTCGCCACATCTGCAGACACAACTATCGTTCCGAATGACATTCGCATTTCAACTGGAATTCGTGAAATATGATTTTTGGGAAACCTCGAATACAATGCTCCTAGAGACGGCCCACAAACAAGAAAGCTGCTCTTCCAAATTTCGAGGATGTCGGGCCTGGAGTGGCTGGGATTGAACGTTTTCATAATGCCACTACGCAAAAACCAAGCCCTGGACTTATTCTCCACTCCGGTTCTTCGTCGTTTAACTACCCATGTTTTACGCAAGGTAGCTCTCCACTTATTGTCCGATCCACTAATACTAGGATGCTCTGACCCTACTACAGTTCCCAGGCGTTATTGTTTCAATGGGTGGCATCTTCGACGAACCTTCACCACGTTCGCCCATTGACCATGTCTGGTTGCAAGAAGGTGACGTTTCCTTTGTTCCTCCCCAAATAATCACCTGGAAGTCATTCTATTCGGCGGATTCCCGGCCTTAATGTGCCTTCCTATTTCTTTATATTTGATAATGATTCTAACAAGCACAGCCCAGGCTCTGTCATTTCTGGTTTACCTCTTTTCTCATATGACAAACGTATGAGCATTACATCTGACTGGGAAGACATAGATCGTCTGGTTGAGTCACTCCCAGAAGTAGCAATCCCATCCAGAATTGTTTTAGAATTCTTCTTTTGACCTGAGGTAACTGTATGGCTTCACATCGCCCAGTTAGTCGACACCAAGGTGCAAGGCTGTCAAAAGTTTCTCCTTTCCATCCAGTTCAAGGCCCAATTTCTCAGAATCTTGTGGATGGAAACCCCCCTTAGGACTGCCGTTAGGTACAGTGCCGTTCAAAATTGTGGACAACAGAACTTGTAGGACATTTCTATATGTGAAAGATCTTCAGTTGGCTGTGGAGGGAAACACTCTCATGGAGAAAATGGGACAGAAATATCAGTGAAGCTCCAATGCTCCTCCTACTTTGAGTCCCGATTCAAATTCCAAATTTTCTACACAAAGTTCAAGCTCAAACTGAGTCCTTACTTAGATCCGGTTTGATACAATCTTCATAAAGCCATTACATTCGAATTTTCATTAAGTCAGCTTCTACTGCCCATGGAGTTCATTGAACTGCGTATATCCTTTGTCCTTCACAAACGTCTGCAGCCATGGACCTTGCTCTGGAGCCTCGGCCAACTTGATGAAATGCTCGGCATGTGCTTCACCATTTATAGCCGCATACGCCGGAGCTCCATCTTCCTTTCGCTCATCCACATAATAAAACCTATGCACAATCAGTTACTATGGATTCATGGTTCAGATGGAGCAACAACTTACTTGTATCCCTTCTCTTTATAGGCTTGACTGGCCCCTTGGATCAGAGACGCAGATGCAGTCTTTCCCATCCCAAAAACCAAGGCTCCGGGAAGGGCGGGAATATATTTGACATTCATAATGTTGCCTGTGAAGATGAAAGTTCCTTTGATTCCACTCTGAGCCCATGATTTGACGGCTTCTTGAGCAGCTAGGAAGGTACTGGTTGTATTCACGGACATGGAGAACTCGTAGTCGTCGAGACTCAAGCTCAAGGGGTCTTTGATATCCGCTGGCTTGCCTCCAGAAACTGGAGAAACCGTCGTATGAGAATGTGTAATAGGAAGAGTTAAATGAATTTGGCTTACGGTTGTAAATTACGACCTTGGGCGCTCCAATCGCAGAAGTAACATCCGAAAAGAGCTTGGGAACAGTGGCAGCCTTCGCAGCATCGAAGACAAAGTGCCTGTGCTCTGAATTTTCGGGTGCAGTGCGCGAAGCGATAGCAACTTTGTAGCCTGCACTAGCAAACCTTTTGGCAGCTGACAGACCAATGTTAGGCCCTGCTCCGATAATGAGAACTGTCGACATTGAGCTGTGAGATCGTTGGCAGATGAAAAAGACGAAGTATGTTTGATTACTATTTCTCCTGAAGTCCCATCTATATATCCCCAATGGCAGCTTACAACGCTTAATTCCCGATACCGCTTGTGGAACATCTCGTAACGAATGGCTTGGTGATCTCGATTAGGAACCAGGCTGACCCATACGAGTGTCTTCGTGGTTGTGACTTCTGTGACATGTCTGCTGAATGTCAAGCTATGAGACCAAATATCACACAATTCATTGTGATTTGACATGCTGCGGTAGAAAAATCCTCCAGCACAGATAAGAAAGAACGCATGGTGGATATGTGGGGAAGCCGGGAGTAGACCCCGGACGAGGGAGAATGACGGTGATAGGACGAAAAACGAGTTTTCCAGGGTTATCATATGTCTAGGTTTCGAAGAAGGCGTATAGTAGGGGACAATCAATGACCACAATTTGGGTAGCTCCAAGAGAAATGTATGGAGCGCTTAGCTGAGTTCATATTCATAATTAGTTCATTGAAAGGAGCATAACGCAATATTTTGGCGAATTTTTAACGAGAATTTCGTTTTGGCCAATTTTTTGGCCGTTTTCGCCGAAATTGTGTGTACCTCCCGGAGCCAATACAGGTCATCACACGGTACCTCATTCGAAGAGGGAACGAAAAATCTGAATTATCACTTGCGTATTGAATGGTAATTGTCTCATGAACCTGGCAGATGTCTTCCAACATTGTTGAGCAGAAAGAACAACTTGGCGCCTGTGTAGGTCCTGGGATCGATAGCCTTGTGTACGATTTCCCTTAGTAATCGGATTAGTCAAGCGAGGGCTCTCGTATATTCCGGAGCTTTCGTTAACCTTCCAAATACTTCTATTAAATTCTATGTACTTCTACCTAAATTACTATATAAACCCTGTAGTAGTTAGCTAGAGAATAACGAACATTTTTACCTTAAATCTACCGGCCCAACGCCGGATTCCACTTGGCCGCTCCAAACCGCTAACAGGTTATGGGCCCTGACTGCCAATTCTAATTCGTTACATTCCCTACGCAATCTATCTATCTACGAGAAGATCTTACCTGATTCGAAATGGCCGAAACATCGTCTAGCCACCGCATCGAACACCTCACTGAGGGAGATGACAAATGGCAGCCATGGAAGAAGCGGCTGATTGCCGTTCTGGAGGACCGAGAACTGGAAGAGTTCCTAGAAGAAGAAACGTACCGGGATAAGCCTACCATGGCTGACCCTGACAATCCGACGGCTGACGAGAAGAAGGACATTCGCGCATGGGAGCGCTGCGAGGCAAAAACGCGCAGTCAGATTACGTTATCCCTAGCTGCTGACCAAATGATTCATATTGAAGGTTGCGAAACGGCATGGGAAATGTGGAAGAGTTTGTGTGATGCCAAAGAGCCTAAAGGCTTCTTAGGTGTAATGACTGCCCGACGACAACTTTACCGAACAAATGCAGAGGAGGGGACCAACATTGAGGAACATATACAACAGTTCCGTCGAATCGTAGCCCACCTCAATGCAATCGGATCTCCCGTTTACAACCAAGAATTCATTATCTTACTCGCTACATCAATGCCAGAGTCATGGGACCAATTTATCGGATCCTATTTAGCAGCTAATAACATTATACTACAAGGCCAGAAGACCGTAACAGAGGAAACAACAGTTGTAACTACCCCAAGTACAACTTCTACGGCACCTACACAGCCGTCTACCTCTGTTTCAACAACTTCTGCAGCCAGTGCTGCAACAACTGCTCCAACTCAGACTAAAACAACCAAAACCATCACGACAAAGGAGGGGCCAACCATTGGCATCACTCCAAATGAGTTTGTCGCACTGATTCTGGAGGAGAATCGTCGTCGGAAGCGAACTGGAACCTCTGGAAACAAAGTATTCTTCAACCGATCCAATAAAGATGGAAAGAAAGGAACTTACCATAAAGGAAAAGGAAACTCCCAGAGGAACAACAACAAGGAAGGACTTCACTGTACCAACTGTGGCAAGAAGGACAGTCATACGACTGCCCAGTGCTGGTCCAAATCCAAATCCTCGAAAGGAAACCAATCAGCTGAGCAGAATAATGCTCAGCCTTCCCAATCCTCCCACCTGAGGAGCCCGCATCACCTGTCAAATTAGACATGACATACTGGTAAGCATTGCGTCTAGTTAGGTACATTTTCAGCTGAACCGCGTCTTCCGAATATCTCTGAGTTATGGCTGTTGCTCCCAGCCTCCTTAAGACATCTCCGCTAGCAAGGAGTGTAGGAATGACGTTTTTATTTATCTTACACCTTCTAAAGAGATACTACAATGTTTTTTAAGCACAAAATGTCACTTAGTAAAGAAATACGGTGGTACACAAGAGAAAAGTCGTGCAGAAAGTGCCAGCACACAAAATTGCAAGCATGCAAAATTGCCAACGTCCAATTGAAACGCTGCTGCGCAGGGTGAAAAGATGGGTTCCTGTCGTGGAACACCTATTTCCATTATTCATTTCCTTTTCATTTTCCTTATCTGAGAGTCAGGTGATATGATTAGGTCATGGGTCACGAGGCTGTGTTGATCACTGTGCAGGCTGAGGCTGCGCATAGTGCTGCTTTCTCATGGACTATGGGTTGTTTCTTCATTGTTGTTTCCGATTACGTTTCACTTACTGTTTCATGGAGTATCCTTGCCGTTGTCTTACTGTTTCTTATTACTTTCTCATTGCCTTACTTATGGAGGCTGCGCCTCATTACTTATGACTCCCTTTTGCATGTTAGGACGTATGACTCACTCTTGGACTATATAAGTAGCTGTAGTTACAGTTGTATTCTTTAGCTTTTAGCTAGTCAATCTGACTACCTTGAGCCATACTCTCTCCTCCTTCCTCAGACGTTGTATTGTTTGAGAGCTTCCTCCTGGTCGTTCCACGACATTAGCTAAAAGCTCCCTCTCTCATTACTTCACAACGTCCCTCAACACCTTCCCTCCTCCCTGGACTTTTATAGTCTACACTCCTACCAATCCTCCTCCTTCTCCCACCTCGGAAGAAACTACTACTCCTCCTTCCTCTCTCACACCCTCTACTATTTCAACACCTTCTTCAATGTCTTCCTCTATGGATCAGTCAGGATCCGGTTCTCAAGATCACCAGACGCGTGATGTAATTATTCCACCTCAGGACGATGGGCAGATTCCTGCTTCCTCAGGCTCTTCGAAACAGAGTACAGGCAAACAGAGGGCTCAACTGTCTTCAGACAAATTCCGCTTCTCAAAAGATGAGCTAGTGGAGGTTCTTCGATTAGCTGTTCGCGGTTCTTTGGCCTCTCTAGGCATACCAGAGAAAGAAGAAAGGATCGTCACTCTGGATGATGGAACCACAGATATCGAAACATACAACCCATTCTTCGACAGGCTTTTACAACAATCGGCACAACCCACTTCTTCTTCTTCTCGACGACAAAACTTCATTGCTCAACCGGCTGACTTTGATGGAAAGCGAGAACATTATGACGCTTTCAATCAAGCAGTCAAGGTTTGGATCGCAGGCAACCCCAATCTCACTAGCGACAAGGACAAGATTTATTCGGTACTTTCATTCATGAAGACAGGAGACGCTCTGGTCTATGCCCAGAATTACCTCCAGAACTTCTCCAACAGTCTGGCAATGGATGCAGTCTCCTGGAACACCTTCAAGACGGCTTTGGACGCTCAGTTCATTGACCCAGAACTCGAAAGGAAGGCTAGGGAATATCTTCTCACTCTCACTCAAGGGAAGAAAACAGCTGAGGAATTCTTCCTCACTTTCAACGCTTACAGGACCAAGGGCAAACTTACCAACAAAGAATTCGACGTCTTCCTCGTTGAAAGGCTAGATCATGCCCTCAACCAGGACTTAGTGGTTCAAATTCATGCAGCCTATGAAACCAACAAGATCTCTTACAACGAGATGAAGTTGGAGGTCTACAAGAACATGGTCGAAATGATGAAAGACTCTGGAAAGGCTCCAACTTACCCCACTCTTCAGCCTGACAAACCCTCCTATGATGTCTATAGGAAACTGGCTATTCAGTTGGGACCAAAGGTCAAAAGAGATTATAGGTCTTACCAGTCGTCATCCTACTTCCCTCGTCAGAATACCTCTTCCAAACCCGCCACTACCTCCACTCCAGCTCCCAAGCCCCAAGTCTCTAACATGAACACCCTTCCCCCTCAACCGGGAGACGTTCCTATGGAGATTGGCCGTCGTCAGGTTACTTGTTTCAATTGTGGAAAGCCTGGTCACTTCAAGAACCAGTGCCCTGAACCACTCAAACCTCGCAAAGCACCCAAGCGATTTGACAACCGCTTACTCTATGAGGCTGAGAGTGTTGACCTCGAAGGATTGAAGGCTTTCATCAGAGAAAAAGAAGGACTGTCCACTCCTACGTATGATTCGAATGTTCGCAACCCACCCCGCTCACAGACTTTATATGAACCCTCCTCTACTACCACTACTGCACAAACTGCTCCGGCTACACCCATGTCTCCCCTCCCCAAGAGTTTTTTTGAATCCTCCTGAGAAATTGGCTCAATCTCAGGAGTCCAGATATATATTCGTGAATGATAATTTATTTGATCTTCCGAATATCGAGCCCTCTCTTCTAGAGTTTAGAAATGTGAGGAACAAACATGGACAGCGTGCCCAGTTGGATTTACAGGCACACCTCACGGTACCCTCCACCCGGCGGAACTTCTGGCGAAACATCTTGGTCGATTGTGGATGCACGGTTTCCTGCATCAACAGGCGTGTTGTCGAAGATTTACATTTGGAAACCCACCCGTTACCACGATCCATTCAAGCCTTGAACGCTGACGGATCAAAGAACGTGGCTGGACTTATCGATCGGTATGTGGACCTTGAGCTTGAGATCGGTTCCAAGCAAGGGCCCCACAGGGAAAGGATTACTCTTCCAGTTGTCGAACTTGGCAAAGGGGAAGTTTTTCTTGGTTATGATTGGCTGAAAACTCACAATCCAGAAATCGATTGGGCCAATTCTCGAATTTCTTTCACTCGATGTCCTCAAGGATGTAGCATGAACCTTGCCATCCCCGAGGAAACAGAACAGGTCATCCCCGAGTACAGGACTCTTCGTCTTCCCGATATGGAAGAAGTGGTGGATGAAGATGCTACCCCGAAAGGACCCACCCTACCATTGGATTCCCCTCATGTGTTGGAAAACATAGAGGAAGAAGATTTTGACTTGGAAACTCGTCGCATGGAAATGCTTCTCAATGACGAAGTACCTGCTCTTTCCTATTGGTCTACCGACCCTCTTGAAAAAGAGGAAGAACTGTCTATGGAAACTCGAGCCATTGATCTGGAAAAGATCCCTCCGGAATACAGGGATTTCCCTGATGTTTTCGATGTCACCAACTTTGATCACCTTCCTGAACATAGAGAATGGGATCATGCCATTGATCTTCTCCCAGGTTCTGACAACAAGGTTCGTGGAAAAGTTTATCCCCTCAGTCCAAAGGAACAAGTCGAATTAGACAAGTTCCTGGAGGAAAACTTGAACACCGGTCGCATTCGTCCCTCAAAGTCTTCATTCGCTTCCCCGTTCTTCTTTGTTAACAAAACGAACAATGATGAACTTCGCCCCATTCAGGATTATCGAAAGCTCAATGACATCACTGTCAAAAATCGGTATCCTCTTCCTTTGATTTTGGACATCCTCCATCGTTTGAAACAGTCCAAAATCTTTACGAAAATGGACATTCGTTGGGGATTCAATAACGTTCGAATCAAAGAAGGCGATGAATGGAAAGCGGCTTTCATTACCAACCGTGGACTATACGAACCTTTGGTCATGTATTTCGGTCTTTGTAACGCACCAGCTACCTTCCAAAAGATGATGAACGAAATCTTCCATGATCTCATCAGAGACGGGAAGTTAATCATCTATATGGACGACATTCTAATTGCCTCTAAGGACATTAAGGTCCACAGAGACGTTACCCGAGAAGTTCTTCACCGCCTCAGAGACAACAACCTTTACCTGAAGTTATCCAAGTGCTTATGGGAAGTACCAGAGGCACCGTTCCTAGGTCTAATAGTTTCGGAAGGCACCCTTCGTATGGATCCCAAGAAGACAAAAGTCATTGATGATTGGAAAACGCCGTCTAACTTGAAAGAGACCCGCAGTTTTGTTCAATTCTGCAACTTTTACAGGGATTTTATCAAGGACTTTGCCGAAATCACTCGTCCCTTCAATGAACTGTTGAAAAAGGACAAGGTATTTGAATGGACAGACAAACAACAACGAGCCTTTGAACTTTTGAAACAAAGAGTTCGGGAAAATGTGGTTTTAGCTATTCCAGACGACAAGGCTTCTTACAGGTTGGAAACAGATGCTTCGGACACTACCTCTGGTGCTGTGCTTCACCAAATCATTGATGGAAAATCTCGTCCCCTTGGCTTCTTCTCAAAGACGCATTCCGAGTCTGAGAGAAATTATCAAATCTATGATAAGGAACTTCTGGCAATCATGAAGGCTTTACAACATTGGCGAAAACTTTTACAGGGCGCTGGGAAATTCGAGATCTGGACAGACCACAAAAACCTCCAGTATTTCAGAGAGCCTCAGAAGTTAAATCGTCGTCAAGCCAGATGGTTCTCAGATCTACAGGATTATCACTATGAACTGAGTCACCAACCAGGAAAACTCAATCAGGTTGCCGACTTCCTATCCCGTGGGCCGGAATCTTCGAAAGGGGGTAAGAACGACAATTCCAACGTCGTTCTGCTCAAGCCAGAGTCTTTTCGCTACACCAATTTCTTCGAAGTTGGAAAGCTTCCAGGGTTTACAGATGAAACTTTCGCCCTCAACCTGAATTTCCTTCAGAAATTGAATTCTTTGTCATTCAAGGATGAAGAAGACATTCTTTCGGAAATCAGGAAACGAAGACAACAAGCTGAAGCCAGTGTTATCCAAGGACTCAAAGACGACTCCAAAGGAACTGAATACAAGGAGACCAACAACATCATCACGTACAAAGGAATGGTCTATGTTCCAAAGGATTCCTCTCTCCGAGAGCGCATCATTTTTAACCATCACGACACGGCAATCACAGGTCACCCAGGCGGACACAAAACAACAGAACTTATTCAGCGGAACTACTGGTGGCCTAACCTTCAACGACAGGTCATGAGATATGTCAAGGCCTGTGACAGGTGCCAACATGACAATCCCAGACACCAAGCATTAGCAGCTCCCCTTCAACCAAACGAAATTCCTCAGAAACCTTGGGATTTCGTTTCAGGAGACATCATTGGCCCTCTTCCCCCATCCAACGGTTTTGATGCCATCTGTGTTTTTGTCTGCAGACATTCCAAGTACATCATTGTGGTCCCCTCTACCATGAGTTGTACAGCGGAAGGCATGGCACGTCTGTTCAGAGATCACGTCTGGAAACACTTCGGTCTTTTCAAGAAGTTCATCAGTGATCAAGGAAAGGAGTTTTCGTCTAAGTTCTCGAAAGCGCTCTACAAACTCCTGAAGATCGAACACAATCCCTCTACGGCATACCATCCCCAAACTGATGGACAAACTGAAAGGTTGAACACTGAAATTGAGAAGTACCTTCGTGCCTGGATCGACTACAGACAGGATGACTGGGCCGAATGGCTCTCCATGGCCCAATTTGCGATCAACAATCGGGTCAATCGCTCTACATCCTATTCCCCGTTCTTCTTGAACCTTGGAAGGCACCCACACATGGGAATGGACCTTTGACGGGACACTTCCAACGAGTCTGCCACACAGTTTGCTGAAAGGATGAAACGTTCATGGGAAGATGCTCAATCAGCCTTAAAGTTTGCAGCAGATGCGATGAAACAGGATTATGACAAGAAGCGTCGACCATCTCAGGACTTCCAAATTGGAGAAAAGGTCATGCTTGAGTCCACGCACATCACAACCACTCGGCCTTCCAAGAAACTAGATGACAAGCGTGTTGGACCTTTCAAGATTGTCAAGAAAGTCGGAGCTTCTTCGTTCAAACTAGACATTCCGAAAAAGTGGAAAACCATCTATCCTGTGTTCAATGAAGCCCTTCTATCCCGTTACGTCCCTCCAGAAGCTGAACATCAGAAAGAAGCATTATCACGCCCTCCTCCTGATGTTGAAGGACCACAGCCTGAGTGGGAAGTTGAAAAGATTCTAGATCATCGGGATTTCGGGAAAAAAGGAAAATCAATCTGGAAGTTCAAAGTCAAGTGGAAAGGTTATCCTATTGAGGAATCCTCATGGGAAACGGCTGATCAGTTCACCAACTCCAAAGCCTCCCTTAATGCCTACAAGAAACGTTTTCCTGATGACTTTCCAACAGTCAAACGGACCCGATTCCTCGAGTTTCCCCGATCGATCTTCCCTGATGATCTCTTCTCTACTCCTGTTTCATCGGATGTTGAACCGGTTGACAGTTCTCTCCCCACTGAAGCATTTTTGATTTGACAATCGAAACGACTTTGAAGATACAAAAAGGAGATCTGTCTCCTTCTTCAACCCTACTGCCCTTCTATTCCCAGAAAGCAACCCCTATCATCATGCCTGTCTTGTTTGTTCCCATCCCCGTCCTCAATGAACTCACTAAAGACTTTCCCATTCATGTGAGAGGTCTGGATTACGCTGGATACGCTACTGTCCAGACAGGAAATCCCAATCCGGTTCCCGACCAACCCCGTCATTCCTTTCCTCGTCGAGCCAGGGCCCTGGATTTCATTAGGGAGCAGTTCTTTGAAGCTCCTAATGGTCCTCAGCGATATCTATGGAGGATCACCACCTACCCTCACCATGACGACTTTGTCTTTGAGTACATTTACATTGACAAGTCAGTGGATTGGATCTCTAGAACATTGGTAGCAGTGGTCACTCTTCAGGAGTTCGAGACTCGGACCTTGGACAATTCGTATGAGGAGAATTATGCGCAGATTGAGTCTGATGTTAATCGAGGACAGAGGTTTGTCTGGTTCCCCACCAATTCTCTTCGCAGACCACCCTCTCGTCCTATCAAGAATGAACTTTGTTGGCCAGATCTGTATTCTCCTCGTCCTCCTCGTCTCCCTACTCCTCATCCAATGGCGAACCAACTAAGGATTCATTCGGAGAATGATTCTTAGAAAGGGGGGTAATGTCGTGGAACACCTATTTCCATTATTCATTTCCTTTTCATTTTCCTTATCTGAGAGTCAGGTGATATGATTAGGTCATGGGTCACGAGGCTGTGTTGATCACTGTGCAGGCTGAGGCTGCGCATAGTGCTGCTTTCTCATGGACTATGGGTTGTTTCTTCATTGTTGTTTCCGATTACGTTTCACTTACTGTTTCATGGAGTATCCTTGCCGTTGTCTTACTGTTTCTTATTACTTTCTCATTGCCTTACTTATGGAGGCTGCGCCTCATTACTTATGACTCCCTTTTGCATGTTAGGACGTATGACTCACTCTTGGACTATATAAGTAGCTGTAGTTACAGTTGTATTCTTTAGCTTTTAGCTAGTCAATCTGACTACCTTGAGCCATACTCTCTCCTCCTTCCTCAGACGTTGTATTGTTTGAGAGCTTCCTCCTGGTCGTTCCACGACAGTTCCTCTCGAAAAAAAAGAATCCTCCAGCCTTAAGAGAGTGCAATGCTGGCGGCAGCAGCGCTGGGCACAGGGAGTGGATGGTCAGCGGTTGGGTGATTGTCACGGGTACCGTTCCGGTCTTAGGTGGGTCACTCGCCTGGACCTATGTTGTTTTCACTTGGAGCCTCCATCCCGCTGTACCACACGACTGTATTTACACCAAAGTAATTATAGATGTTCTACTGGCTTATACGGCCTGGGAAATCAAAGAAAAAGACGAAAATTTTATCTACCAACTGCCTTCAGAACGATAAATTGAGAAGATCTCTGTCAGTTCTGGTGCGATTCCTACAATTCTTGCGCCGTTAGATCTTCATAAACATGCATCTTTGTCGTATACTCACGTTTTTAAGCTTAGTATATGTTCTTGTTGTGATAATACCCTCGGACTGTGCAATTCTGCTGATCAGGTTTCTTCCGGACCAACGAATTCAACAATATTGCGCACTATACCTTGCAATATAATGTATTGAAGGACTCCATAGACGGGAACTTGGAACTTTGGCGACATTTCGTGCCTACTGGAGCCTCATACAACCTTTTGCTCTCTCCCCCTCTCCAGAAGGCTTCGGTGCGATCTAGGCATCCTGGAGTCACCCAAATTATTTTTATACATGTATCTACTCGTTTTCAGTCTTCCTGCTCCCGGTTCCACATCCCCAAATTGCGAACTATGACATTCACATTAGGTGCATACAAGAACGTAATAGAGACCTAATCCCTTGAATCCTCCATTTGTGGAGGATCTAGTTCGAAAAAAAGTGCGAGAACTTGACCCTTATGCTCATATGATCTCATTTATCACCCCTTTTGATGGATTTGCATATCTGGAATTATGTTAGAGCCAGTTAAAGGGTGTTACAGTCAAGTTCCAGGTCAAATCAAGCGGTTGCATTAGACAAAATGTGTATTATCATTCGGGGGTGGTACTATATGTATTAAGGATAGAGTAGGGTGTCGTATTAGGCCTTGAAAGGGGTGGTTATTGTTGGAAATGGCGAACTACGGGTATTGGATATAGGAATTAATGTACTATAAGTATGAGCGCTTCATTACTTACAGCTCTCTTCACACAATTATAACGAGCTCAATATAATCGTGATTCTTACCCAATCGTTGGTCCCAGACAAAACTCCAACAGTTATTGTTAGAGTTTCGCCCTGAGACCAACGATAGCGGGAAGAATCAAGAATCCACGATTATATTGAGCTTGTTATAATCACGTGAAGAGAGCTGTAAGTAACGAAGTGCTCATACTTAAGGTACATTAATTCTCAATTCCGATACCCTTTGTTCGCCCATTCCAACAGGTATGTGCGAATATTTGTGTAGGTCAGGGAAAGAGGACAAAGTCACCCAATATTCGTGCATGGATGACTCTGGGAAAGGATCGGGACATTCAAACGATGTATTAGGTGTATTAAATGCCTGCACTTGACGGTCGGCATTATTAGGACAGGGAGTAGTGATGAGGAAGGGGTACAGGGTGATTTGATGTACTCCTCATTTCGCATCGAAGATCGGTCAATCAGGCGGCGCTATACAATAGAATGAGATTATATGAACTTAGAGAATTGATTTTCAAAGGAAAAACTTCACCTGGAGCCCAAGTATTTAATGAAACCCACCTACCTGTTCTTGTGCCCCCCTCAAAATAGTGTTTTCCGCCTGCTTGCAGATGTTTTGGAGCACTTACAAGTGAATCAAATGGTGTAGTATGCGAACTCTGGCCCCCAAAATCGACCAAGAAGGGCCAGGGAGCTGCTAGGGCGAGTGAGAGGAGAAGGATGACCCAATGGAGTGCTGGTCAAGCAAGTGGCAGCACAGGGAAGACAAGTGCGAGTTTTAAAATGCGAAACAAGGCATATGTTGATGGTACAATGTATGGGCCAAGGGAGAGGAAAGGGCAATACGAGAGAAGGAGTGGTGGCAGAGGCGGAGCAGGAGCGTCACATGTGTGACAACATCCCCAACACTCTGCCTGATTCACTTCCCTCACGGCTCATACGATTACTTCTGGTATTTTCTGTACAAAATGACACTGTGTGCTTTAAAAAAACATGGTGCTACCTCTAGAGGAAGTATGAAGCCTATAAAGCATTATTTCTATACTTATTGCTACCACAGGTGTCTTAAACGGAGGCTGGGAGAGGACTAAAATCCAGAAATATTCGGAGGACGCCGTTCAGCTGAAAACGTACCTAACTAGACGCAATGCTTACCAGTATGTCATGTCTAATTTGACAGGTGATGCAGGCTCCTCAGGTGAATCCTCCAACTCTAACAACCAGGTGAGCCAGATTACAGAGAGGGTGAGCCGAGATGCTGTATTCATGGTCACCGGAACCCCCCATTCCAAGCCAAATGAAGATTGGATTATCGATTCCGGAGCTACAAGTCATGTTAGTAACTGTCTCGAACACTTCCAGAACTACAGACCTACCAATGAGCAAGCAAATGGCTTTGCCGGAGCAACCACCAAGGTCCTAGGAAGAGGAACGGTCACCCTAGACTGTACTGTAGACAATGAGAAGACAACTATTGACCTCGAAGATGTAATGTACATACCGGAAAGTCAAGACAACTTCTTCTCCTTAGCCAGAATTGACCATCTCGGAGGCTCATGGAGAGGAAAGGGGAAGCGACTCGAAATCCTGAACCCACAGGACAAAGTCGTAATGGTTGCCGAAATGAAAAACAACCTATATTCACTTATTGGGAAGGCCAGGACCACAAACCGAGAAAATATTAACTCAGTTGTAGTCCCCGACCCGGAAAATTCCTGGGAAACCATCCACAGGAAGTTCGGACACACTACTATGTCGACAATTCAAAATATGATTGATACAGAAAGTGTTACGGGACTTACAGTCAATCCCGAGACCCTTGAAGACATTGACGAGTGTGATTTTTGCATTGAAGCCAAGATGCACCGCACTGCTCAACCGAAATTAGCCTCAACTCGAGCACAAGACCCAGGAGATGGTACTCACTCTGATCTATGGGGACCTGCTCGTATTAGATCCACCGAAGGGAACCTTTATTATATATCCTTCATTGATGACCATTCTCGACATCCTAGTGTCGCATTCCTAAAATCAAAATCGGATGCTAAAAACAAAGTCAAAGAATACATCAAGTGGACTGAGAGGCAATTTGGCATGAAGCCAAAATGGTTACGAGTTGACGAGGGGACAGAATATGCTAATAACGAGTTAATCTCGTGGTTAAAAGGGAAAGGAATCGAACTTCACCAAACAGCTCCGCACTCTCCAGCACAAAACGGAGTGGCTGAACGATTCAATAGGACTATTCCAGAGTTAGCTTGAGCAATGCTAAGAGCAAAAGACTTACCTGCGTCATTATGGGAGTGGGCAATCAAACATGCCGTATACATCCGAGCGAGATGCACCACCAGTTCCCTACCAAAGGGACTCACCCCACATGAAGTGTTCACCACTGAGAAGCCAGATGTCTCGCATTTTGAAGAATTTGGCTCTGACGTATGGATTTTCCGGGAAGATGTCAAATCCCTGTCAAAACTAGACCCTTGAGCCGAAAAACACAAGTTTATCGGATGGGTTGATGGTCCCAAATCGATCCGTTACTATGACACAAAGACCCACAGGACAAAAATATCAAGAAATTTTAAATTTCCAAAGTCTACAGGCTATAGCGATGTCATCAGTGTCCAGAATTGGGCGAAAGGGGGGGAGCCAACTAACCAAAGTTCACCTTCCACCCAATCTGCACAAACCGAAGGTATCCCACCTTCAACTCCTCCCCAAATTCCATCACCTCTATCGCCTCTAACCCCTAGTACATCATCAGATGATACATCTATAAGGGAAGAGTCAATTGAAGCACCAGAACCGGAGGAGGAACACACTTACCCACCTAGACCTCAGAGTCAGGCTCCTGTATCCTCTCCGACACTCCCCACAGAACCTGGCCGGAATACCAGAGACCAGCGTTATCCAATCAGAGTGCTCACTAGACCAACAAAAGCGATAGATTATAAACAATTACACAATCCTGCCTCTCGTAAGCCTGCAGAAACGCGAAAACCGAATAGAATACAAGACGAACCAGATAATGACGACCCCGAGGTCATCAACCATGTCTCGGAATACGTCTATGCAATTCTCGCTGCAGCTGAAACCCTGAAACCTAAGAAAGTTCCAGCAACTCCGAAAACCCTAAAGGAAGCACAGGACTCACCAGATTGGCCAAACTGGCTAAAAGCGATCCAAGAAGAGCTCGAAACCCTAAAAAACATGGGGACATGGAAATTAGTTCCACGCCCAGCAGACCGAAAGGTAATTGGCTGTAAATGGGTGTTCACTCCAAAGACAGATGAACTAGGAAACCTTCAGCGATTCAAAGCTAGACTTGTCGCCAAGGGGTACTCACAAATTTTCGGTATAGATTTCACCGATACCTTCTCCCCAGTCGTCCGTCTCGAGTCCCTCCAAGCCTTATTGGCCACAGCCGCAGTCCAAGACCTTGAAATGCGTCAGCTAGACATCAAGGGAGCTTACTTAAATGGTCACCTAAAGGAGAAAATTGTCATGGAACAGCCACCAGAATTTGGCGATGGAACTGACCGTGTCGCAGAGTTGAATAGAACTCTGTATGGACTAAAACAGTCAGGAAGGGAATGGAATCTCGACTTACATGAAAAACTTACCAAAGCGGGATTTAAAAGGCATCCCGTGGACCATGGTGTGTACACACGAGCCGTAAAAACTGGAGACCACACCACAACTATCACAGTATGGGTGGACGACCTCCTCGTGTTTGCCGAAACGAAGGCAGCCCTTGATGCCGTCGAAGCAGTCTTGAGGCGAGATTTCGATGTGAAAAATCTAGGAGAACCAAAGAAAATTATTGGAATTGAAATTCATCGAAACCAAGAGAAACGCACCATACAAATCGGCCTAGAAAATTATATAACAGAGGCCCTCCACAAGTTTGGATACGAGAAAATGATGAGCGTAACAATGCCGCTCGATCCGAATGTGATATTGACCAAGAGAGTCGAGAACAAGGAGGAGGAGTCAGAAAGCGAGGAGAACATGGCCGTCGAGAACAAGGTACACTCGTCGTGATCATTTTCCGAGCACATCGGCGCGCTCATTTGGCTCGCTACAATTTGTTGTCCCAACATTTCATTTGCCGTCTCGAGAGTTGGTGCATTTGCCGCCAACCCGAGCCGAGTCCATTGGACCGCGGTCAAGCGCATTTTTCGCTACTTAAAAGGTACAAGCAACTTACGCTTAACCTTTGGTGGCCTTCCTAAAAACCTTAACATTAATGATACTTTCGGTGCGTATTCCGACGCCGATTTTGCATCGAATCCCGACGATCGTAAATCAGTGTCGGGATATGTTTACATGTTAGGAGGAGGCGCGATCACATGGCATTCAAAGAAACAAAGTACGATGGCTACATCTACAACAGAAGCGGAATATTCCGCTCTTGCAGCAGCCACACGAGAAGCCTTATGGCTCTCGTTCTTATTTGACGGACTCGAAGTTATCAACTTCGAAAGTCCTACTTTAATATATTCAGACAATCAGGCCGCGCTCACCATTGCACGAGACCCGCAGCATCACGCTCGCACAAAACATTTCGACGTTAGCAATCATTTCATTCGCGAAAAAGTCGAATTAGGTGCTATCGAAGTAGAATACTGCCCTACCGATGAAATGGTGGCCGATATTTTCACCAAGGCGTTGCCTCGAGTGAAATTTGAGAAGTTCCGATTAGAACTCGGATTACTCCCCGCTTGAGGAGGAGTGTACGATTTCCCTTAGTAATCGGATTAGTCAAGCGAGGGCTCTCGTATATTCCGGAGCTTTCGTTAACCTCCCAAATACTTCTATTAAATTCTATGTACTTCTACCTAAATTACTATATAAACCCTGTAGTAGTTAGCTAGAGAATAACGAACATTTTTACCTTAAATCTACCGGCCCAACGCCGGATTCCACTTGGCCGCTCCAAACCGCTAACACCTTGTCTTTACGTTGACCTTTTGGTCTGACGTTACCGTACGACTGTCCTTGCTCATTCTTTCACTATGGCTCAGTAGATTCTAATGTACATGACCTATGGGTCTTGTATTGTGAAAGAGTCAATTTGTGAGCACAGTCAATCTTTGCACTTAGGCTTTGGATGTCGTTGGGGGACTTCAAGGCTCCCTGCGGCTTGTTTCTGTGCAATAGACATGTAAGGATGGCTTATATGATGTTTCGACTAGTTTAAACCTTCTGAAATGCCAACAACAATGTCATTTGGTACGATTTCCGATATCAAATCCGCACATCAATTACCTATTTTATGTCAGAATTTCTGGTGAAAATTCTGTTCCTTGTACAGAATCAGAACCTATACATCGAAAGGAGTCCATATGAATATTTCCTGGAATTTTGCATGACTTTTTAGGGGTTGGCCAATTTTTGAAGGGTCGCTGACTAAGAATAGGCTCCCTAGCCTTAACGGCTCGTAGGATCTTCTTAGAAAATATTTAGCATGCTATTCAAGGTCTAATCTAATGGTTTAACTATTGTGGAATGGATTCTAAAGTGGTCGAACAAAATTGTTGACTTTGATTGTCCTTGACCGTATGTTGGTATCGTATCGATTTAACAATTTATTTCTGAAGCTTGGAGGTACTAATATCTCCTGGAGAATTGTCGACTGCTTTCGTTCATGCATGGTCACTGTTTCTCCGTCAGCGAATGACTGTATTTTCTTTAGATCTAACCCTGGGATCATAACCGATCCTAAATTACAAACCCACCGCATGTTGTACTCCCCGGCCACTTAGCATGCAAAAAGGGAACAACAACAATAGGACGACTATCCACTTCCCCTTCATGCTGGGTATCCTTAATTTGACCTTGAGTGGAAATGCTCGTCTGTTGCTTGATGCCGTGAGAAGTTGAGATGAACTAAGTATGGCTGAAAGGACTGTGGAAATGGGACCGTCCAAGGTGGAATATTAAATGAGTGAAATCCCACAAATAGATATGTTAGACTGGTTCCTTGGATAAGTAGAGAGTCCCGCCTATAAAGGCTCTGTCCATCGACAAGGTGTGTGATCCCACACAGGAGAGGATTGACCCGGGATGACCCCAGCGGCCCAAATCTACGCAACCCTTTATTGTAGGCTGTCCCAATATGCTTCAATTTTGGATGATGGTAGCGACAGAAAGCAGAGTTAAGAAAGTTGCCAGAAACCAGAATTCGTAGGTTGACACAATAGAGTGTATTAGTTGGACCTGAATTTGACCTTTAGCTGAAATTTCGATCGACTTAGTCTGAATTCATCTTCGGCAGCGTGACATCACCTTTACGGGCTTGGTCCGGACCACCACAACCCCACCTACCTGCCCAGCCATGGACGACAATTCAACATCCATGGCTGCGGCTGCTCATATCATTGCTCTCATGTCTTTGCCTCTGCCGCCACTGCCACTGCCAATGGTCTCTTTGGCGGCCCCTTGTCTTGACGCGGATCTTTTGGTCATTCCTCATACGACTGGTGTTGACGAGGACTCTGCTTGAATTCGGCGCGCACTTGCTGTTCAGAATATTCCGACACCTCAACCGTGACCAGAAATTAGAGGTACATGCACATCAAAGGGGTGGCTGTTTGGGTTGGCTGATTAGCAGCACGAATACCTGTTCAGGCGCATCCTTTCTCTTCAAAGTCTTGCTGTATGTATTTCTAACTTATCTTAGAACAGGCGCAGGGAACCTCATCGACCTCTCAGAACCTCTCTAAATTGAAAGCTTCATCTCTCATCACAAGTTCGCGCTCATGTTCCCTTGTTTTTCTTGTCTCCGGGCAGGCCATGTTGGTACCTCTCTCACCATTCACTCTCTCCTTTGACCAATACTTTTACGATTACATATTTAACTTGATGTAAACTATACAATGGAACACTTTGCTTGGTAAAATTGCAAGGGCGTGGCTGCCAGTCAGTCGCTGGTCAAGAGGAGAGCTGATCGGTCACATGTGTCACATTTGGGCTGAAACGTTAGTCGGAATTTGGTCAACGTTAGCTGGAATTCGTCAAACGCAACTAATACACTCTAATGACGTAGCGTGCCTTCGAGTATGTTGATTTCCAAGTCGTGAATATGTTGGTGCTTGAAGGGACGCAACTTATGCTCTAGCACGAAAGAACTGTGGAGAGCAAGAATGCCAGAACGTCTTTTTCAGCTTCGCGTGGTCATGCTCCTTCCTCCCGCCAGAGTCTTTATCTTATAACTAACAAATACTCATCTTATCACAAAAATTGTTAGGAAGAGCAAGAGAGCACTAAGAGGGAACGATAAATTGCAAACAGTTGATCCTCTAGTCACCACCACACATTGTCGTCGCAAAGCTGTTTTCCATAACCGTCCCATTTTTGTGTCCTAAACTAGGCAGGAAGTTCAAAGCTTCCTGAAGCCCACATAAAATAGTGTGGTCCATGATTCTCTTTTCCGCGCTCTTCGTCTCTCAGGTATACTGACAAATTTTGGAGAGTTCTTTAGGGTCTGGAACAAAAGGAAGTGTTTTCGGACACTGTAGAGAAAGAGATGTCATTGTTTAGTTTTTCTTAGCGCATAGTAGAGAAGGTAAAACATATATAGCAAAGTTACGAAACTCGACAAAGGAAAAGAACAATAGATGTATGAAAATATTACCCAAACAGCTGCACAATATATACGAAAACAAGCCAAAAGAGATGAACCTCAATTTTTATTTTATTTTAGAGCTGGTTTACCTATCAGATATCATTCAAAAGTTGGACGAGTCCCTGGATCTCGATCCTTTTCCTTGGATTATACTCCCAGCATTTGTGAAGGACGCCGGATTGCCACACTTTACAAGGGACTTCAGAAGCATCATCCGGATTCGGAAGATATCCATCCAGAACTACAAGATGAGCAAGTTCGAACTCAGTCCGTCGGTCTGGTGGGAGAGTCAAAGGGAGACGAGACGTGTACACCTAATGGGCATTTAGGACAAGCAAGGATCAACCAACGAGTGTTAAATACCTGGACAATAAACATTCCGAATGCCCAGATGTCTGTTTCCTTTGTACACTGTCTATTGTGGTTCAGCCCGGCATAAACTAGATGTTGTAGGAGTTCTGGCGCCATGAAGTGTAAGGTCCCTTGAACGTGAGACGTCTCGAAACCTTGGATTCCATTGAGAGGTCTTGAAAGGCCAAAGTTGGTCAAGACAGCACGAGGAGGGCGCTCTGAGGTGACCAGGACATTTTGCTAAGAACTGTCAGAATTGCAGACGGAGAAGAGGAAAAACACGTGGACATACAGCTTTTATGTCCCCATGAGAAATGTCCAAAGAATGAAGGTATTGAACTGCGCATGCCATTTGAAGAACCTATGGTAACCCAAATGGTCAAAATATGTGGGTGCGGGGCTGGCGAATGGACGCACGAAGAGTAGCCTGTCTACCTGCGGGGATCCTAAGAGAAATTTGGCCAAAGAGCCTTGGTCATACCAAGGCATAACTGCAGTAGGGATTCCCATATTTTGACCTTGGAACGTAATGCCGAGACATGGAGCGATATGAGGATGTTTGAGTGTTGTCCATAAAACGGCTTCTCGCAGGAATTTCTAACGATAATCATAGTCAGATGTAGGACAGAATTTTTCTGGAGGAGCGGCATGGTGCAGCGTGGGACTTACAGTAACAGTTTCTTGAGGATATTGTTGCCCATGAATTCGAGGAACCTTCACCGCGACCTTTATCCTCATGATCAGTCAAGGAAATGGAAAAGGGAATGAAAATGTGATGATACGAAGACCTACGAAGCAATTCCCGCTTGATTTTGTCAAAGTGGCTTTATAGACGTCTCCAGAACCACCGCAAATCATGTGTTCGAGAGTGTTGGGAAGAATCTGGACGACTGCTGTGAGGTCGTTCAGGACAGTTTGGTCAAATTCAAAGTTTGTGCCTTGATTTGACATATCAGGGAAGATGGTGGACTTGAAAGCGTTGGGTATCGAACGAGGAGAAGCCCCAGCGCGAAGAGGCCGGTCAGAGATTCGTGATAGCCTTTTCCTCAACTTGGTTGAAGTCAAGGTGCATTATGAGCGCTTCAAGATAAGAAGGCCGATAGTAAAATTATTGTGGTGGTAAGAAGTTTACCAATATGCTTTCCTAAACATGCGGTGTGGAAAAAACTGTCGAGAACGTCTGAGTGTTATGACCGTGCAAGATGGGGGGTACGACGTAGCGTACGAACGAACGAACCAGCACGCAATGCCGAAGCTTGGCGAAGCGTGACGTGGGAGATTCGTACGACAAAGGTGTACGAACTGGTACGTGGCGTGATACGACTTCTTCGGACGTTGTCCCCTGGCTGAGCCGAAGTCGGCAGGATACGAGAGAGAGCGAGAGAATATAAAAGAGGGTTGGCAAATTTGATTAAAGACTGGTTTTACAAAGTACGAAGGTATCTGGTTTATATACGAGAATCTACAGGAGTTTAATGTAGTATAGAATTGGAAGGTGGCGAGGGTGGTGTGGGCCGTGGTAAGCCAGAGACGCTGAGAGTCTCTTGCGAAGACCTACGTGGCCTTTCCTGCGGAGTGGCGTAAGTGGAGCGAGTGAGTGGGGTGACACGTAGTATGAGATGAAGTAAGCAACGGAGGGAGAGCGCGTGTCCCGTCGTACGTGTCGTACGACGGATGTGTGTGACGTGCGGGTCGTTCGTGTACGGCGGACGTACGAAGGCGTTCATGCACGAGCGTAACAGTATCCCCCTCTTAGGGACGAGACCCTACGAGGACAAACTTTGATTCTGACATCTCCGTGCCAATCAATCACACGTGCATTCCTATCCTGAAAGAAATTGCACCGTGTCGAATCCAAGATTCAACTTGCTCCCAACTACCATGCAGACACGAAAACAGAAGGGCAGAACTGCCGTCGCCACTCCACCGCCCACTCCCTCCACCTCTACCGTTTCGTCTCACGTGGCCGAGTCGTCGCAGGCCGTTCAAGATCACGACAAAGCCGGACAAATGGCTGTGGATCCGTCCGCGCCCGTGGACATGACGAACACGAGCCAGGACGATACCGCCATGCAGTTGGACGATGAGAGTCCGACGGCGAAGAGAGTTGATAAGGGGAAGAAGAAGGCTACGGGCGAGAAGGAGGGAGAGGACGAGGAAGGGGAGAAAGGTGAGACAAGCCAGGCCGGTCAGGAGGCCCAGGACGACGCGTCTGACCAGCCGGAGAGAACTCCCATTGAGGAGGTGAACTGGCTGGCCGAGTGGTGAGTAATCACCGTTCCTCTTGCCTAGTACTAACGACTCTTAGTGGTAAGTATTGGGGAGTAGCTAGGTTCGAGGACATCCCTGCTCGTACGACGATGGTCATCTCCTCTACGGCCAGGAACAGTCTTGGAGACTGGGGAAAGCGGCACGACTTCAGGATCGACAACCTTCGCTATCGACTCGCTCCTTGCGAACAATGCGACAGTCGACATGTCCCGTGCATCGACATGAAGGAGCCGAGCGGCAAGTGTCGAACGTGCTCGAAACGCCATATGCCATGTTCTCATCAGTTCGATCCGCCCGTACGTCGGGACGTCAAGCTTTCGTCTACCACGGACGAACCTCGTCCCGGCGAGGACTCGTACAACACTTGGTTCCGTCGAAAGGACGAGGATGGCTCGGTTGAGGACGCTGAACAGGGAAGTTCGAAGCCGTCGAAGCCGTCGAAGCTGTCGAAGCCTTCGAAGACTCGCCTGGCTTATGACTTGACCGACGCCAACCTGGGGAAGTATGACGTGGGTACGTTGTTACAGGCGGCCGTTCGACGGGTCGTTCGAGACGAGAGTGATGGGAAAGATGAGGAGCGTACGAAGCTCGAAGAGAAGGTCAAGGCGTTGGAGGCGAGAGTTGGGAAGCTCGAGGCGGATTTGAAGTCGGAGAAGAGGAAAAGGAGAGTGCTGGGTGACCGTGTCGACGACTTGAAGGCGCGTCAACAGGAGGAGAGTGACGAGAGGGGTTCATCGGCAGAGGATTCGGAGGAGGAAGGACCTGCGAGGAAGAAGGCTAGGACAGGGAAGAGTTAGAGAGAGAGAGAAGCGGCCTCGTCGTCCTCCGGCCTTGTATAATATAATATCGTATGCAGAATAGAGAATTTTCTTGTCCGTATCGAACGAGTGTGAATTGTAAGTAAGAGCGGGCGTTCTACGGAGTAAGATATATAGCGGGCGTTCTACGGAGTAAGATATATAGCGGGCGTTCTACGGAGTAAGTGTACGTGAGTGGTACGAACGTATGAGAGAACGAATAAGTAAGGAACATGGAGGAATACAAGACGAGACACGCGAGAAGGGGTACGAGAGAAAGAAACACGAAAAGGGGAAAGAAACGAAAGGAATGTATGTAGTAAGTACGTAGGAACAAAGGAGGGGACATGGAAGTTGATACTCGGCGGATACTGCGGGGAGAGGAGGTAGGAACTGACTCGTACGAACCAGGACTGGACCCCGAAGAAGTCAAGACGTCTGGTGTACGACCAAGACCTCTTTCGCAGCGGCTAATCTCGTACGAGACTCTTGTTCGTCTCAAGCACGATTGGAGTAGCTCTTGTCCTACGAGGGTTCGGGTTGTTCCAAGGTGTCGGGAGGGGTCCACGGACCAGGCTTTGTAGGATACCGTGCGTGGAACTCTGCAATGGCTTCCTTTGCCGTTTTCCACATGTCTTCGGCTAGTACCCATTCGAGGGAGCTCCCCGTATCTTGCCAGCCGGTCCAACGTACGAGGTAGAAAACCTTGCAGTACGTACGACGGTCGTCGAGCTTGGAGTCGACTATCTCGTCAAGTTCGTAGTGTTTTCGTTTGTCGATGATTTCTGGTTCGGGAGGAGCTTGGGTTCGGCTCGGAAAGGGGTTCGGCGTATGGGGTTCGAGCTGGGAGACGTGGAAGGTGGGGTGGACTCCTTTGAGAGAGGAGTTGAGTCGTAGCGTATAAGCGTTCCGACTAGGGTGAGCGGTGATCTTGAAGGGGCCGTAGTACTTTTCTGAGAACTTCGTTGTCGGACGGGTCGTCTTGATGAACTTGGCCAGTACGAAGACTTCGTCGCCTACCTTGTACTCGGGGTGAGGAAGTCGTCCCTTATCGGCAGACTCCTTCATATGATCTCGTACATGAGTGAGTACTTCTCGTAGGTACTGATGGACCTTGTCGAGTTTGGCAGCGAAGTGTTTGGCGTTCGACGATGCGACGAGCTTCGACGCGTCTACCCCCATGTTCAGGTGGTAGCCCTTATTGGCGAAGAAGGGAGTGATCTCGGTCGCTGCGGACGGGGAGTTGTTGTAGGCGAACTCGGCAAGAGGTAGCCAGTCGGCCCAATCATCCTGTTGGAAGTTGCAGTACATACGGATGTACGCTTCGATGGTCTGGTTGGTACGTTCGGTCTGTCCGTCGGCTTCGGGATGGTAAGCTGACGTAAAATGGAGTTTAATACCAAGGAGTTCGCCAAGGGAACGCATGAACAGCGCGACGAACTCAGACCCACGATCTGAGGTGATGTGCGAAGGAAGACCGTGCTTCGCGAACACGTGGAAAGGGAAGATACGAGCCACTTCGTATGAGGTGCACTTCGTCGTAGTGGAGATAAGGATACCCTGCTTCGACGAACGGTCAATGATGACCAGGATTGCATCGCACTTGTTAGAAGTTGGGAGAGGCTCAATGAAGTCCACTGATATTGAATGCCAAGGGCGATCAGGGACGGGGAGAGGTTGGAGAAGGCCGTACGGTTTGTGACGAGGAGCTTTGTTGCGCTTGCACGTAATGCACGAGCGAACGTAGTCACGTACGAACGTTCGGATGCTAGACCAGACGTAGTAGCGACGAACTAGGTTGAGAGTTCGGTTCTGGCCGTAGTGTCCTGACACGGGGTGGTCGTGATGTTGCTGGAGGACCCGTACTTGTAACTCTTCGGTGGGAACCCATACTCGGTCGTCGAACAGGAGTAGTCCTGCGTTACTGAGTGACCAGCGAGATTTGGAGTTCGAAGAGGTACGAAGTTTGTCAAGGTGGATCTTGCACACCTTGTCGGCCCGTTGAGCGGAGAGGATGTCCTTGGCCAGCTGTTCGGAATCAATGACGAAGGAGGCCCTTAGTACGACGTCTTTGAGATAGGTGGCTCGAAGCGATTGCTTGAACTGCTCTTGGGTGAACATTGGTCGAAGGTTCTGGGGATTCGCTTTGGCGAAGCCAGTATCCCCCTCTTTGGCATAGACGTCCCATCGTCTAGTGAGAGCGTCCGGTTTGCCGCCGAGTCGACCAGGACGGAAGCGAATCTTCATGTCGAACGTGGAGAGGAGTTCGGCCCATCGTACTTGTCGACGAGTTAGGACCTTCGTGGAGGTGAAGTACTCCAGGTTCTTGTGATCCGTAACGACGTCCGTTGAACTAGACGGGTTTTCGAGGTAGCGGCGCCATTGCTTGAACGCTGAGTAGATGGCCAGACACTCCTTGTCGTGTGTGTCGTAGTTTCGTTCGGCCGGATTGAGTGAACGAGAGAAGAAGGCGACGGGATGGATATCGTCGTCGAGGGTAATGGAGAGAATGGCGGCGATGGCGTAGTCGGAGGCGTCTGTCTCGACTGTCATCTGCCGGCCGGGAATGAAATGAGTGAGGATGGGAGCCGAATTGAATTCTGCTTTGAGCTTGTCGAAGGCATCCTGTTCGGCCCGTCTGAACGTCCACTTAACGTCCTTACGAGTAAGACGAGTGAGGGGCTGGACGATCGCGGAGTAGTCGTGTATGAAACGACGATAAAAATTACAAAAACCTAAAAAGGACTGTATGTCCTTAACCTTCCGGGGTGTTGGCCATTCCGTGATGGTCGACACCTTTGCCTGATCCATCTTAAGTCCATCCGTAGACAGGACGAATCCTAGGAACTCCACGGTGGTGGCGTCGAACTGACACTTTGACAACTTGCAGTACAGGCCGTTGTCTCGTAGACGTCGTAGCACTTCTCGTACGTGCTTCCGGTGTTCGGCCTTGTTGGCTGAGTAGATGAGTAAGTCGTCGAGGTAGACGACTACAGAGACGTCGAGCATGTCCGCTAGGATGGTGTTGACGAGCCGTTGGAACGCTGCCGGAGCGTTCGTAAGGCCAAACGGCATGACTCTCCATTCGAATGAGCCGTATCGTGTACGAAAAGCTGTCTTGTGCTCGTCACCTTCGGCGATACGAAGTAGGTGATAAGCATGACGAAGGTCGAGCTTCGTATAGATACGAGCCTTGGAAGGAGCGTCAAGCAGGTCGTTGATGAGCAGGGAGAGGGTAGCGGTCATGCTTAGTGATAGCGTTGAGACGTCGGTAGTCTACACAGAGGCGTAGGGAGCCGTCCTTCTTACGAGCGAATAGAACGGGAGCGCCGTGAGAGGAGGAGGAAGGGTAGATGAACTGAGACTTCAAGTGACTGTCAATGAACTCGCGAAGTGTGGAGAGCTCGAGCTCAGAGAGGCCGTAGATAGGTCCTGGTGCAGGTACTTGGTTGTCGACGGTCTCGATCTTGAGGTCAAAGCTACGATGTGGTGGCAGTCCATAAGCTTTCTGTTCGGAGAACACCTCGGCGAACTCATGGTATTCTTCAGGTACGCCGGTGAGGTCTGGAGATACCTCAGCCGAACGACCATGAGTACTAGAGGGCCGTTCGAACGAGACTTTGTACGTAGTCACGGAGGGGTCCTTTGAAAGCATTACGAAGGCTGCTGCACCGACGAGCGAGATGGACGGAGGAGGCGTGGGAGGCGGTGAAGAAGGAGAAGAAGACGAAAATGAAGCGGAGGAAGGAACGTGGTCGTCGAACGACGTGTTCGGCGTACTAGGAGACTTGGGTATCGAAGACTCGTGGGGATCCGGGTGCATCTTGGATGCCAAGGGAGACGGTTGTGCTGGCGTCGAAGCCAGCGGCGATTCGAGTGTAGTCGAATCCAAAACCTTAGTGTTATCACTCGAAAGGTAAGGCGTAGAGAATTGTATTTGGCCCGTGCTCCAGTCAATCGACGGATTGTGTTGAGTCAGCCAGGTGTATCCTAGTACAGCGGTACAAGATGAATCTAAGGACGTAACGAAAAACGGTACGTTGAAGGAATGTCCGGACAGGAACGTGACGTCGATCTGAACCGAATGGGTGATCGACGAAGAGGAACCATCTAAGTATCGAACCGTACGCGGTTCAATACGCTTCGTATCGAGACGGTGCTTCGTAACGAAGCTCGAGTCTATGAAGCAGTGGGAGGATCCAGAGTCTACGAGGGCTTTAAGTACGGGAGAAGACGAAGACGAAAGAGATGAAGACGAGAGAGACGAAGTAGTAGAGAGAGACGAAATGGAAAGAGAGATGTAGAGAGAAGTTGGAGAGACGGTTGAAAGAGCGGACGCATTGAGGAAGAGAGCCTCGGGAATGACCTGTTCAGAGTCAACGCAGCTCCGAGCACAGGTCAAGGCATCGGAGCTGCTTAGGCTTTTCCCGAGGATTTCGACTCAGAGTCGACTTCCTCAATGTGGGCAGCTTTGCCGGTAGAGGTAGAGTGGGGCTTCGACTTGTTCTGTCGAGCCCTACAATCGTCGAACTTGTGACCGGCCTTACCACAGAAGAGGCATAAGCCGTTCTTCATACGGCGTTCACGTTCGGCAGGGAGAAGCTTGCCGTCGTCGCCGATCTTGCCGGTAAGGTCAGGCTTTGTGGTGTTCGTACGACCGTTGCCCTTGTTGTTGCTTTTGCCGGGTTTCGAGTTGCCAGTGGGGTTCGAACCAGAGTCGTTGTTAGAGGAGGACGAGTTGTCCTTCTTAGACGGCTGGCTCTTGGAGTGGGAGGTAGGAGTGGACGACGAACCAGACTCGTGGGAACGTTCGTTCTGGCGTTCCCAGTATTGAGCGTCGTGTTGGCTGGCAGAGGCACGGATAGTGCCAAGGGTAGAGTGACGAGGTTCACGAGCGAGTTCGTCCTTGATACGAGGAGCCAGGCCACGGTAGTAGAGCTCGACGAGAGCCGTTTCATTCCAAGCCGATCTGTCCAGCGTAAGTATTGAACTGACGTTGTACTGGACGGATACGATGGTTAGGCTTCATCTTCAGCTCGAGGAGTTAGCCGGGTAGCATCTCCAACCGGGTCGGTAGGTCCAAAGACCGAATGAAGCTCGTCCAGGAAGACCTGGAAGTCGGTCGCCCATTTGACCGGCTCGAGAGAGGTAGTTCCAAGTACTTCCAGTTCGAACCAGGCAGCGGCGTCCTCACGAAGGTACGAGAGGGCAGTAGACGATTTTTCTTCGTCCGTACTGAACTCTAGAGGACGGGAGGCGAAGTTGATACACAGCTGAGCGACGAATCCGCGAAGTTTGTCAGGGTTCTTGCCGGTGAACACGTCCGGAGTGTTGCACTTCGTACTCGAAGCTCTAGGGAGCTGGAGGAGCACGGAATCTGAGCCTGGACCGAACTTTGTTGTTGAACGGCCAGGGCGATGGCGTGAACCGCGTTAATGACGTCTGCGTTGCTGACCGGGTCGTTCTTGACCTGAGGAGAGGGCACCTGAGGAGCAGGTGCCTGCGGAGCCGGTGTCTGTGGGGGAGGATGCTGACGAGCGGCTGGGGGGTAACCACCCAGGAAGTAGCCGTACGTTCGTGAAGCAAGTGACGGGGTTGCCAGTGGTATGTCGGGAACCTCGTCGTCTACCTCGTCAATGTTGGACTCGGTAGGTGACGTTTCACGACTGGCTTCGGGGATGGTATCGAGATGGCCGTGGTGGATCGCTTCGTGAAGGTCAGGTGCATCAGTGGAATCGTCTTCCACGGGGGGAGGACGAATGACCGTTTGGAGGCGACTGAAGGGAGTGCCAGGACGTGCTCGAGCCTGGAACGGCGAGGCGAACGTCTGGAAGATGGTATTAATGGGAAACATGACGAGCGGGTTGACTCAGCAAGGTTGCGAGTCTTTAATACTGTTATGACCGTGCAAGATGGGGGTACGACGTAGCGTACGAACGAACGAACCAGCACGCGATGCCGAAGCTTGGCGAAGCATGACGTGGGAGATTCGTACGACGAAGGTGTACGAACTGGTACGTGGCGTGATACGACTTCTTCGGACGTTGTCCCCTGGCTGAGCCGAAGTCGGCAGGATACGAGAGAGAGCGAGAGAATATAAAAGAGGGTTGGCAAATTTGATTAAAGACTGGTTTTACAAAGTACGAAGGTATCTGGTTTATATACGAGAATCTACAGGAGTTTAATGTAGTATAGAATTGGAAGGTGGCGAGGGTGGTGTGGGCCGTGGTAAGCCAGAGACGCTGAGAGTCTCTTGCGAAGACCTACGTGGCCTTTCCTGCGGAGTGGCGTAAGTGGAGCGAGTGAGTGGGGTGACACATAGTACGAGATGAAGTAAGCAACGGAGGGAGAGCGCGTGTCCCGTCGTACGTGTCGTACGACGGATGTGTGTGATGTGCAGGTCGTTCGTGTACGGCGGACGTACGAAGGCGTTCGTGCACGAGCGTAACACTGAGAAATAGAAACCGCGGCACCAGTGGCGGCAGCGGCAAGTCAATATTAATGGGGCGCGCGCGGGAGAGGTTGGAATGTGTAGGGGCACCTTTGAGGATTATAGTGGTGGTGGAATTGGGAGAAGGGAGGTCTTGGTTCGGGTGTGGTAGCAGATATATTACCTGCGGCACACTTTCCATCAGCGGCGGCTGCTTTCTGTACCCTCCGGAGCACTTAATTGTATTATGTCTACGATAACACCTTCTTTACTTTATTATGAAGAGGTTTGGGCCAGTAGAATGGAGAGGGAGTGACTTGTAGTGACACAAGAGCGAGCAGATGTGCACCCCCCAACTGCAGCCGCATGGAAGAACCAAGCTTACTGAACCTGGCTGGATCATCCTTATCCTATATCACATGCTACTGCATCGAATCATCTTTAGGATGAGTTAAAATCAGGTTTCTCACCTGGGGATCAATATATAAGACCATGAGAGCTTCAAGGAGTGCTTAGTGACAGGCTGACAGTTCCTGGCCTTTAAAGACATTTTGCGGCCAGTAAGAGTGACTAATGAATGTAGTCGTATCTTAATGTATGAAATGCTTTATATTCCCCAAGGCAGGGCCATCATCCTTGGTGTGGGATGAAGCGGAGCAGAGAGGCCAAGCCATTGCTCCCGGTCCCTGCAGCCTTGAGCTCACTGGGCTTCGTTTCCTCCTTTCGTCCACAATCTAACTTATATAAATGTTTTATATTAGGCATATAAAATGGTTTTTGGCGGTCCCAGTGAGATATCTATGGCCCCCGTCGTGCCCCACAACTGCCGCACTCCCTTAAGCGCTTCCACCCAATAGCTCCCGATTGTGACCACTTCCTCTTCTCCCACCACATAGAGCGAGGTTCCCAAAGGTGCCCCATAAAAAAAATTTCCGCCGCAGGAGCCGCAGGTGCCACTGTTTCCAAAGGTCAGACCTTCACAAACTGTCGGCGGCTCATATCGAAGGCCGCACGCCGTCGATCTGAATTGGCCCCGTGCACTCGAGTTATCAATATTGAAAGACAAAAGGAGATGCCAGGTAAGAATTTTTATACGCCATTTATCGAATGGTGAGGCAGCAGAAGAAGAAACCAAAGGAGGACGTTGTCCGAATGTTCCCGAGGATGCTATTCAAATAGAAAGCGCAATTGACGCAGCAAGATTGCGCGGCCACGTGAGCCTTGGCAGTCAGCAGCCGTGGATCCAACTTGGTCTCCACCATCACCCTCTCGCAGGGTCGTCCCCTCGTCTTCCTCCTTTTCCTTTTTCCTCCCTCCACCACCGTGGGTCTGCCCGCTGTGAGTTCGCGTTAGTAGGGACGTCAGTAATGACAGTCGTCTAACATTCTTGACTGCAATGGTCGTCTTTGAACGTACTACATAACACCTCCGTCATGTAAATGCTGGCCCCCCAAGTTGTCTCACTGTGCCCGTTCGCTGCCACTGCCCTCTCTTTCTTGGATGCAGACCTCGACACGCTATCTTCGCGCGCCGTTCATTTCAATCCCATTAGCTTGACCTTACCCACGACGATACACTGCTCTAGGTTTTTGTTTCCGGACCCTGGCTCACTGGTGCGTCTGTATCTCCTCTTTCGCTACTAATGCTTACCCCCCCTCGCCCTCATAGGTAATGTTCTCACTCTACCTTTGCCATTGCCACGCTTTCTGATGCCTACTTCGCCAAGCCGGGTTGAGCCGGGTTGCCCAGAATCGCCACCCCATGTGACCTAGTCCTCTCAAGCCCCACCATTTGATGGTCACAAGGTGCAGGCGTCCTGTGAAAGTTACGATCTGCCGAGATGTTGAATTAGTATGGCTTAGCTTTGCCAAGTATATTTTTATCTTATTTCCTTTTCGTGTATCCAATATCATGCTCTGTGCTGACGATTGCTCGGTCTCCGGTCTCTCATAATGAACGGCTTCCCATTCCTTAATACCTCAAAAATTAAAAGATCCAACTATATCAACAACTCAAGTCTACTTCTTCTCATTTTTTGCCTGGTTCTTATCTTTCTCATCCTCCTTCTTCTCTCCACTACCGGACACTTTCTCTTCCAATTGACCAATATTCGCCTGATCATAGGGACCATAAGAGAAAAGTGGGAGGACATGAAAAATTTATGAACTAGCCTTATTCTCCACTAACACATGCAGTGCAAAAACGGCTCTAACAAGCGAACTCAAATAAACAACAAGCACTTGATCGTTCGTTTGCTCGCCCATCGCCGTCGCAAGGTCGCTGGCCATTCCCGTTCCATTCTTGTCTCCCTCAAGACTAGGCAGGAGGTTCAACACATCCTGAAGCCCATACACAATGGTATGGTCCACAGGCACCTTCCCCTACTCTACGCCTCTCAGATATGCTGACACATCCTTCATGCGTTGTTTAGTGTCCGGAGGGAAGCGAGCTGTCCTTGGACGCGGGTGGAAAGTGTGGTAGTAGTTGAGTCTTTGATGTCGCGTAATAGGTGCTCGACGCCGATTTCTTCAGCTTCTTCGGCTTCGATGGCTGAGGGTATGTGTAGAAAAGTTTTGAGGGTTTCAGAGACACCCTGATGAATTCAAGAATAAATTAGTTAAGTGGGTAGGAGATGACGGAGTTACGGAAGAAAGCGTACATCCTTGATTTCCTCGACAGCACAGTACGCATCTGTAGGGATGCTACCGGTATCTGACCATACGTCGACGGTGACCATAGCGGTTGCGCAATAAACCTCCTGAATAGTTCATTGATTTCCATATCACTTGTGCTGTAACTTGGATCCAGTATGATACCACCCAATCAGACGTTCCCGTGCTACATGGAATTCGTATTAGGAACATATGTCCACAGAAGCGAAGAAGGTATACACACCGTTAACTTTTCCAAACATATCAGACATTCCTGCAATGTTGTTGTGGTCCAAAAACCAAGTCTTGCGGTTCTTCTCGTCCTCTCCAAAAAGTGTGCGAAAGAGTCTGCAACTTTTGCGGTTTTCCCATTACCCTAGCCCTGGAAGTCGACTTAGCTGAAACCATCCTCAAACCAACCAGCAACAAGAAAACGAACCTATGGGAACGCCAACTGCTCTTTTCGTCAAATTACGGATGAAAGTCTAAGCATGCTGATTTGCTACAGGTAGAAATACAAGAGGATGAACGATGACTGTTGATTGGGAGACCGTTGTAAGCTGCGGGGGATTCTGCTGAACAATCGGTGCTTTGGAATTCGTGGAACACCTGCTCGGTCGATTGTGGTCGCGACCATCATGGGTTGTTACAGAAAAGCAATACGAAATGTGCAAGGCCTGTCGTCGCGCATGTTGGTTAAAATAGGAAGACTGAGTGATGGAGGTTTCTGCCAAGCACGGTCAGACGCTCAATGTTCCTTAAGTAAGCTGGGTGTTTGACTCTCGCTCTCAATTTCCAGACCCTCCGAGCTTACAATTCCTTTGAGGCTCTCGTCCTTTGTGATTCTACTCTGATCAGTCCACCGGTTGAATGCTGACTCTTCGTTTATTTTGATTTTTATACACAACTCCATGCGGATAGAAAAGGACTATAACGCGAAAAGAAGTAAAGGTTACTGTTTCTTAGCAAGCAAAGCTCTCGCATCTGCATAGCTCATAAAATGAGCACCGCCGTTAATTCATCGAAATCCTCCCTCGCCAGGACTGTCAGCCCAAGGTTCACCAGCAGGACAAGGATCCAGCTTCTCCAGACTCGTAAGCAAGGTCTTCATCTCTGTTTCGTTAGGTGGCGCATTAGCAGCTGCTTCTGCAGTGGCTGCAATGGCGGCAGCTTGAACCGTAGCAAGCGTTATCTGCGCTTGTACAAGCTGCTTCTCCAATTCTATCTTTTCCTGTTCCTTCTCGATTTTCGTCTGCTGGGACTTTACCAGTGCGACCTCAGCTTCAGCACGGTCGGCTTCAGCATTAGTCTTACGGATGAATCCCTCAGCAATCTGCGTGTGCAGATCCAGGAGAACAAGCGATTTCGTTGAGAAGGTAGCCTCATTGTCTGCACGAGTGAGAATGTGGCCTTGGAGTTTTACTTCAACATCGAGGCGCTCATGGTCTTGATTTTGATACAACTTCAACCCTTCCAAACGGGCTTCTTCGGCTTTTATGGCACTGTCGATCTGTGAAATAAAAGGGGTAACGAAAGGTCAGATCAAAAAGAAATAAGAGAAATAGATAAGGCCCACAGTGTAGCCTGATTTGTCCAACTGTGGCTGACGAAACCAAGGGATGAGACTCTGGTATCCTAACGGACTGAAGGAAGGCGGTAGAGGAACTTGATAAGCAAGTCCTGAGCCAAAGGCGGAAGAAACTGGGAGTGCAGAAACTTCATTGTGTGTCGTAGCCATGGTGAATCTCACAGTGAGTGCGCTTGAACTCTTGAAGTTCGCGTTGAGCTACAATGCCGTCATTCATCCTCTTATATGTAGTATTCCTCACTAGTATCATCGATTCTCTCACGATTCCATAGATGGAAATTTAAAACCTCCATTCGGTATTGTGAAAGTAAAGGTTCCACGATGCAGCAAAGGTAGTGAATCTAAACGCCTTGCAGGACTTTGAGACGTGAATGATAGTGGCGTATTTCATCTAAACCCCGATCGGTAAAGGTCGCGACGACTCTATCAGGGCCCCGGGACCTCAAACGCCTAAGTCCTAGTTAGTTGGTTAACTCAAACAGACCAAGTCTGCCAATGTAGTCTCCTCAATGTCGAGGGAAGGCTCTTCAAATGTACCTCGGAACATATTGGGTAAGCTTTTTGTGCTGGGAACATAAGGATAAGGTGCTCTTGAGTAACTGACATTTCTCGAGTGTTTGACGCCAGATCAGTTCTCAAGAATCCGACACCCTAAAACGCCTTGAGGGTTTCACCCGAGTATTCAATCTCCGGCTTCTCAGGCCATTCACTACACCTGTAAAGCATGTGTTCCATTTTGGGGATTAAGATTACAAAGGAAGTTAACGATGGATCAGAGCTCAACACCCAAGTAGTACAGTCGTCTGCGCTGTTGATGAATGATTTCCTCTTCCAGAAGTGAGAAAAATTGATACTATGGTGCCTCACAGGGTGCATTGGACTATATTCTGCGGCACTTACCGTTCTCACACTGCCCTTGATCAGGATACCGACTTCCACAGGGTTGTACACTTCTCATTTGTATCGAAGGCTCATGGGATATTTTATACATGTGTTGAGATCGAAAAGTCTTCAACAGCACAGCACGCAAGAGACAGAGTAGAATTGAGGAAAGGACGTTCTGGATCTAAGTACATCCTGTTCAGACCAGGTTAAACGCGCGCTAGACACTCCACAGGCCAGCTTTTCCCTACGCATGAGTACTACTTTCCAAATTCAGTACTGAGCGGTCTGTTATAATTACCGTCATTCAGTCATGACAAGATACGACTAGGGCCACAATCATTTTTCACAATGTCGCCATTTGGAACCAGGGGAATTGGTTTCACTTCTTTGACTTCTGAGTTAGCAGAAGGCGGAACCTTCTCTTCATGAGATGTATTACTTATGCATGGCTAAAGCCATGCTACAAAATCCACTCACCACACCGTGTATAGCCTAGCACTATGTAGACACTCTTCTTGCCAAATGGACAAGTAGCGAAAAAAACAAAACACGCACATTAGATAGGCCACACGCTTTTGTTTACAATCATTCCTTTATAAATGGAAAGTTCCACACCCTAGAACGAGCTTCAGCGAGCAAGTGCTCAGTCAAACACATGAGACCCTTAAGACGAGACTTTGTGAGTGTCCACTGAGGCAGGTAATGGGTAAGGTTGGACGGTCGATGGATTTTCGACCAGCTTGAGCCAATTAACTTTGAAATTTGAGAAGAAAGTGAAGTTGCCCCCTTTTTTTTGCAGCCTTACCAGAGTCGTAATATGACCACCGTAACTGGTACCACCCCTCTTCCCAAACAGTGTATGCGAGCTGCGCATAGATCCGCTCCATTTATCAACATACACCAGACATAATTGCTGCTTTTCGTAGAGCTTGGGCTTCTCCACAGCCTTATGGAAGTTTTTGTCCCGTCTGCTCCATGGCGGCCCATCTCACGCATTTTCGATTTCTAAAATACCGGGCAACTTGCTGTCGTATCTCTGGTCTGCATAATATGAACTGGAGTGGTTATCGTCTGTAGCTTAGCTTGTGCAGGTTTTTTCGGGTTTCCTTTGTTTCCGGACCAAGGTCTCATGCTGTAGTTTGTGTGTGGATTATGAACTCTCAGGGTCCTTTCTTTCATGACAGCCTATCCTCCCATTCCTCAAAGCATCAAAAAATTAAGCGAGATCCAATTACAGCGGACAAAAGTCTATTTCTTCTCATCCTTTGCCTTGTCCTTCTCTTTCTCGTCCTCCTTCGCCTTGTCGTCCTTCTTCTCTTTCTCCTTCTTGTCTCCGCTCCCAGACTCTTTCTCTTCCGATTGACCAATACTTGCCTAGTTACAAAAATCATCAGCGACCAGCGAGGCAACATGAAAAAATAATGAACTAACCTTATTCTCCACCAGAGCATGGAGTGCCAAAACAGCTCTCACAAGGGAACTCAAATAAACAACAAGCAGCTGATCGTTCGTTTGTTCTCCCATTGCCGTCGCAAGGTCGCTGGCCATACCCGTTCCATTCTTGTCTCCCTCAAGACTTGGCAGGAGATTTAATACATCCTGAAGCCCATACACAATGGTATGATCCACGGGCATTTTCCCTTGCTCTACATCTCTTAGATACGCTGACACATCCTTAATGCGTTGTTTTAATGTTCGGAGGGAAGCGAGCTGTTCTTGGACGCGGGTAGAGAGGGTTGTGGTTGTTGAGTCCTTGATGTCGCGTAGTAGGTGTTCGACGCCGATTTCTTCAGCTTCTTCAGCTTCGATAGCTGAAGGTACATGTAGGAATGTTTTGAGAGTTTCAGAGCCATCCTGATCAAGTCAAGAATAAATCAGCTGAGTGGGTAGGGGTTGAGAGAACTATGGAAGGAAACATACATCTTTGATTTCTTCGACGGCAAAATAAGCATCTGTGGGTATGCTAACAGTGTCTGGCCGTACGTCGACGATGACCATAACGGGTCGCGCAATAAATCGCTTGAATAATTCATTGATTTCCATATCACTTGCGCGTAGTTTGGGTCCAGTATGATACCACCCAATCAGCCGTTCCCGTGCTATTCAGAAATAGATATCAGAAATGTATGTCCACAAAAGCAAAGAAGGGGTACACACCGTTGACTTTTCTAAACATATCAAACATTCCTTCAATGTAATTATGGTCTAGGAACCAAGTCTTGGGATCCTTCTCGTCCTCTTCGAAAGGGATTGCGAAAGAATTTGCAACGTTGACAGTTTTGCCGTTATCTTGACCTTTTCGAAATGGTTTTAGCCGTCAAGGCATCCTCGGACCAAGCAGGGTGAGACCAACCTAAGAGAACGCCAACGACTCTTTTCGTTGAATTTCGGGTAAGGGTCCGGGCATGGTGATCTGCTACAGATAGCAACACAAGAGGATGAACGATGACTGTAGATTGGGAGAGCGTTGTAAGCTGGAAGGAACTTTGTTGAGCAATCGGTGTTTAGGAACGCGTGGTGAAAAGATGAAACACACCTGCTCTGTTGTGGTCGCGACCATCGTGCGTATTTCTCAGAGAAATAATGCGAGATATGCAAGGACAATAATCGGGCAGGACGGTTACAACAGGAAGGCTGGGTGGTGAAGGTTTTTGGCAAGCACGGTCCGACGCGTCACCCTTACCATCGTTGATGGCGCCCGTTTGCTGCTTGGTCTTTGACTTCCACTACCAAATAACACTTTTTGTACGATCAAAATTCTTTTGAACTTGCACTTCTCTAGTCACTCTTGTCCTTTGTTATTGTCGCCCATTAGGACTCGCCAGTACCTTGCGCATCAGCTATTTCTACATGGTCCGCTTGATTCCGTTATCCGAGCGAAATCCTCGTATGCCGAGACTCCTCATAATCGTGACTATGGGGAGGAGGTATCTGAAGCGCTTCTAGTCGTCTCTGTTTCACAAACGGGATATGGCCCCTCGGTCCCTGGCTCTGGTTAGGTGGACCTGCTATGAACCAAAAACCACAATGGCCGCACATCGACGCAAACAGCATTTTTCATTACGTATGCCAGCTATATAAGGACAAATGGCGAAGGTCTCATCCAGCTTTGCTGTTTGGTCATGGAAGGTCACCAAAACTCAAAAGACCTTGACACATCTTCCCTATCTCTCGTTTCTAAGCTACATTTGTCTGGAAAGACTCTATTAAGAAGCCATGCCGTTTTCGTTTTCACTTGCTCTCCTTCCTGTGCTTGTCAGGTCTTCCGACTTCGCTCATGAGGATGGAAATATCTCCTGTTAATTGGAGATAGAGACACGGGGCACCATATAATAGACTTGATGCGAAATATTCAACATATAAATCAAAAAGGTACATTCTGCTGGTATTTCAGATCTGTAAACCTCCAGTCAATCGCAGAAACTCGCGATCCTTCATAGCTTTCTCCGCTCGCGCCCAAATTGACTCTCCGAAATGAATGGCATCTTCAAATTGTTCGTGGAGGCTATTCCCAAGGCCTGGTACGACAACGACGTTCACGTCCGGGGGGGCTCCCTTCAGAATGTCGCTCGCTCCAACGCACATATCGGGGAGTTCGTCATCTCCGGTGCGCAAGAGCACAACGACCTTGGGAGCAAGCAATGTCTTGGAAAAAGCGACTGTTTTGGTCATAAACTCTGCCTGGTAATCATCAAATGCGTTAACACGCCATACGGTAGAGAAATGAGAGAGAAGTTTGAAGTAACTCAAAAACATCACTGGAAACGCCTCGGTGACTACGAGGTGAGTGACAGTATCAAATGCTTTATAGGTCTTGATCGATTGTGCACCGTATGCAGATGGATGTAGGTCCGTCATTTCGCTGATAGTGAGATGTTGAACTGGGTTCCTGAGTACCAGAGCCAGCTCGGAGGAAGGATATAGAACCATGCGAATTCCGTTTTTATCGATGAATTCTAGAATCTTTAGCCCAGTCAAAGTGCCTGAGAGCGACTTGAGTAAAGGCATCAGACTAGGAACATGGACAATGGCATGACCATGGATAGCTAAGCCATGTACGCAGTTCCAAAAGCCTTTCGGTCTATCCTCACTCAGGGTGAGGTCAACAAACTTCATTAAAGGGTCCAGTGTCCATGGGGATTTGATGGTGATCACCACTGCTCGGTAAAATTCGCGACATTGGGTGGGGGCGTCGTTATCGGAGGATCTGTGACGGGAGGGTCCGTAACAGGAGGGTCTGTGACGGGAGGGTCCGTAACAGGAGGGTCTGTGACGGGAGGGTCTGTGACAGGAGGATCCGTTACGGGAGGGTCGGTGACGGGGTTTGAGATGGTCGGTGGGTCAGTAGGACTCTCGGTCGGGCTGTCGGTGGGACTGCCAGTGGGACACACAGTCGAGAGGGTGGGCTGTTTGCCGCTCCATTACGTTCTACTGCGCGAAATAACAATAACGGAAAAAAAGAGTCGTAATGTTCACGAAAGTAGATGGAGGATGACGAGAGAGGGAAAGTAGCTGAAACTCCTGAGCGGCTATTTGTCCGAAGCTTGCCCTCGACCACCAGTCCTTCGCTACAAACCTGGATGTCTACGGCCAGGAACGAATCGAATGCCAACGTCGGCAAACTCAAGGAGGAGCTTGAAGAAGACTGCCTTGGAACAGTCTGTTTAGACAGTTGTGCCCCCCAACTTCCCTCAGAGCTTGTGGATGACATTCTCGGTCTCGTTGCCATAAACGCGCGCCCTGATCAAAGAATTGGATTGCTTACCTTGTCCAAATCCATATATTATAGGTAGTTTCCCCACTCTTTCCTATTATCAAATCCTTCAATATCCAACATTATTTGACCAGTCTTTTTCGACTTGTATACGGTGCTATTTACCTCCCGCCCATGGGTTCCACGGCCACTGCAACTTCACCGAAATCTTTTGCGTCGTTATCAGCTTGGGTTGATTCGAAGCCTAGGGAACTACAACAAAAAATCACGGCATTCCGCTTACATCTGGAAAAAGCAGGCGAAGATGAAGAACCAATGTGGACGTGCTTGCTCAATAATCTTTCCGGCCTCGAAATATTCGACGTATACTGTTATAATTGGACCAAAGAGTGCACGACTTTAGTCTGGAAACTTATCTTCCAACTTCCGACGCTTAAAAACGTACGTTTTGATTGGCATTTTGATGCCTTTTGTCCCCCTGCTCGCCCGAAAGATACTCCCCTGAAAGATACTCACTTCCCGCTGCGAACCATTACCCACCTAGCAATTGTTCCCCCCCTCTCGGAATATTTCCTTCAGCTATTCATAGCGCTCACCCACCTCGCTTTGTTTAACCCCATAGTTGGATGCAATCGAGATGACATTTTTAGGCTGGATGCTGCCCTCCCCAACCTTCAAATGTTGGTTCTGATAATCGAAGATAATGAATTCGGGGACTGGAAATTTGATAATATCGAGAAGATTGTCGTTATTGCCGAGATGGAGGGGGAAATCGCCCCGAATTTTCCCAACGTCTTAGACGGTAGTTCTTCCATTTGGGAGAAAGCAGAAGATGCCCTGGCTCGTAGACTAGGAACAGTATCCTTAGACACATAACTCACATTTTATTTAACCAAATGACCAATGATCCTCTTCCTTTATTTCTGAACCTCGCTGATTTCTGTAAATACTTAGATACCGAGAGGCCAAGAGTAGGTGTAAAATCTGTGGTCATGTCGGAAAAAGAAGCAAGCTGTGCACCTGTGTAACATTCACTTCAAGCTTGCTTAATACTCGTTAAAGTTGCCATGTGTTGGTGGTGCTGGAGGAAAAAGTAAGGTCACGTTGCGCAGTGCGGTCCGCGTCCTTTCCATTCAACGTTCACCTCGAGCTTGCTCATAACCGCCAGTCATCAACAGCCTCAAATTTGAACCGCTCCCACAGTATACATATCTCCGCTACGAGAAACATCATGGAAGCCAGCAAGAAAGATGATGAGGACTGCATTGGTGCCCTATATCCAGATGGCTGTGCCGCTGAGCTACCGGTGGAGCTGGTGGAAGACATCGTTGGCTTTGCTGCTAACAATGCACCTGCTGATCGAAGGATCGAATTTCTTACTCTGTCAAAGTACACATACAACAGGTAGTCTCACACTTCTTTTTGTCTAATAGGACGTTCAATCATTGACAACATATATGTAGCCTTTTTCATCAGGTTTACGGTGCTGTTCGCCTTCCACCCATCACTTCTAAGGCCACGGCAACTTCACAACATTCATTTGCGTCGTTTTGTGCTTGGGTTAATTCAAAACCTCGGAAACTACAGCAGACAATCAAAGCCCTCCGCCTACAACTTGACAAAGCAGGCAAAGACGAAGTTGCACTGTGGATGCACCTGCTCGACAATCTTTCAGGCCTTGAAATTTTCGACTTATACTGCTTTGATTGGATAGACGAATGCATGGCTTCAGTTTGGAATCTAATCTTTCAACTCCCGAAGCTTAAAAACGTGCGTTTGGATTGGCATTTTAATGTATTGAGCATACCTGCTCTCCCGCAAGCTAAGCTCTGCTTGCTGCAAACCGTTACTCATCTATCGATTGTCCCCGAATTACGGCTGGAGTTTCTACGCCGTTTTACGGCTCTCACTCACTTGGCGATATTCAACCCCAGAATCGGATACAAACAGCAGGACATCTTCGACATTGATCCAGGTCTCCCCAACTTACACATATTGGTTCTCATTCTTGACGTTTTCGAAATTGAGCTCTGGAAGTTTGATAATACGGAGAGAATTGTCGGCGTTACAGGAATGCAGGGGGCAATCGCACCTGAATTCCAGAGTGTTGGAGATGAAAGTGGTACCATTTGGAAGAGGGGAGAAGAAGCTATTGCTCGCAGGCTAGGCACAACAACTTGAGAGACATAACTCACCTATCTTTACAAATTTGTTTACCGAGCGTAGCGGGCTTTCCGGTTATAATCAATGACATAGAAACGATGAAAGACTGAAAAGGGGGCTGACCCTGAGCTGGTTGTGCCAGACGAGAAACAAGGTGATGCCCATATGTTCAGCGTTACGTTTACCTTCAGTTGCCCAATACTTAAATATATCGCAATGCTTTAGTGGTATTGGAAGAGGCGGCAAGGCCATGACTAGGAGTACAGTTCGCGTTCACCCATTGCTCCTTCACGTCAGGCTTGCTCTTAACCGTCACCAACGGCTGAAATCGAAACTTCTTCCCACCCGCATACGTACCCGCAATCAACACCATGGAAAACAGCGAGAATGCCAACGAGGATTGCATTAGTGCCGTCTATTTAGGGCGTTGTGCTGTTGAATTACCAGCGGAGCTAGTTGAAGGCATCCTTGGTCTTGCTACTTTAAACGCACCTGCTGATCAAAGGCTTCAACTTCTTACCCTGTCAAAATATACATACAACAGGTACTGTTACGGTTCTCTTTACTATGCCTTAGTTCAATAATTGACGAATATGTAAAGTCTTTTTCCTTACGTCTATGGGGCTATCCACCTCCCGCCCATCGGTTCCAGGAATAGTGGAGCTTCAGATGAATCATTTACATCATTTTTGGCTTGGGTCGATTCGCAGCCTCAGCTACTACAGCAAAAAATCAAAGCCCTCCGCTTGAGCCTTGACAAATCGGGCGACGATGAAGGGGTATGGACACGCTTGCTCTGCAACCTTTCGAGTCTCAAAATCCTCGACATTTACTGTTTTGATTGGAATCATAAATGCCGAGCTTCCGTGTGGGATCTTATTTTCAAGCACCCGAAGCTTACAAATCTACGATTGGATTGGCATTTTAATGCCATGACGATACCCACTCAGCCAGAAGATATATTCCCCGCACTACGAAACGTGACTCATTTGTCTATAGTGCCGGACTATAGGACAAACTTTGGGCTTATCGTCTTGAGCCGATTTAGAGTACTCTCCCACCTGGCGGTGTTTAACCCGGCGGCTGGATACACAAAACAAGACATCATCGACTTGGATGCTGGTCTCCCAAATCTACACTTGCTTGTTCTCATTGTTGAAGTGGAGGAAATGTCCGAGTGGGAGTTTGACAATACTGAGAGGATCGTCGCTCTTCCAGAGCTGGCGGCACCAATTGAGGATGAATTTCAGAGTTTAGTGCAAGGTGGTTCAACTATATGGAAGAAAGGACAAGATTCCATTGCACGGAAGTTGGGCATTCTACCTATTGAGTAATAGTAACCACGCTAGAGGTGTATCTTCATATCGCTCAAGGCATCGAAGATTCTGGTGATATTAGATTAAGCCGTAGCAAGACGCAAAAAAACTGCTTTTGTTGGTGTCTTCGTGGCCTTTATCCAAACACTCTACACATTCCAGTTCAATTGCATATTACTACACTTCGTTCAACCCGGGGTAAGGTGTCATACAGAATGAGGTCTATTTTTCACAGTTTCGACAGCTTCAGCCAAATATTTTCCGTCCTCTCGCCAACAAGGTGCCAGCGAAGGGGATTTCATAAAGCCACGATGAGCTTTGGATGCACAGAACACGAGCCGCCGGTCTACGTGCCCACTGACAAATGGCTCAAGGATTGTGAGGCTCGAGTCCGGAAGGTTCGCAGAACCTACGCTGACGACAAAAATTTTGAGGGACGAAGGCAAACCAGGCAATATTTTGGTTTGTAAAAGATCCGTGAGCTCCAAAATATCGTCAGGACTGATGTCCCATATGTAAAGCCAGATGTGGAGAAGAGATTTTGAATTTTGAAGGGACCAGTTCCATGTAGCGAGCTCTTTCGGTGTCCAAGAATTGAGATCGAGGGAAAGAACTGCCAGACATCGGAATATTGGAGAAGAGAAATCCGCAACAGGCCAATTATCATCGGGTTCAGTAGGATGGGGTGAGCCGAAAATCGCTGCGTCACAATGTAATCGACGAAGAGTTGGAATTTCTTGCGAAGAGAGAAATAGATTTGGACTCTCACTCCCGCCGCATGAAATTTCGGAAAATATCCTCAATGTTTCCAACCGAGGACAGCGTTGGACAACCGCATTGAAATCTTCCGGCTGGATTGCAATATTGGTGCGAAAACCTAATAGTTGCTGAATTCCGGGACGAACAAATCTACTGGATCCTATGCGGAAGTAAGTTGAGGTACTCCTAGGAAATCTTTTTTACTTACTGTTGAAACTCTTCTCCCAATCCGACCAGACGACTTCCTTTGGAAATATAATTGGATCTACCCTGAAAATAGATCTGGGTAAACCGGAGGAAGTTTTGACGCCTAGCTAGTACTCACCAAGACAGCACTTCTCTCGAAATGAGTGTTAGTGACCATGGCGCCTCTGATCTAGCTGCCCATTCGAATATCTCCCTACAAACATCGAGAGGAATATCGGGAAGCGATGCCTCAGGCAGGTTTGAAAGCGAGGTTACAATTTCTTGCGCTATTAGGCAGTTCTTCATTTGCTGCTCGACAGTTTTGACGCGTTCTTGTAATCGTTTCAGTTCGACTGTGTAGTTTTCAACTTGACTTTGAGCTGTCTTAAGCGTTGAATTAAGCCAAGTTTGTCCAATGAATAGAGGGCGATGAGATGCCAGGGCATATTGAGTGTGGTAGTCATTCAAGACCTGTACCCCTCTTTCTTCGCTGTCGCAAGAACAGAGTTCTGACCAAGAGGTCAGGTCGTCATTGGTCCAGGGCATTCTCGGCATTAAATGAGCTTTCAAGAAAAGGAAAGAACTATTGATGGTGGTAGGAGGATGCGCGTGAGAGTAGAAGATGAAGGTTACGACCAAGAGTTGTGGACTCTGGAGCAACAGGCGCTCGCTCAAATACAATTATGTTTTCAAGATTCATCACGCAAATTCCGGGACGTCACGGCAGACACGAGGTACAGAGGACATAGCTTTGGTGTATAGGCCCATGCACGATTTTGGTCCCTCCACCTTGACACTCAGGGTCCTGAATTGTTCTGGAGCTTGAGAGCCTACCTACATTACTTCTACTCCATGCCAAAGTGAAGGATTCGAGACGAGCAACTCACAATAAACACTATAACTTGTGTGAAATCTTCAGGAATGCCTTTGGTTGCTTACCCGGACCAAAAAGAATCCACACCCGTACCATGGCACCGTTTTCCCACACGGCCACCAGAGTTCGTCATCTTCCACTCAACTCGTTAAAGTTAGGCAGAAACATGCCATCTGCCCTCATGAACCAGCTAAAAAGCGAGAAATAAAAGGAAAAATCCCACCAATTCTGAACAGCCTGGGCATGACCAATGGGATGTTGGACCCACCATTGGACTTATGCCTTCAAACATGTCAAAAAGTGAGGAACAGCATGCTATAAAACCGTATACTTTGTTTAAATGCTGGAAGACTGGTGGAATCCGCAAAATACATACCGTCAACCTGACAAAACATATGGACTCGTGAGACCGTTGCACGACCCTCAGGTAATTACCCGCGCCGAAAGAATATTCAAAGAGGAACGAACTTCTCACCCTCGGAGGTGTAACAAAATGCTTTCAGCGCTGAGCTTGGCATACGTCTTTTACCTTGGGGTTACTCTGGGGTGAAGGTCATCAATATATACGTCGTGTTGACCTCCTTGGCATCCATTAGTGCTTGGTCGCTCTCTACAAACATCTCGACGTCCTCTTTCACTCTCATTTATACAGTCACTCTTTTTGCACCATGTTACCCAATATTCTCCCTCCACTTTTGTTCTTTGCGACTGCGGTTGTTTCCGTCCCAGTCAACCCTATGCCAATCCCTCCTCCTCCGCCGACTATACCCCTTAGCCTTGATAAACGTGCTTTGGTCACGCGAATCAAGGAGTCGAATGCCATTCTCGGATACGATGCCCACGACAGTACCTATCATCTCTACGACCGAAACAATACATACTTGGGTGCTCTTCCGGCTCATGAAGCAGCCCCTCATCTATGGAGAAGAGATGATTTTAGCATTCCGAATGGGTGCTTCTTGATGACAAATGATCAGGTCTCTGGTCGTAAGCAACTTCGCCCTTTCATATTTTCAATGTGATGAACTTACCTCTCTCTATTTGTAGTCAGTGGATTCAACGCATATCAAGACAAGCGTAAACAATGCTGGGGTGATGGAAAGGGTGTGCAGTTCACAAATGTTGGACCAGACGTACGTTTTTGTCGGCGGCTCTGCTGAATTAACCTTCTCTAACATCATGTGTGACCAGGGTAAAGAAGTCGCCAAAGCGTTTAGGTGCTTTGATGGTCCAGAATTCGTGGATGATCTCCAACCTCAAGGAAACCCAACATGTGAGACTTCAGATGCATCGGTTGAAGGCGAATCGGATGGTTCTGACACCCAAATCGGTAAGTTTGTTGTCCCCATCATCGCTTTGTGCATTGCTCACGAATACAACTGGCAAGTTTTTACTTATACCACCGGCAGCACGACCACAGCTTCTCACTCCGTCACCAATGCCGTCGAAGTCGCAATCGGACAAAAGTCAGTCATTTTTTTTTTCAAATATTCCATGACCCGACTGAAGGCTTTATACTTTGTGTTTTAGTTTCGAAGCGACTGTCGGTATTAAGGGAATCGCAAGTGCAACAGCCACGACCTCCATCAACTTGAAGTACGACCATTCGGATAACCGAATCACAACGGAAGAGAAAAAGGAAGAACACTCCTTCCAACTGACCTATAACAACCAAGACAGCAAAAAATGCAAGATGACCTTCCAAACTGATTCTTGCAAACAGAACGCCAAAGGTAACATTCGAACGAAAGCTGGCGGATTCATTTGGTACACTTACGATGAATTTGTTGGACCCAAGGCAGACGGCTGTGGGGATGGGACTCATAGGACATGGGGATTCCCACTTGGTATGTTGAACGATGAAGAAAGGACTGTGAGGACTGGGGTGGACAGTGTGGTCAGTCATTCTCTCACCGCAAAGTATAAGGTGGAGTGTGATGGTGATGCACCTGCGGATTTCAAGACGGTGGATCCGAACCAGGACAACAAGGTGACGGAGGGGCCAGGTGCCAATTCCACTGCCACGCCTGCTTGATCATTCTTCACATTTGGGCCTGCAAAAAAGTCAATATTTGGCGCCTCGGTATTTTACACCAATTTCCCTAATTAGCTGGTTTCGAAAACTTTGAACGCTCTCTTTTGATCCAGGAGTCTGGAGGTTCTCTTTGTTGCACCAAAGCCCAGTAATGACAGTTGCTGCGTTCAGGATTGTGAGACATAACAATAGCTCATATGTGGTAAGTGATCTATGAAGGTATCTCACGCCGACTCGGACTTCTCTACCTCCCCATTCGTCTGCACAACAGATTCTTCCTTAGCAGAGGTAGGATCTCCTCTCGAGGTACCATAAGTGCAAAGGAGAAGGGCAGCACTGTGACTTTCATTAAATGATGACCTGGCAGTGACGAAAGAACACATACGAGAGCCATTCGGGCAATACACCTAAGCAATATTCGATGGCAATAAACCTGTCAGTAAAACCCTTCGAATTATAGTTCTCAGCTAAAGAAAAAGACGTTCATGAGCACAGAAGAATCCCATGGAACTCAGAGACGCGCACGATTATAGTAACTCAATCCCCATATGCCACTCTGTAGCACACCGAAGACACCTCTTACTATCAATGGGAACCAGGTTACAAACAACAAAATCAAGGTAGGATGAATCTTTCCCTCCCCCTTAGATTTCACCTCCCTCTTGTCTAACATGAGCGTCCTTATAATGGAAAATAGCAAAATAAAGTTTCAGGCAAGGAATACACTTTGTCCCGCAACACGAGTTATTTTCGAGACGTGCATACGGTTTCTGGTTTCTGGTAGATCAGGCTGGGTATAATCCGCGCCCGCCAGATAAGAACCGCCTGGTCAAGGGTAGGTGAGCGTGAGGCGTACGGAGATTATAAAGATTAAGACAAACCTGTGACAATGGCAATGTTGGCAAGGATTAGAAATGTGTGCATCCAGACCATAAAGTTCCTCCAGTAGATGAAGGGAGCGGCGGGCCAAATGAGTGCCATGATGAGGATTTTACGCCTAGTCCTTGACTTATCAGTCTCTCGAGGCTCCAAGAATGACTGTTTAGAAGGCAGATTGTGTTGATGCCAAGAGATGAGGAAGCGGTAAGCGCAGATGACGAGTGTGAAGTAACCTTCAGCACCCAGAATGAGGCTAGACAGTTTTCAGCTCTGGCCTAGTTGAGAAAGGAGAAGATTCAAACTCACTACGCAAGGAAAACATCTGGATTGTCAAAACCAAGAATTCCGAAAGCTACACCGCAACCCTGGGAAGCAATACCTGGAGTGCGGCAAAGTGATGAATTTGCTGAGGTTTGCGGAAGTGGGAATGAACAAACGGATGGTGATATGAAAAAACAATATTGAGTAACGCGATTTCCTCTTGATTCGACGGGTTGCATACGCGTAAAGCATCCATAAGAAGAGGATAAAGTACTAAAAAGTTGTCAGGACGTCGGGAAACCATCGTGAAAACAACCATTTACACCGATACCGAACACCAGGGCAGCCCCCGACTCCTTTGTAAACTTGTGTTCGCCAGTCAACGACATCTCCGAGCTGGTAAGCCAAGGTTGAAGATTCGAAAGGACGAAGGTTGTGAGAAAGGAGATCCTTGGCCGTGTCCGGGTAGATAACAAAGGAGGTTGGGCGTTCAGTACAAAGAACCTTTGCTTGGAGATCTATAAACATGATTGATATGCATCTGACGCGGAAGACTTCCACTGCTGCGCGAGAAGAGACCTAGTTTGTCGCATTCGTAAAGACTGGACAGTGACAGCTCGGAATTCGGCATGTGCCAAAAGTGGGATCATAGAAATAATGCATATGAGCGCAAAATACATGGCGTGCGAAATATGGCCGTGGAGGAGAAGACAAACGAAATTTGCACGAGTTGGAGACTGTAAACCCCCAGCATGTACTCACTGGAGATATAGCGCTAAATCGTCGGGTACTAGACTCAGATATTTCTGAGATAGAAGGTCAAGATTCCTGATTTACAGGCTGCGGATCGGCCCATGCAATAAGGCGCAGTATGTTCAAAAGTGACAGAGAAACATGCTTGCACGGAATTCTGGGAGAATCCTGCAATTGACTACTACCTTTTTCTTGTTGTGTACTGTATCCTGAGATTACCTGCGTAGTAGACCCGGTTTTTCTGCGCGTCTGCGAGCGTGGTTATGGTGGATCCTTCCAGGAGGTCGACTGCACCCGCGCGTTGCCTGCCCTTGTCATCGAGCCAGCAAAAGTGCGGGCTTATTGTCGGGACTCCTTGTCTCAATTGTCAGCCCAATCTCTCAACCTTCTTGTTAACGCATTCAAAATTATGCTCAGTATTCAGTCAGAAGAAAATCCAGAGAAATACCAAAGCAATGTGGCGATTCTTTCGACAAGTGATGCTGTGGAGGTTCCGTTTGAACTTGTCGAAGAAATTCTTCGTTGGGTTGTTCTAATAACAAGCGAGCACGATCGAAAGATGGACTTGTTAACAATTTCTAAGACGATTTACGCACGGTAACTCTACCGAATTGACCAAAACCATGTTTCTCATCTGCCATTAGCCTTTTCCCCACTGTGTACCGTGCTATCGAACTTCCAGCTATCAAATCAGGCCAAGTTCGAAGTATGGACGAGATCGGATTTTCTCCCTTCTTTTCTTGGATTAACTCCATGAACCCTCGGTCATTATTGCTCCACATCAAAGCTCTGTACCTTCGCCTCGACACTTCTGGAACCGAGAGTGAACGGTGGTCTACTTTATTCAAGAATCTCTGTGCCCTAGAGATCTTAGATTTCTATTGCAATAGGTGGGAAGGTGGCTGCTCTGCGGTCGTCTGGGATAGCATCCTTCACCATCGCTCCCTCAAGCATATCTCCTTTGATTGGCACTTTAATGGATTGAAGGTACCTGCAGTCCCCGATGATACGCTTTCCGCGCTCCGAACAGCGACACATATTGTTGTTGTACCAGACGAGGAGAATTCGTGGACCTTGGCTTTCTTTGGTCGCTTCCTTGCACTTACCCACCTTGCTGTGATCAATCCTAAGGTGGGATACACGAGAGAACAGCTTCTTGCATTTGAAACAGGCCTTCCAAACTTGCACATTTTGGTCGTCTCTTTGATAGACGAGTGGGAATGGCCGTTTGAGGAGACCAAAAAAATAGTTATTGTGCCAGATGTCCCTGATGAAATTTTGTATGAAGACTGCTTCCTGTGGACCAAAGGTAAAGAACTATTGACTCGTCGGCACAGGAGCAGGGGTACTGTCTCCCAAAGCCCTGCAGACAAAGGAGATCAGGATTCTGCTTGACCCCCACGATGAAGAATTTCGAACCTTACTCCGACCCAGGAGGATCTTGGGTATAAGTTGAGATATGGACAGAAGAGCAACTTGCTGGTCGCCAGGCTATGGATGGCTGGACTTTTTGTTGCACTCTAACACAATTTCTATTTATGACCACTAGTAAATGGCCGCGTGTTTCATTAGAGTCATGGCCCACACTTACGCGCAATGCAATAAAAGAGCATCTAGAATGTCAAAAAACATGGCTTCAGGACATCCAATCCATAGACACTTGAGCAGAAGATGCAGCCAACCACGAGATAAGCAAAGGATAATAGTGCAGGTTGTCACAGGAATAAAAAGAAAATGGAAGCAATGAAAATTTATATTGTTCTGAGATAGCCGAGCGGATGTCAAGCAATGTTATACACCAACTTTTCCCGTCCATAATTTCCCTCTTTCATAATATTCAAACCCTCAATCACTCTGTCCAACCCGCCAGGCATAATTCGTAGCTTTTGAATCTTTATCTTGCGGCTTTCTCCTCCCTCAAAGAGTCTCGAGTAGTCATTTTTGACAAAGTCTAGAGACCTGGCCACATCATCAGGTCGAAGCGGAAAGTCCCACTCTCCCACCTTGAACGGGAAACCAAGCAACTGGTACACGATGGTGTATTCCACCTTGGTGTTGGAAGGGAGAGTGGCGGGGGATGAGGAATCATTGACGATGGAATATATTTTGTTTGAGGTGGATGTAGGAGAGAGAGAGGCCTTAGGACACAAGGTCAGACGACGATTTTAGGACGCGCATATTGAATGGCCTACTGAAATCAGCTCTAGAGTTCCCTTGCCCCCTGCAGTGTCAAGCGCTAGAGTAAGCTCAGGAGCCGCTGCCTGAATTTTCTTCGGCGTCTCAGGATCCTTATAGTCAAAGACTTCGGAAGCCCCGAGTGCCTTCACCTCATCGAAAACGGCAGGAGACGCAGTAGTAATGACCTTGTAGCCAGAGAGGGACGCAAGCTGGATCGCATAATGCCCTACAGCGGTGGATGCTCCCCAAATAAGAATTGGGGCGCTTTCCGTTGTAGGAGCAGAAGGAAGTGCGAGCTTGTGACCAAAGTAAAGTGTCTGAATGGCAGTGAACAGTGGACTAGAGTTATGCCGATATCAGTGTCAGCAAGACAGCCCAGGACTCAGAATCATACATGGGGAGGGCCGCTGCCTCAGCATAACTCTGCCCTTCTGGAATCTTGAATGTTCCACTCGCGGAGAAGAGAACATATTCTGCGAAAGCACCAGGCCTCTCCTTCAAACCAAGGGTGAATCCGGCGGCACGATCACCAACAGAGACGTGAGTGACACCAGACCCAACGGAAACAACATCGCCAGCTGCGTCGCATCCTAGAATACTGCCAGGAACGCCGTAGTAATACAGGCTCTGAAGGTTGAATATAAACCTATATGCTCAGGGGATGTAGAAGATCAGTGATGCACCTTCCAGTCAGTAGGGTTCAAGCCAAGCGCCTTGACTTTGAGCAGAATGTAACCTGCAGGAATGTGCTGGATGTCCTCACGTGAGGCAAAGGGAATGTCAACGATGTCGAGGGATGTTCTATCTTCCCGGATTTGCAGAGCCTTAATAGTTTCGGGTAGAGCAGTCATTTTGAAGGCAAGCTAGGCAAGATGATTGGTTTGTTTTTGTTACAGAGTTCGTCATCGTTGCGTTTTATATCGGAAAAGAATCGGGAACGGGAATGTTAAATGACCAATTCGTCATACGAGATTCTTTCGTTCTATATGACTCAGCTGACGACAAGGGGTGAAGCGGATTTACATAACTTACCGTGGAGTCCAGGTCGAAGCCGCTCTAAGCCGCTCCCTTTTTCGGGTGATTCAGGCCGGGTTTCGAACGCAGCTCACCAATTCAGGGACAACTTCAAAATGGTCATTCACCCAAGTGGACAAGCACACTCTCCATTGCCTTGGAGGCTATCCTTAATTTTTTCCCGCGACTTGGCAAGTTTCTCTGTTATTCCTTTGTCTCATTCAAAACTGTTTGTATTCTACAGGCCGATTTTCTGCCTTATATATAGCGTGGATAAGGAGATAGTCGTTGCCAACGCCGTTGATTTCTGGTAGGTACTAGCTCAATCAGCAATTATTCAGCACGAGAACTCAGTGCGGGTAGAAATGCGGGAACCCGTGCGCTGCGAGTGTGTAATCCTAGTCCGCATCCTCTGCTCAGATCTTCACCGTTTAAACTATACTGCTTTTATGGTGCCTCTTACACGAGAGTTCATGTAATCAGGGCTGGTGCGCGCTTGTTTTAACGGCTCTTCGTCCCACCCTTGAACTGGCCCTTTCTTTTTTTGTCAACAAAACTACCAGGTATAATGCTTGCCAGAGATTTCGAAGGGGATACGGAAGATAATCGAGAGACCGAGATCATTCATTCTCGCGGTGCTTCCGGTCTTCCATTTGAGCTAATCGGAGAGATCCTTTGTTGTGCTGCTGTTACAACTGCAGCACATCGACGGACAGAATTTTTAACCATTTCGAAATCAATTTACGCCAGGTAATTTGTCACAACTTGCTGAGTCTTCGCCTCTGTGTCTCACTGCCCGTTAGCCTTTTCCCTACTCTATATGGTACTATCGAACTGATAGGCAAGTCTCACGGCGTTGCTGAGATCAAACTCCTGCAATTCGTATCCTGGGTTAATTCCACGAAATCTCGATCGTTACTCCTCCATATCAAAGCTCTTTACCTTCTTCTATACACTTCAGGGACTGACAGTGAGCAATGGACTCAAATACTCCAGGATCTTTCATCTCTTGAAATTCTTGATTTATTCTGCCAAACATGGGAAGGCACTTGCCTTACAGTTGTTTGGAATTGCATCCTTTGCCATCCGACTCTTAAAAGTATCTCTTTCGATTGGCACATGAATGGATTAGAAGTGCCTGATGCTCCTGATGGTACATTCCATGCGCTCAAAAATGTGACCCATATTTCTGTTGTTCCAAACGGTGCCAATTCGTTCGGCTTACCCATTTTCCGTCGGTTCGTTTCACTCACTCACCTTGCCGTGGTCAACCCTGGAGCCGGGTACACGCAAGAGCATCTGTTGTCCTTTGAAGCGAGCCTCCCTGGCCTCCATATTCTGGTCGTCAACCCGCCGGACTACGACCCATCTGCATGGGATCTTGATGAGATGGGGAAGATTATTACGGTCCGCGAACCTGATGAAGAATTTTCTGTGAAGACTGCAGATAAACGTTCCCGCCTGTGGACCATCGCTGAAGATTTACTGCATCGACGGCGGAAAGAAAAGCAGGCATTGCAGGGCGCAGATCCGTCCAGCCGACTTCTGTAGGAGATCTTCTTAGCCTCAGCCTTTTAAATACACACTTTCATGTATCAGGAAATAGCTAGAACTATGAAATGCAATATGGTAAGGATACAATGAGAGAGAAAGAGAAGTGAGGAAGTCCACAGGTACGTCGAGAAATATCTAAAACCCGCTCGTTCCTTATCGTTTTCCTCAGCCACCTCTTGTGATTTGAGTTGCCTTCATCGGACCTCCACGAGTACCTGTGCAGCCGCCCTTCTCCCGTGCTGTCACTGTTTTCTTTCCCTCCACGCGTTTTGCAATAGCCTGGTCCATATTCTTCGAAGTCCCATTAACCCGCCATTTCAAATTCAACCCTGCAATGGCTCAAAGTACGTCGTCCAGAATGTTCAGGGTTCAGGGTTCATTGTTGAACGTCGGGCGAGCTTCTTTGGCCTTGTCTCCTTCCTGTCCTTCACTGTCGTGTTCGATCTACTCTCCCTCACCTTCCACTCTGTCCGCGTTCTAGCCTTTACCTTCCTCTCGCCACCGCCGCCGACGTCATCATATTGCCGATGCAAAAGCACGAATTAATGGTATAAAAAAGGAAGACCAAGAAACCAGTTTCGCTAGTACATCAACTTCCTAGGTTTCTCTACTTCTCTGTAAGAAACTTTGCGTCACCTCTTTCTTCAAGAAGGTACCTGGGGTACCTCGCTGCTTCAAGTTCTGATTCCGCCCAGGATGTGGCTGCTGAGGCAATCTCATAAACCCCATGGGCACAGTCCAGGGGCCGACCTCCAGCGCCAAACAACACTCCAAAACCAGCAATAGCAGCAGAATTATTGGGATTCAAAGCCTAGTACTTATACAGTTGCTTGAGAGTATCATCTATCATGCTGCTGTAGAGAAGCTAGAATATGACGGTAGGATTGATGCGCGTACACGAGAGCTCATTCTTCAGGTGTCAGGTTTGCCGAGCCAGGGGTGGCTTGGGAACTACTCGCCGAAAGTATAGAAGATGGCGCTCAGAAACTTATTTCTGCTCTCAAGCTCCGTTGGGTTGCCCTCCTGCTCTACAAGAATGCGAGTTCAATCGTCCCACCACAGGACAATGCCCTGACACCTCTTCCACCTCTCACGAAACTGAATCTTCGAGCTGTAATATCCGAGATGCATGACTTTTGATGCCAGATTTCAGCGAAGGACCGAGACCTGGCTCAATCTCGAACAATTGCAAGAGTTGATGATCTCTTCAGCCAGGTAGGTTGTGGGGAAATAGGAATCGTTTCATTTTCGCAAGTGCTAGTTAGAAAATCAGCTCTAGGTCGAAATTCGCAGCCCAAATTCTCGTGCGAAAAAGGCCAATTTCGCCCCAATTTCGCATACCATCTCGACAGCCCTAATTTGTCTTTTAAATGTACGTATGCTCAAGTCTCTGCCTTGTTATCTTCCCTACTGATGCTACCGTACCTACCCTCACAAAATGGCATCGTGAGGGTTAATCTGTCCTTTTCGTTGAGCTGCATCTGCAGTAGCTGGACTGTGAGCGATTCGCTGGTCCCTATGAATGTTCTAAATGTATCAGACTCATCAGAAAGCCAAAACTGTCATGATTACTCCAGACCAGCAACATAGTGCGCGGTGTTGGTGAAGGATATGGCCGAAAATCAGTGAAATATTCAATGATCTCAAGGTCATGGTGTGTATAATTATATGTGCAATTTCCTTTGAGAGGTCTTTTCAGTAGGGTGATGCAGTCAAGATTAGTAAATAAATCATAGCCGGAATGTATGAACTCGATTTAAATACATCACGTCGATGCGGCTTTATGCTAGGCCAGTTTCACCACTTCCTCTTACCGTCACTAAGTCCACATACAGTTAGGTTTCTCCCCTATACAGCGTGTATAATGCAATTTAGACTGACTATGGAGCCCACCCCACGCTCCCCCCACCAGCTTCGAGATAAAACCCTTCCCCTGAGAACACGCAACGAGCTTCACTTGCCAGTCATCACACGTTTATGTGGGCAGTTCGTATTTGCGTCATGCCCCTTGTCCCTGCGTTTCTCACCTTTGACACTCTTATGATAGCCAGTTTGGTCTGCATATGGAGCTTTAGTGGGATCCTTTGTGGATAATCGTCCACATTATGTACTGAAGTTTCTCATGTATAGTGGCTGAATTTCGCACCAAGAATGCCTATTTCGCAAGAGGGTCTTGGGCTTCCAAATTTCGCAGTGCTAATTAGCACTTACTAAATAGCCAATTTCCCCACGCCCTACAGACAGGATGCATATTCCCACTATCCCATCGAAGAATCAAGTCGAAATGCTTCGGTTTGAAAATGGGGCCAACAAAGGTACGTCCTGATCAATATTTTCAGGCTGTGAGAAGGTTGACGCGTGTAAACCTTAGACCCCTTCATCATTCGAGCTCTAGCACTTGCGCAGCTGAAGGTTACCATCATGTCTCTAGGACCTTCAGGAGCTGCACAGCCTGTGGCGAAGCTCTTGGATCCAATAAACTTCACCTTAGATTTTGTAATCGCCTTCAAAACCCCCTGGAATAAGTGCGGTTGTGGCTAGTATTAACACCAGAGAAGATATTGTCGTCGCGTCATACTCTGAGCTTCCTTAGACGAAGGATCCACCCATATGGACCTTCCTATTGCGTGGTTTCATGCTAGTAGCTTCCCATTTAATACTTTGTCTATACAAATCCGGCATTTCATTACTAAAGATTTATGGAGGGACTACCCACGGTCCTTTAGGAGAATTATACAAGTTTATATCAATTTTACACAACATTTAGCTTACGTAGGGTTATTTTCTTGCCATTCATATAGCAATAGGCTCAGCGGAACGGATTTTAGAGGATTTATGCAGGAGGGATTGCCAATTGACTACTTCGAGCAACATGCTCCATGCTCGCATGAGGTTCCTAGATTATAGCTAAGGATATTTTATGTATTCTGCTAAAATTGATGAAAATTAAACGATTAGGTACTCGGTGAGAACCCCGAGAGTTTATCTTGAACCTGGAAAAAAAGGATCTTGGTTGATTTGGCGCTCGTGCTGCTTGTCTTTGAACTTCCGCCACCATATCCCTGAGGAGCAACTCCTGCTGACATCTTCGCCTCTTGTGCCTTGCGATGTCTTGTTCTGAACTTCCCTTGGAGCTGGTGTTGCTCATACTCGCGCTTGCTGCTCGACTAGACAAGGAAACACAGCTGTCTCTGACGTACGTATCCAAGGAAATACAAGATATGTCAGTCTCCTTCTTCACTTCAACTTCCAAATTTATCGTTTTAATAGAGGAGACCGAGTACTCTACGAAGATATATTCGTCGGATATACGAAGACGTACAAGATGCTCAAACAGATGCTCATGAATTCCTGCACGAATCCCCGCCTTCTTCGTGCCCGCCGATATATTACGTCTTTCCGGACTGATGCTTACCTAGGGACCAAAACCCTTGACAATCTGTTTATTCACTGCACTAACCTGCGTCTTTTCGCCATGATGGACGTTGGTCGAAAATCACCGATCCGGGCTGAGCCGCCTTCTTCACTTCGTACGATTGGGATCAGACAACTATGGGACCCTGAAGTATTCGTATCTGAATTTCGAACAACTGTTCTTTTTCGTAATGTGACTCGCTTGGTAATCGAGCAAATCGACTATGGTGACCTTCGACCTCTGTTTCACGCCTCCAACTTGACCCACCTCTTTCTTGGTTGCACATTGAAAAGTCTTCCGCCTTGGCGCAGTGGCAGACAAATGTTTCCTCCTCGACTAAGACTTTGTCTAGTCTACCTTGGCTTTATTAAAGATCCCATATCGGACTTGCACTATTACAACCTTATATCTCGTTCCTCGTTTTCTGAAATCCAAGAAGGATTGACCGATAATCGCTTCGTGCCCGTCGTTCTTTACCGTCATTCGCGTTGGCGAGGAAGAAGCACATGCCGTGGATTTTTAGTGGGTCCAGATTGTCCTCCTGGGCCAGGCATTAGTGGAAACTGGACACCATACGCAGTTAGATTTGAGGACAGAAAGCCGATTTATGACTGGCTGAAGAGTGCATGGGGAGAAGGTGAAGAGATTGTATCTCGGAGAGAGCGCGGCGAGGCATTTCTTGTGTGTGACCGAGACGAAGATCCGGCATTTATTCCTCAAGCATTGTCAGATGTTCGTCAGGCTCTAAAGCCGAAAGAGATTGATCGCCTTCCCAGTGCAAGTACTAGGGAGGGAGCTCTAGCACCCATGAGCCAAACAGCCTTGGGTTTTCAGCCAGCCCGAAGATACTTGACTCATATTGGACGAAAGGTAGCATGGTGGAGGAATCGCCTGTAAGAAAGTTTTCCTCAGGAAGGGGTAGGCTGGTTCGTAACTCCGTTCATGTATGCTACATGTATTCAAATTGAAGAATCTGCATTATCCATTCCCCGTGCTCTCGTAAATATGCAGTTGAATTTGGAGCCTCACTGCTATTTCAGGTTTACAGAACATAAAATTTGTTTTAATCCATTCTTATCTGCCAAAAAAAAGTCGGATATATAAGTTCTATGCGGTTGTCTAATGCGTGAATCTTAACCATGGCATCCTAAACGTAAAATGGTAAGAACGAAAATGATACCCGCACTCGCTTTTGAGTCTCCTCGTCTCTTCACACAGAACTAATAAATCTAACTTGACGTACGTATTATAATGGTTTACCTGAGCCTCCCGTTGATATGCTTCAATGCCCTTTCTGACATGTCATTTAAACAGTGTCCTGGGTTAACTCTAGGAACCCCCGACCCTTGCTCCTTCATATCAAAGCTCTTTACTTTTGTCTATACACTTCCTGGACTGACGCTGAGCAGTGGACTCAAGTACTCTAGGGTCTTTCATCTCTTGAAACCTTAGATTTATACCGTCAGACATGGGAAGGCGCTTGCCTTACTGTCGTCTGGAATTGCATCCTTTGTCATCCGACTCTTAAAAGCATCTCTTTTGATTGGCACATGAATGGATTGGAAGTGCCTGTTGCTCCTGGTGGTACATTCCATGCGCTCACAAACGTCACCCATATTTCGGTCGTTCCAAATGGTGCCAATTCGTTCGGCTTACCCATTTTCCGCCGGTTCGTTTCACTGACTCACCTTGCTGTGGTCAACCCTGGAGCGGGGTACACGCATGCACCGCTGTTGTTTTTTGAAGCGGGTCTCCCACACCTCCATATTCTGGTCGTCGACTTGTTGAACTACGACGCATCAGTATGGCAGTTTGCTGAGACGGGGAAGCTTGTTACGGTGCGCGAACCTGATGGAGAATTTTCATTCAAGACCGTAGATAGACGTTCTAGTCTATGGACCATCGCTGAAGTTTTGCTGTCTCGACGGATGAAAGAGAGGAATGTCCCAACAGACACGGACAGGCCGAGCAACCTTCTGAAAGAGTCTACATAGCCTGAGCCATTCAAATACACACTTTCATGGATCATGGAATGACTCAAACTATGATATGCAATGCGGTAGAAATACAATGAGAGATGGGGTACAAAAAAGAGAGAGAAGTGACTAAGTCCACAGCACTGGTACATCAAGAAATACACAAAAGCCACTTTAGTCCTCATCGTCCTCTTCCACCTCTTGTAATTTTGGAGCTGCCTTCTTTCGACCTCCGCGAGTACCTGTGCGGCCGCCCTTTTTTCGTGCGGCAGCAGCTTTCTTTCCCTCCACACGTTTAGCGATAGCTTGGTCCTCTTCCCCCTGCTCCCTCCCTTCGTTGAGTGCCTAATAGTTTGTGTCAACAATCTTAGCCTCAAATTTGACAAATCAAGGTCATACCTGCTCAAACTCATTTAATTCTGTCTCTGGTTTATTAGGACTCTTGTTCTGTCGCGCCTAAACAAAATAAGATTTAGTCAAACAACGCATGAAAATTGTGGGACATTTCCTTACCTTTGTCAAGATTTCTTGCATACGGCTGTAGACCCCTGGTTCATGGAGCTTGTCTCTATACGTCGGCACGCCCTCGATCAACTTCTTCACAGACCGTTCACTCTTAAATGGAAGGAGGGATAAACAAAAGGCGATGTCTCTCCATTGGCGAGGCTCTTCCGCTGTCTTGAAACGCTGACACAGCTTCTCAACAATGTTCTCAGCCTGCCTTTCCTGTTAAAAAAGTCAAGATGAGTCCTTCTGCACCAAAAATAACAGCAAAAATAAGAGCAGGAGAAGGAACGAACCTTCTCAATGAATTGGAAAATATACTTCAGCGTCTCTTGGAACGTGTCTTCATCCACCGCATGCTCTCCAATCGACAAATGCGAAATCACATCCGGAAGGTTATTATAGATAGCATTGTCCTTGGTCGAGAACTCAGTGAAAAACAGCTTCGCCAAATCCGAAATCCTCTGATCCGGGTCCTGAAGACACTTGGCTAGCTCTCCAAGCTGTCCCTTGACTTTGATCATCCCATTCAAGATCAGATGGGTAAGCACCATGAGTGAGTTCTTCTTAACGTGAGGATCTGGATCGTTTAATCCTCGGTAGAGTTCGTCAGAGTCTTCGTCGATAATGGTGCTGAAGGAGACGGCGACGTCTCCTAGTGCGATGACAATGTTGGAACGGATATTAGCATCTCGGGATTTTTCGAGGAGTTTGAAGAGCAGTCGATAGTTTTGGTCTGTGAACTGCGCACTGAGACACAAGAACTTGCTGAACGAGAGCGTCGCCGCAGCGCGAAGGATTTTATCCTATGGATAGGTTCAGAAAATGGCTGGAGGATTGAAATGGGATGAAGGCATGCCTTGTAAATCTGAGGTGACCCGCAGATATGAACCAACATTGGCCCGTACAGAGCCAATAACGACTTGTCGCCAAAAAGCAGTTCTGACTCTCTCACGGCATGCATTCTATCTCCAATCTCATCTTCTGCGTTACCAACAACAGCATCCAAGTCTTCTCCCTCCTTATCTTTCTTGTCCTTCTCATTCTTCTTCAACTCTTCAAAAGTAAGGTCAACTGATAATCCAATCCAGGAGCAATGAAAACTAACCGGCAGTCTGTGCATCCTTTTGCCTCTTCCATTCTCTCTCAATCAGCTCCAAAAACACCAGTTGCTTTAGAGCAACATGGCCCACCACAAACAACAGCTGTGCCAACTCGAACGGGTCTCCCAAGTCGTTACTGCCGTTACTGCTCTCAGACTCTGCTTTCGCTTGCGACGCCGCCGCAGGGGCTTGACTTAGCAAGTTCTCATCGAGGACAGATCCATCCCTTGCTGGGGGAGCGGGAGTACTCGATTCGTCCTCGTCCATTTTATCTTCGTCATCCTCTTTATCTTCTTTCTCCTTCATTTCAACATCACTGGGCTTGACATCTAAAGGTTCTTTCCTGGTAAATGCCCTCTTGGTTAAAGTCCGCATAACATCTTCACAAAGTTCTTCTGGATGTTCGCCAAGCGCGTAGATCGTGTTTACGGCCTGCTCAGCAAGCCCAAACCATTCTTTCGATCGAGAGGTAGACAGAAGAATGGTTTGGAGATGTGAGAAGATGGGGTTGTCCATTGGGAATCGGCGTGTCTTGTCTTCAAGTGAGCCTAATAACAATAAAAATGATCAGGAAAAAGCAGGTACGAAAACAAAAAAATGTTTACCTTTAACCTTCTTCACACTCCCTCCGCCCAACCTTTGTAAGGCAACACACGTATACTTGGCTAACGTCAAGTCGTCCTTTCCCCAGGTGCTCATGACTTTCAGCATCACACCAACTCTATCTCCTCCTAATACGGCGTGTGGGCGTGCGAGTCCGAACATGCCGAGAATCATGATGGCGCCACGGCGTTGGAGCTTGGGGAGAGGACGGCTGGATGCTAAATACGCGAGAATTTGAGTGAAGAACACAAATAAAACGTAGGAGGAAACCCTCACAATAAATCTGCCAAAGCTTCCCAACAACTTCATCTCTCACATATCCATCGTCCATGAGGATCCTCATCATCTCTTCAAGAGAGGTCAACTCCGCAAGAGTAGCTTCGTATGTTCGCCTAAAAAAACGACCGAAAACCATCAGCACTCAAGCCTACTAGAATCGAGTTATAACTCACTCCACCATATTCTTCGCGATCCTATTCACCTGCCCTTTAGGATCCAACCCCGCAATGGGCTCAAAGTACATCGTCCGATAACATTCTAGCAACCTTGCCCTCACGCCTCTCCCTTCACTCTCCTTCTCAGTGTCCTTCCCGTCCCCGGCGCCTGTTGAAATAGCCGCATTGTCCTTGGTCCAAATGAGATGAAGCATTCGGCGAATGCCGTCCTCGGACCCTTGCATTTTATACTCTTCGAGAGTAGAAAAGAACTCCATTGCTTCGAGGACTTCTGTTTTGTTTGTGGAACCTAGGAGGAGCACGATTTGAGGAACGGCTTTTTCAATATACTGTTGATGAGAGGTTAGGTTCAGAAACAATCGAAAGTGAGAGGAAGAGACGAACCGTGATGAACTGAATAGCTTCGGAAATATATTTCCTCCTTAACCTCACGGCGGTGAGCTTGTCGGAATCTAGAGCAGCAACGGTGGCTTGTTCGGCTGCGAACTGTTCAGGGTTCATCGTTGAACGTCGAGCGAGCTTTTTCGGTCTCTTCTCCTTCTTGGTCTTCTTCTTGCTGGGAGACGGAGTTCGTTCTTCGCCGTCAACATCCATCTGCTCTCCCTCTCCCTCTACATCATCGGCATTCCCGTCTTCGCCCTCTTCCTCCTTACCAGTCTCGTCCCCAGACCCATCCTCCTTATCAACTTCCATCTCATCTTCTTGCTCTTTATCGCTGTCCGCCTCGTCGTCTTGACGATTTAGAGCATCCCCAAGTTGAGGCTGAAGCTGTTCAATCTCCTTCACAACCTCCTCATAGTCCCTTTGCCAGACATCCCTCTCGAGCGGACCATCATGCGTCACGTAAGGATGTGTCCGCACAAGGGTGTTCAACAACGCAATCGCGTTCTTCCTAACGCTAGCCACCTTGTCTTCCAGAAGAAAGCCAGATGCTTGAGCCATCTTGAGTCGTTCCTTAGGGAACTTGGTTTCGACTTCTCTACAGAGGGCGGCGAGGGTGACGAGGACTTTGGAGCGAACGTAAGAGGAGAGGTCGAGGGTATGGTCGAAGAGGGCTTTGTAGAGGTTGCGGATGGTACCAGTGCTCTGGGTAGCGTCGGCGGCAGACATTGCCTCGTTGGACGCCATGTTACGAATGAGATGGCCAATGCACTCGATTACGGCAATTCGCATAGGATATGACTAAGAGAAAGGATCGAGTTCAGTATAGGATGGAATAAGTTGGAAGGGTATACATACCTCAGAGTCCAGCTGGTTCATAATCAACACAATCCGCTTTTTCACCAACATGGGCACCTTCTCTCCAAGAGCAACGATGAATCGAGCAAAACTCTTTGTACTCTTCTGGTCGTTGGGTGCGAAATGCTTGGTTGAAATATCTTGTATGAGGTCGTTACCCAGCTGCTCGTGGTCGAATTGGTCGTCCTGGATGAGAATGCCAACGAGTTCAGCTACAGGGTCGGAGAGATGCTCGTGGTACTGCATGAGCTGGAGGATGTTCCCTAAGGCATGTCCGACGTGGGCCTGGTGCTTGATGGCATAACAGATGAGGTAGAAGACAGACTTCTTGACGTCTTGACTTTTCATGAATACCTCGTTCTTCATGATATGATATGCTGGCTTCGTCGCGCATCTATGGGAGGTAATCAGGACCTGGAAGAGAAATGGAACAAAGAAATACGCACAGAACAAAAGTTTCTCGCTCAGGTGTAGTCCACATCTTCAAGGCAACGCGATGGAGCTTGTTCATCGCCTGACCAAGCGCTTTGAGCGTCGCTGGGACAGCCTCAATCCACGACCAACTAGCTTTGCTTCCACTCTTCTTCGACTTGATGGGTGCCTTTGCCTTTCCGCCACGCGCCTTCTTCTTCGTCCCGGTCTCATCTCCAGTCACACTCTTGCACTTGTCAGCCGCAGTGACATACCACGAGATCAAAAACACGTAAATTTCGAGGTTGCGACGATGGCGAAGGAGCACCTCTGAATCCTCCTGTTCATCTGCGAGTGTGGCCTCCAGTTCTGCGCTGAGGCCAGACGTTAATGAGTCGAGCACACGTGACATAATCGAAATGTCCACATCTTCTGGTTTCTTGAGAACGCTGCGAAACACGTCCAGAACGGAGAAGATTTCGTCCGAAGAACCAGCCACTTGTTGAACTGCATCGTCGAGAATGCTTTCGAAATCGGCGGAATCGACATCGGAGGGATTTTCTATCGGATATGAGTCGAGGTCTGTGAGAGCCTGCACCTCCTCTTGCAGGTCGAACTCGGTCATGGTGGTGGTGGAGTGTCAAGCTTACGGCAACGAACTTCCCCAGGCGCTCAGTCACGTGAGCATCACGCCAACGTGATCTCCTCTCTTTGCCTGGATGGAAACAACTTGCGTAATCAACGCTCTTTAACTCGGCGAAGCTGGGACAGAATGCCTCTATTTGAAGTTAGACTTGCTATTACCCTGTCATACAGCTGTATATCGAGTAAATCAAACAGAATTGCCCCTCTTTAACATTATCTGCACAGAGGACTGCGTTAGTTCTTAGTATAAGCACGTCTGGAGCCTCATTCCTCGATTTCAGTTGATTTGGGCTCACATTTTCCTCCTTCTACGATGATATATCCCTTGATGATGCCACAAACTACTCTGGACATACACCATGCAAGCAATTGGAGATACCTGTTTAAACCATTTGGTTCTCCCAAATCTAGCCGAGAATATCAACTGCACATCCAATGGGAAGTTCTGAAATTTGTCTAAGCTAAGGAGTAACGATCCCAATATCTGGGTATATCATGAAGTGGCGAACAGATTGGACCCTGGAGCTATAGCTCTAAAATCGATCGTAAATCTTCTATGAGTCAGAACTCATTCACGAGGAGATCCATTCTGGGTCATGGTATCACGCGAGCCTCAAACTGGCCTTTGAGGGTGAACAAGCGTCTCATAACTTGTGACGCTCGTCGACGTTATTTCGTTGCCGCTCCTTGTTGCCCCCGCCACTGGAGGCTCATCAAATTGTTGGAGCATCTCAAAAGGATAAAACCGCATAGGAGAAGTAGACCAACAATTGATTTTGAGAAGAACAATCCTAGGCAGCATGATCTATGTCTGTCAGAGACCCTGGGAATTCAGGCTGAGACATTGTCAGAGGCGGAGATGAGCGAGAGTACCGTCATTGGGTGATACATTTACGTCAAAACCCGGACTTTCGGGTCGATGCCGTTGGCGTTGGCTCGCTCTTCGCACCGGGCATCCGAGCAAACCAAAGCATCAATTCGCGCAGAGACTCTGAACAGGACCTTCATCCACCTCCTACTCGATGTTCCCCCGAAAGCTACAACCATCTGGCAGAGGAATTCTCACTCACCATATTTCCCTTCACTGTGCTCTTCAATGGCGACCGTCCCCAAGAACCAACGTTTCGGGGAGTCTGGTGGGTCTGTGGACAACGGACACGATGAGAACTATAACCTATCACCCTCCCTTTCAATGCCCTACCTAGCAAAGCGCTCATAATACACCTTGCCTTCTACAAACAAGCTGAATTCATACCTGCAACAAGTTGTCCTCTGTCCTCTCCTCGACCAACCTCCTTAGCATATCTCATTGTTGAGAAGCAGTGTGGCGTTTATAACCCGCCTTCTCAGCTATGGCAGTTCAAGACAAAAACTTTGAATTTGACCACATTATCCTGAACGACCTTACTCCCGTCACTGAACTCCTTCCAAACCCTCTCAAGCACATGGTTTGTGGTGGTTCTGGGGACATCTATAAAGCTACATACCACAATATGGGCCAGAATCATTTAGTGCGTCTCATTATCATTCCTTATCTCTCCCCTCGTGATTTCTCTGGCTGATCGTCGTGATACAGGTCGCGGTGAAGGTGCCTCGGATACAAGGGCAACAACATCCTCAAGAAATTGTCATGGTGAGCACGACAAACTTCTCTCTCTCGCTACAACACGATAGCTGTGGTGCTGACTAATCACTTTTCATTCTTAGAATTTTATGCGCGAAGTCGTGTTGTGGTCAACTTTGAAGCACCCTCATGTCGCTCCCTGTCTGGGAGTTACGTTTCAAGGTCATAACAACGGGATACCAACAGCAGTTATGCCTTGGTGCGATCATGGGTCCTTGGCAAACTTTTTATCAAAGGACCCGCAATTTGAGAGGTCACCTTTCGTGTGTGGATTTACCAACATCTTACCTATCCTAGTTTGACCGTCAGAGAACCATAGATTCTTCAGGTTGGAAGTGCCATTCACTACCTCCATTCTTTAAATATTGCCCATGGCGACATAAAAGCTGTATGTCCGAATGTCTGTGCTATTTGAGACCTTTTACCTATGCTCACACTCACGTAGCAAAACGTCTTGGTCACCTCTGCGGCCCCGCCGTGCGCAATCTTAACTGATTTTGGGCTCTCTAAACCCCTCATTGGAATTGAGGGCTTCTCAACATCTCATATCCAAGGGACCTCCCACTTCATGGCACCCGAACTCCTTCAACACTTGGTTTTCATTGGACTTGACCATGATCGGCATTGTACGAAAGCGACTGATATCTGGGCATTTGGAATGTTTGTTGTCCAGGTGGATCCCATTCTTCAGTCAGCTTATCCTCATATTGAATGTCTGCCAGGTGTATACCACTCGTCTACCCTTGACACTCCCACCAGACCGGCGTACTGAATTCGAACTTGCGCATCTTGTAGTACTGGAAGGATACCTTCCTAGCACAAAGGACGCTCCCGAAGTGCCTTCGAATGTGTGGGAATCTGGAGTCCTCCAGAAGTGCTGGGAGTACAAAGCAAAAAAGAGAATTGGTATTCAGGTAGCAATTTCAGTTTTCAAAGATATTTATGATACATCAGGTGCTGCTTGAAAATGTCCCAGCTTGACCCCTTCAATATGTTTTGGGCTTTCTTGTCTTTTACTTGGTTCTTTGAGATCCTATGCGTATTTTCTCCCCTATGTAAAGCCTGCCTTGGTCGTTGTTTTGTACAATATGTCCCACAATCGTGCTTTGAAATTATTTATATCGTTTGTAACGTTTACCCAAGTATCACCTAGAATGTTTTATCTACTCACGCTGCCTAAATGTCAGCACCCGTTCTGCTTTCTTCCATATTGTATTCCCTCCGTCGACCTCAGCAAAAACATTATTCCTGAGCCAACCCTGTAATCCCGGAAATTCCTTCCTATCCGACTTCTCCTCAACTATGAACGTGACAATCTTGGAGTCGCCCTTTCCTAGGGGTGGCCACAAGGCAAGGCCCGGACAACCATCCAAGCAAACAATCAACACCTGAAGGCGCGGCTGCAAAATTTTCTGATATTGGGCAATATCTTCTGGCTCGAATTGATATTCCTCCCAAGGGTATACCACTGCCAAATGTGTCAAACCAACAAAATTGGAGAGCACCTCAGCAGGAACGTTATCGCTGTCAATTATGAGGTGCGTTATATTACCTAGAGCAAGTAGGGGAAGTTCTGAATCAATGGTACTTGGCATCTCTGTGTCTCTCATCGTCCAAGGGAAGAAAACCGTTCGAAGTTCCGGGAGACGAAACACAGCCTTCCACGCTGCCAAAGCGCACTTCTTTGCGTCCTCGCCGTCAGAATCGTCTGACAAGTAATAGCAATATAGGTGCATGTAGCGTACACCATTCAAACTTTTGAACAATCTGGTCCAATCGTCAGCTTTGAAATGCGGTCCAGGGTTCCACAAATTTAAGTGGAGCCCTTTGACTGTTCGGGAAAGGAACGAAGACGGCTCGGAGTCAACCCATGCAACGAAAGTGTAAAAATCTCGAACACTGGTATGAGATCGCCCATCATAGGCGGTTTCAGACTCTTTTGGTGCCAGCACGCGATAGACAATGCTAGATACACTACAAGATTTTTACATCAGCATAAGGAGTTCGATTCCAACGACTACATATGAAGAAATGAATCAAAACTTACACGCTATACATGTTTTTAGACAGAGAGAGGAGGCATGCCCGTTCAAATCGGCTACTTTTCAATGCAGCGATGCAAAGAATTTCATTGACGAGCTCTGTTGGAAGCTCTGGAACTGCAAGATTCAAAGATATTTCACCATTGCATGTGGTCATTCGAGGAAAGGATGCGATAAGCACGGCAGCAACGCCAATTCCAATACGGTGGTGAAAGCTCAAAGCAAAGTTACCAAGAAGCATCATTCTTCTTTCCTGATCCACTGCTTTTCCAGTGGCCATATACGAGGTGTGATTGCATTATAGATTGGGTGGCCTTAGTTTATTTCGTGAAGACCTGTCATACAGCAGTATATTATCATGTTCTTCTCCTAGCAAGTATATCCTCCGCTCGGGTCCACATAGTTGTCCTGCCATCCACTCCAGCAAAAACATCATCTCTGAACCAATCTTGTAAATACCTGTCTTCCCCATCCTTCGGAGGCACGTATTCAACTACTAGCGTGACGATCTTACAATCGTTCGCCTCTGGGAATACCCACTTCGCTGGGATCGGAGGGTTAAGGTCCCAGAGAAAAATCAGTACTTGAAGGCGCATTTTTAGATCCTTCTCATACTGAATAATATGTTCCGGCTCTATTTTGTCCTCACTGCTTTGGTAAACGATTGCTAGATGCGTCAACGAGACAAAGAGCAAGAGCTCCTTCGTGGAAACTATATGACGCGTAATGATAAGATGGGTGAGGCAATTCAAACCAAGTAGAGGTTGTTCCAAGTCTGAACGAATTGATATGTTCGGCCCGTCATTCGACCAAGGAAAGAGGAGTGTTCGAAGGTTCGGTAGCTTGAAGATGATGCTGGGAACCGCCGACCAACATCTATCTGCATCATCGATATCGTCGTGATCAGACCAGTATACACAGCATAAGTGTATAATTTGTACGCCAGTCAGTCGATTAAAAAGCTTGGTCCAATCTTCAGCTCTAAAGCTGGGTCTAGGTGCATATAGATTGAGGTGGAAAGCTTTGACCGTCCGAGAGAGGAAAGAGGAGCTCTTGGAATCGACCCACGCAATTAAATGCTCAAAATCTTCAATAGAAGTATAGGTTTGACCGTGGTAGTCCATATCCGACTCTTTTGGTGCCAATATCCGGTACACAATGCTTGATACACTACAACGTTTTTAACATCGGCGCAGAGGATGAATATCGCCGGTATTCATGAAGAACTTAATAAAAACGCACGTGTCATATATTCCTTTGGAGAGAGCAAGGAGGCAACCGCGTTCGGATCGGTTGCTTTTCAGGGCGGTAATGCAAAGAATTTCGTTGATGAGTTCTGGTGGAAGCTCTAGGACCTGAGGTTGGGAAATTAAAGTTTCTCTGGAACATTTAATGAGGTCTGAGTCCATGGAAAATATCACCCAGGGCGGAGAGCTTGGAAGGCAAGTGCCACAGGCGATGAGAGTCAGAGGGTACAGCCACCGAGCAGGCGCTTCGGAGACTGTATGATGATGGTCATTATGCGAAGGAGAATGTAATCTAGGTATTTAGTACGCTTATTTTCCAGGCATGTTACTCATGCTTCCCAGTTAGCTCTGAGTTTTGCACATTCTAATGCCTATCTAGTTAAATTCTCCCATGTGCTTTCTACAGTGTGGCGGTCTGGAGTCCTTCAGAAAAGCCGGGATGATAAGGCGAATTGACGAATTCACAGGTAGCAAGCCGTGATAAATTTGAATCAAATCTAGGAATAAGAGAATGGGACACAATGAAATTGAAGGTTATAAATTCAACTGCAATGTCATCCAAGAGAACCTGTGGTTTTTGAATCAAAATTTCTCTGGCCGTCCGCTCCTTCGGTTACCTCAAAGACTTAAAGCCCCAGTTTGGACCGAGGCAGATCTGTTAGAGCGGAGCTGAGGATTCTCGCATTGCCCGAAGAAACTTAGCCTCCATCTCTTGTGCCCTCTGGAGAATCAATAGGATATCGCAGTTTGGCTTGGGATACTCGTAGTTTGTCCAAGCAGAGTGGTTTCAGTATATGCGAGTATTTACCATTCATCATCGACGTCTTGGGGTTTCTAAGTGATTGTGGCTGTAGCTGATGCCGCTTCCTCCGCTTGAGACCTCATGCGGTAGCTGTATCTTGATAAACGTTCCAACTAAGCATAAGCATTTGTCGTCAGGGAGGTTCCCAAAACCATCTTAAACACAAGATTTGGCGTGGTCTCCTGAAATGATACGATTCGAAGATTCACTTTTTGACCACAAGGCCATGGCGTTTTAAGGTTGGAGCAATGATTTCAGCTGGACTTCATGGATATTTCTCACCACTAAGCTCTTCATAGACATGTGTGAATATTGAATCCTAACGAAGAGCCTACCACCCATAGATGAAAGTGGGCTATTAGACTGCTAACGCAAGTATTAGTCCATTGGAGGGTAATTTCACAGGGTCCATTCTCAAACATTCAGCTCGAATTTGCGAGAGAAGTCTGAGTCAGCTCTAGGGGCCCTTGTGCTTGCGCATTCCAGGGAGAATGTAGACGAGATATTTTCATATCGGGGACAGTCTGCGAAATTCAACATTCTGTCTCTATTTTGCTCCTGCCAAAGCTCACACTCGGAGCTCTGTGGGCTGTAGGGATCAAATCGTCAACCTTTTATTGATGGGACAAATAGCTTGATTGAACATCCACCATCTGCTTCCCCCATTTAAGTCACCTGGACCAGTCGTACGTAAACATAGACTTCGATCGCGTCAATTTTTGAGCATTCGTTCTTCACCTGTAATTCAGGTTGGCTTCTCTATTTCATGAGGAGATTACCCAAAGCCCAGGATTACCGGTATAATTGCAGAACTTTCTCGTCTAACAAAACATATCCTGTTACTCAACCTTACGTCCTTCTCCGAGATGTATCACTGTTAAATGCACAAACTAGGCAAAGGGAAATAGAACAATAACAAATACTCTAAACACGAGCGCCCACAAAAACAAACAACGACAGCACTGGAAACTACCGGCCAGGTAGTCGCATTTGGTTGTCGCTGGGTTCATGACACGGGAGTGTCCCTGTGGAGCTGCTTGGGCGGTCACTCGCACTTCGCACTACGTCACACGAATCGTATCAAGGGAATGAATTGTATGATGTGATAGAAATATCCTTTTTCGGTAATCAGTTGAGGGCCTCATGTCTTCGATTCCCACCTGTCTGGTTCCACATCACTCTAAAAGGTAATGTGCTTCCACCAATACCGCATCCTTGAACCAATGTTACATACAAGCACAAGTGCCTCTGAGAGTGAAGCAATCCTGTGAACGAGCTGGAAACTTCACACCTCGCACACTTTGACGTATGAGCTGCTGCCCATGCAAATCTAGAGAGACCCTATGTTGAGCCCAACGTCATGGGATGGCAGTCAAATGTGACTGCCTGGCCTTTTGTTTCCGGTGCAATGATGACAGCTGCTGTTGCGTAAGGAAAATTGATTTGCATAACCGTTACTGAGCCCATAGTGCCCCATAGGAGCCCACATAGTCCAACAACAACCAGAATAAGGTCAGCTGTTACGGAATTGTGGCGTTTTAAATTAGAAATAACGATAAACCCGCCGGGACTCTTGTGGGCCGGATAGAGCTTAACAGGCTCCCACCCTCTTTCTGTCTCTAATGGGCGTTGGATACATATAATATGGATATGAGGCGCTGGTCGCACATCTTACCTTCCTCAAGCTGAGGTATCGACTGCGTTAAGTGCGTGCAACCCTTGAACTGCCGGCACCCAGAGGCTCTTTCGAAACCAACCATTGTCTTATCCTCCGGAATTCTCATGATGGCACATAAAGAGATGAACTTCCACTTCGACAATATCATTCTGAGAGACCTGACTCGAGCCGTCCAAATACTTCCAAACACCAGCAAACACATGATATGTGGTGGTTCAGGAGACGTCTATAAGGCCAATCTCAGCGAACTAGGTCGTAATGATTTAGTAAGACTCCCATTTGACGTTGCTTGCTAGCCTTCTGCCATCTCTCCTACTGATCGCGAGGTCGCAGGTCGCGGTGAAGATTCCTCGCATTTATGGGCAGCAATGCCCTCATGAAACTGTCACGGTAAGGAAAAGGATGCTCTTGCGAGTATAAAGAGTATTTATCCGTGGTGCTGATTACGATGTCTCAGAACTTCTTACGCGAGGTCGCGTTATGGTCAACCTGGGAGCATGATCACATCACACCGTGCCTGGGCATCTCCTTTCAAGGCCAGAATATGGCAACCCCAGCAGTGGTTATGCCATGGTATGACCATGGTTCTTTGATTAAATTTCTCTCCATCTACCCACGAGCAGATAAGCTCGCGTTCGTATGTTTATTGAGTCAGCCGATTTGAGTTACCTGATATATTGATCCTTGAATTACCGTAGATTCTTCAGGTCGCAGACGCGGTTGGATACCTCCATTCGTTGAACATTGCTCATGGTGACATAAAAGCTGTATGATCACATTTTCGTCCATTAAGTTTCATTTCCTGATGATTGCATAGCAAAACGTCCTGGTGACCTCGAATAGTCCTCCTCATGCTGTGTTGGCAGACTTTGGTCTTTCGAGACCTCTAAATGGGATAGAAGGTTTTGAGACGTCTTACATCCAAGGAACCTTACACTTCATGGCGCCAGAACTTCTTCAACATCTCATTTATGATGGATTGTACCATGATCGTCAATGCACAAAGGAGACCGACATCTGGGCATTCGGAATGTTTATTGTTCAGGTTTTTTATATTTCCTCGTCGATTCTTGCGGTTCTGAATACCTACAAGGTTTTCACTGGTCGTCTCCCTTTGACTCTCCCACCCAATCGGTGTACTGAGTTCGAACTGGCTCACCTTGTGGTAATGGATGGGTATCTTCCTAGCCCAAAAGATTCTCCTGAAGTACCTTCGAGAGTGTGGCAGTCCGGTATCCTTCGGAAGTGTTGGGAGTGTAAGGCGAAGAAGCGGATGGCCATGGAGCAAATCATGAAGGTTTTGAGTGAAATATATGAGGGTTAGGATGATGTGGGAATATATTTTAAACCTCACCCTTCGGACTTGTCTGGAAAATGTTTGTTCCGGAATCAGGTGTTTGTCCTTGAGGTTCGTTGAGTTTCATATATTTGCTACCTATGTTCATCTATCCAACTGTTGTCTGGTTTTACTGTGGTACTATTTTTATGTTTCGTGATCTTAAACTGTTGGGAAAAGTGACCTTTGAGGGATTCATCCTGGTGATGGCTCGGGCCTTTTTGCGAGTACCTCCTCCGTTTCTATCATTATCGGCCCACTATCACGTATAGTGGAAATTTCAATCTTGCAATATTACAACATTTAACAAGACCTGCATTTCTCGAAAAGTCCGCATTTCGTCATAATGCTGCGAGACGCAAATCAGGCCCTGAAGTTGCCATGTCAGCATTGTCAGGTCCCTTTCACATTTAAGAATACCTTCTCTCATTGGAAATTACCATGTCTCAGGCTATGCAAATGCCAGATTTGCCAATGTGGCAAGAAGGGCAAATCAATGATCAAGGACGACTTTGCCATCGATAATGAGATGGATGACAGCTCGTAGCTGCAAGTCCGAGTCTGAATAGTCTCCCCTCAGGCACCCGTCAAATTGAAGAATAATGTATGAAGATGTGGGAAGGAGTAAAATGGACGAGGTTGGGGTGTACAGCAGACAATAGATGATGACTAAGGTACTAATAGATGTGGTCTCAGCACTCCTCGTGACCCGTAGTCCCAGCCGCATTGCAATGGCTGTCGGTCCAACTCAGATTCGATGCTGCTCTCAGCACGGTAATAACCATAAATGTGTACAGTTCTCAAGCTAATCAACTTTTTCGAACAACCTCACATAATTTGATACGGGTTAGAGCTAATGAGAGTTACGAGAAAGCAGTGAGTAGGCGCTGAAGGCCTGTATTCTATCGTCCCCTGTACAGTCGTGATCCCGACAAGTGAAATAAAAAAATTTACACCGATCTATTTTTGAAGACCAGGTAGAGTAGAATATGCTTTCTGGTCAGAGTAGGCACTGAAAGTCGTAAAGCTAGAGTGAAGGAGGGCTTGGGAGAGCTCCAGCTTGGAATCTTTTCGCCAGAATAGTTTGTCCTTGTTGCCATATCGTATACCCACCATTTGCTTCCAATTGAAACTCATCACTAAACGGATGGTCGGCGTGATGGATGGTGACAATTTTTCCGACCGGCTAAAGAGCCAGTCGCTTCCATCTTCAGCAGACGTGAATACGAGGAGCAGACTCAGGAGCTGTGGAAGTCCTGCTTCAAAGGCCATTATATCTTCTTTCGTGTAGCCAATATCCGGGTTGAAAATCATTAGATGAATGAGCACTTCAAAACTTTGAAGGAAGTTAAGCTTGAAGGATCGAAGGTATTCAGGAACAATTGAGAGGTGCGTGATATTGCGTAGCGCGGGAACTGGTGATTCTTGGGCGGAAGGTATAGCCAACGAGTTCATGTGCCAGTCGACATGTAGACGTTTCAAACTAGGAAGTCGAAAGAGACAGTCCCATACAGTTGAAAGACAACCATCCGCATCCGACCAGTGGGCGCAATAGATGTGAAGCATCTTTAGGCCAGTCAACTTTTGAAGCAAACGACACCAAACTTTTGAATCCTGGCCAGGACCATCGAGATTAAGGTGAAGCGCCTGAATCACGGTTTGTACGAACGCCAATGGTTTAGATTCCACCCAAGATGCGAAAGCTCGAAATTGGTCTTCGGAGGCAAAAGAGCTGTTAGACCTCTGGGTCACCTGGATGACACGATAAACTTCACGGGAAACACTATAGAATACCAGAGTTAAAAGCGGGAAAAACTGAGGTCCGAAATCTTCACCTGCTGTAGATGATTTTTGAAATAGCAAGGTATTTACGTTTCTCGTCCCAAGTGGAGCCTTGTGCGGCGATGCCAAAAAATTCCCTCGACAAATCAATGGAAGCTCCAGAGCACGTTGAGATCCACTATTAGATAGGATATTGATCTCTGATACTTTTTGAGCAATGATGAGAGCTGGGTCCATATTTGCTTCCGAAGAGGGTTGATGGTGGCGGCGGCTGATGGAGAGGTGAGCAGAAAAGCGCCGGACCCCTCTGAGAGCACAACACAACTCGGCGCAGACGGACACATTGAAGTTTAAGAAAAAGGCCATGACATAACCGATCGCTGAGGAGACATCGTCCAAAGTCCTTTACACCGAAGGAGAAAACTACCTTACCCGCCGCGGCGGATGGATGTCGCAAAGTGTCAACATAATAAATATACGAGTTGGATGCTATGGGTCGTTCAGCTCCAGACATTGGGAAAATGAGAATGGCACGGTAGTTACCGCGAGAATAAGTAAGAATGAGACCTGGTTTGGCAGTAAAATGAGGGAGAATGGGGCCCAAACTGGCCTAGCGCACTGGGAAGAGAATAGGGATTGGAATGAGAATGAGAATGAAAAATTGAGTGACGTTCTATATTTTCAGAATGGGAATGAGACTCAGAATGAGAATGAAAGTTAGGCGATGTTCTGTATTTTCAGAATGGGAATGAAACTCAGAATGAGAATTGGAATGGGGCTGGATTCCATGATGCGCAGCGCAATGAGAATGAGAATGGGCATTAAAGGCAAATGGCATTTTCACAATGGGCAATAAATGAGAATAAGAATTAAAATGGCGTTCTATTTTTTTAATATATGCGACAGAATGGGGAAGAATAGAGATGTAATGGAAGATTGAGAATGAAGGGAAACAATCAGAATGAGAAGATGGGAGAATGAGTGCGAGAGAATGGGAATGGGAAAATAAAGGACAACGGGAATACGAGAATCAGAATGAGAGTATGAGAATGAGAAAAATGAGAAAACAAGAATGAGAATGTGAAAACGAGAATGAGGATATGAGAATCAAGGAGGTGCGACCTCGAAGGGGCTCTCCAACAAGTTGGCGATTGGCAGCCCCAAATGCGAACGGTCTTGTCAGAGGACCCACTGACAATCTGAGAGCCATCAGGAGAGAAGGCGACCGACAGGATCAAGGTGTGACTTTGAAGAGGCTGTCCAACGGGGTGGCGAGTGGCAGCATCCCAGATGCAAACGGTCTTGTAACGGGACCCAGTGACTGTCTGGGAGCTATCAGGAGAGAAGGCAACACACCTTACCAAGGAGCTGTGACCTCAAAGGGGCTCATCGTTGTCAACTCTCAATTTTTGGGCGATGCAGCTAAAAAGGGCTTCCTGAGATTATATTTTAGTAAGCATGTGAGATAAAAAATACAACGTACTAGTTTTCCGTGAGGGTCAAGATATAGAAACCTGTTCTTCTTCATATGCAGACGCGGGGTTATGCAGTTATGCCATGGGCATACATAGAGACCTAATAGACCACAACGAGACCTGTGCTGCTGACTATAAAGGAATCATGTAACTGGAACAGTCCCGGCCACCCCACCATTTCTAGGGTCCAGCACAACTGTGACAGAGGAGGGCTAGAAATACAGAGAATTGGCAAAATCATTCGTGACGAAGAAAATAGTTATGAGAAAAACATACAAAGTGCCAATGCATAGCTCTCACATAATGCCAACGGTGCTGGGAAAGGTGCGCAAGGACAGGAAGGTTATGGACGGACATGGCAGTTGGGTTTGCGTTACATATGGCTTGCGTCTGCTGCCGATGACCTCCAGCGGAATCTGAACACGTGTGTTTAGGGCAGCGTTGATTTGACTTGTATGACATGTTGAGGCCCCAAGGTTCTGTGAGATTGATGAGAGAGGAATAGCCACTGACGTACTTGACTGTTTATGGGAACGGGCTTATGTGGGTCGACGCGTCGGCCTTTCCCAAAGTCGCGTCGTTGCACTTTCCGCATGGCAGCAAGGCCCTCCCAAGGCACTTTGAAACCCGTAGTAAGGACAAGTCAAGGAAGGAAATGAGTCAGCAGGACTCACGTAGTTAGGTGTTTGCACGAGGAACCAAGGAACTGTATAAAAGGATGGGTTCAATGCACCTTGCGCTCGGTGCCACAAAGCGCTGCAACCTTGTGCACTCTCACAAGTTCCACAGTCTGCTTTTATTCTCATTTTCCATTCTCATTCTCATTCCTATTCCCATTCTCATCCCATTCCCATTCTTATTCTGTGGAGACACAAATTTTCGCTTTCCAAACCACATATCCCGACTCTCATTCGCATTTTCATTCTCATTCACATTCTTATTCCGTGGAAACACTGCTTATCAAATCAAAACCACACATCCCGACTCTCATTCCTATTCTCATTCCCATTCCCATTTGCATTCTCATTCCGTGGTCATTCTAGACCGTTATTCCCATTTCCATATGGATTCTACTGTAAGTTCTTTGATTATTTTGTGAAGTTTCCAACAGTCTTTATTTACCAAACTACAGTACTAGGCCTCTGGAATGGGAATGGCCCATTCTCTTCTCATTCGCGCGGTAACTACCGCGCATTCTCCATTCTACCAATCGCATCTACTGGGTCGTTTTAAACTTAGGGACAAGGAGGTGAATTTTACTTAGTACTGATTTACAGGTCTTAGCCTCTTGAAAAGACCACACATCGCGGTTCTGTCAACTGAGTCGGCAGGTTTAAATTCCCGATCACGACAACTGGCTGGTCCAATCACCTTGGAATATCAGACTTGCCTTGAAAAGCGAGTCCAGTAGAGGTTAGACTTACATTTCTCCCAAGGGTCCCAACACTTAACCCTAAAAAAAAAAACTCCAGGCTAGAAACTCAGACTCTCCTTTGACATTCGAGATCAGCACGCGCTTTTCAACTTCATCTCCAACCACCACCATCCTTCCGGAATCACAAGCAACCACTGCGCAATAGTTGCTTTTGGTTGTGGCTACCAACCAGCCTGCTAGCAGCCCCATCTCCTAACTTTCAACTTGTCGTTCTGACTAGACAGCAAAAGAGGATATGTGCTTGTCCACTCCACCCAAATCAATAGTCATACATACCAACATGACCACTTCGCAAACTTCTCGTGGACAATTAGAATGTCCGAATTTCACTCGTTGTCAGAAAAGTGAGGATAGAAACATGAATCGGAAAATGATAGATTTGACACAATGATATATCTACAAGCGTTCTTGCTGTAATCATCACCTAACCTCGATAATTTTAATCTCAGCTCAGCCTCCCTCTCGATTACAAGCTGCAAACGTGTCTGGACACCGTTTGGATGGTCGCGCACAAGGTCCTAGTAGAGGAACACGGCTTCTTCGACGGTGGTGAGAGATTCACCGTGCCAACCAGCATCAGAGAATACGAACAGTGAAGCTGGACAATGAAGGTGCGATGACAGCCTCAAAGATCCTCGGGTGGTCCAGTGTTAGCTATCGGTGGGGAGATAGGTCTCTTCAATGGCGGTGAGAGCTGCAGCGTGTTGACAGGTGCCTGGTAGTTCCTAACATGGTTAATCATCCTCGAGATAATCCAATCTTCCGTTCAGCCCGAGACCACAAACTGTTGGGTTCTCCATCCGCCTCACTTCGAAAGGCTTCTAAACGTCCAAGGGGTGTGGAAAGTTGAGAATCGTCGTGATACCAAGAGACGACAAACACGTTGGGGAATTGCGCTGCACGTCTTTGAGTAGATATATCCCTGAGAGTCGGGCTTTTAAAAATGGCCAAGATAAGGACCTTGAGTGTAGTAAAAGTTTCAGCTAGGCGCTGCGCAAGGCTCTGCTCAGTCAGAAGCATAAGATGGGAAACTGAGGGGAATGTTTTGGATTGAAGTAGTACATTAGTGTTCTCCGCAATCTGTTCAGCGGTGAAAAGTTTGAGGTGAGTCAGAGATCGAAAAACCGGGGCGTTATCTTGGCGAACGAGATCAACGAGAAAGAAAATTGACGGTCGGTTAAGAGTCAAGGACCTGAGGCTCTTAATCGATCCTATGGTCCAAAGGGCCGTTCTTCCCTCTTTGAAGGACTGGGAGATATAACCGTTGACATCTAGATAACGCAGAGAAGAAAGCTTGGGGATGATGGTTTCCCATGCCAGAGACCATAGGGCATCCGGTATTACCCCAGCGTCCAGGCCGGATGGCAATGGCACATAGAGAGCTCGAGTACGACAGGCAAAGAAGGTGGTGGGTTTAGAATCGATGAGCGCCGCAAATCCTCTACACATTATCATACCGTCGAGGACAATTGTGTGGTAGGCCACATCACATACACTATTGGGGGGCGGCATCCATGAGCTTTTGTTTTTGGGTTGAAGATGGTTAACTCACTCCTTGTAGGACGTTTTACATATCAACATGAGGCTAATGCATTCGCTAAGAGAGGATTCAAGGGCAAGAAGCTGGATTATCCGGTTTTGGAGTTCTGGTGGAAGGTTCGAGGCTAAAGGGGAAGTCGACATGACGGTCGAGGAAAAGGGGTCTTTGCTTCCGAGCTGCTTCGCCTCCAAAGGCATGGCTTGAGTAATGGGCTACTCATAAAGTTCGATTCGTATTAAGGTAGCCTCGACGCCACTTCTTTTCATCCACATCAAGGAGCGAGAGACTATCCAGATTATCAATACCTGTGCACTTCGTACTACAAAGATATTACAGATGAGTTCCAAAGACTGTGCTAATTTAACAGCCCACTAAGATGTGCAGGAAAAACAGTGCAACCTCTTATTTTTGAAACACCGAAACCTCCTTTGAAACGCGATTCCGTTGCCCAAGCGAAGTTGCGACTACTAAGGCACACACCCATCCATCACACCTATTGTTCATGTATGTATTCGAATTTCGAAAATAAAATAAAATCGCATCTTATACGACTAAGCTATGCCTATCTGCCTTGTTGGTATTGTTAATACCTAACCAAAAATGACAGCGTATCCATACATATTTGCACTCGATTCGAATGAGATAGCCTGGTCAATTCTTCGACTTTTGTGGTGGGTGCATACCACATAAATTGAAGCTAGGGGTTTTTTTTGACGCCTCAGGAGGAGGAAAAGAGGATATTTCCGAGTCGACCATGGAATGAAGTTGTCGAAGTCTTTAAATGAAGCTCTCGTAATCCCCCGGCATACCCACCTTTGTTATTAACCTAAGGGCTTAACAACAGATTCATAACTTAATAAGGGTTGGCATACACTTAATATGAAGACTCTAAGAAAAATGGGCATACCAGAGAGCTATGAGTCGCAAAACAGATGTCTGCACTGCAAAACATTGATTGCTGTTCCTCAGGTAGATGATCAAACCTAACAGATACCTCTCCCTGAGCTTACGAATGAAGGGGAAACGAGAGGATGTGGGTCTGGTTGTGTACCAAGGTCAGCTCACACTGAACGAACCTAAAAAATAACGTTAAAGTACAAACAATGTAGCAATCTGGTACTGAATAGGGCTGTTTAGCTCTCAATTGTGACATCATCAGATCTGGACAAAACTTACTTTATTGTGTACTAAGGTAAATTAGACCTTTGTATATGGAACTGTCGTAGGTTTTTTTCACGGGGCGCTCTCAGGGAGAGGCGCTGGTATCTTCAATGATAATATATTAGAGCATTTACGAGGGGTTTAAATACTAAGTAGAAAAAGATAGGAGGCAAGGGAAATGGACTCATAGAAGAGTCAACGATGAGTATACAAAAGAGAGGAGTGAATAAGGCTATGTACGGGAGTCAGGAGGGAGAGCGCGTCAGGAAGATGCGATGCCATCAAATCGTGATGGCGGAAGTGGCTCGAGGGCGCACAACTTACAACAGGAACCGCTCTTCCAGCTCTCCCTGCTCTCCCTTTCAAACGCTTACATTCCTGACTCCAATCCTTCATGTGAATTGTATTCTCTCGGATGCTGCCTGCTGTAGAGTACAACTACAAATGCAACCTATTCAATTCTGATGGCCCCTGTTGCCATATATGGCAAAAGGGCTCTCTGCCTTTCTTAGTCTCGTTACGTCTCATCTCCATCTTGCCTCTCCAGCTGTGTGCTCTCGTTTGTCTTCGTCCCCTATGACTGACACAGGTGGTCAACATTGTGGTCCTTGACCGCTGTTGAAGTAATGGGATGGACGTTATGGAACAAAGTGTGTCTTGGCGGGTGGAAATAGGAAGTGGCAGCAGTAAGGGCTCAGTTAATGCGTTGAGGACTTGTAGTCATCCTTGCCTTACACCTAATACAGCGGACAATGTGGCGTTGCGGGATAATCTATTTGTCACTATTCAACTCCCGACATTATCGTGCTGTCTGAATTTCTTAGCTGAATTATCCATATTTTAACATTAAATAATACCCTGAATTTACTCTTATTACCAAAGGCCTTATTAAGTATTAAGGCCTTTACAAAAAAATCCACCCTTATTAAGGCCCTTAACTGCAACACTGTCTAGGGGTCTCCCAAAGTTTTCCTTTATTGCGTGGAATCATCCATGTTGTCGTAGAAGCGTGCTCTAGCCAAAGCTCTTTAGACATTCAGACGTCCAGTGTGACGCATCTCTTCCTGGCATGTTATCCCTACGTCCCACCTTGGATGGTCCCACTCCCACCACATCTCCAACTCTGCCTTGTCTTTCTCAACTTTGTACGGCATGGTTCATCAGATGATGACTTTTACACAAGTATATCACAATCACCGTTTGCGGACATTCAACGCGAACGAGAATTTGACAAGCGGCTTGTTGTCGTTATTCCGTTTTCTCATGCAATGTGGCCGGGAAGCAAAGCATGTGGTGAATTTTTGGTTGCTCCAGATTGGGGCACAGACGAAACTTCGTGTGAATTCTCCAAAAAGATGTTATATGACTGGTTGGATGAAGCTGCCTGGGCTGCTGGCGAGAGGATTGTAGAGCGAAGGGAAGCTATGCGACACAAGCGGGATTAGAGGCCTTGTTGTCTAGATACAGTCAGCGAACGAGCCCTTATGCCCTTTGATGCGAGGTAGGGCTGTTAGTATTTTAGCGGATGTATTAGATGCCCTCGCCTTATATCAACCTTGCACAAACTACTATGAACGTGTGGGATCATTTGAGGTCAACTGTGCAAGAACAGGTATGAGACATGTATCAACAATGATAAGAGTTACTAGCGCAACCCACAAATTTGGGGCATTCCAAAGGAGGAGTCTGAGTTTGCCTGGGAAGCAAGCCTTAAACTTTTTGATCAGATACGCTTACCCATCCTTTCAGCTTTTCGAAGTGCAGACTGCGTGCTGTCTCCATTTTCCGAGCTCAGTACTTTATGATGTTGAGGTCTGACATTCATTTGATTTTCTAATTTCTTCATTATTTGTCTCGCCGCCCCCCAGGACAGTCTGTACACGGGTACTTTGATGTTGGTCTCGATTGAAATATGGGATAGGTAAAACTCTTCCTTGCTCCTGAAAAATTGGCTGATTTCTAAAAAGGTTTCTACTAGTGCCGACTGTGTGCACTTATCGGGAGTTTACTTCACAGAGCATCACCTCACGATAAAGATGCTGAAACGGACGTTCTCGCATTTTGCTCCAGACGTCTCTTTCGTGCTAGGGAATAGATGACAGCCATTCGAGCAACAATATATCATGAAATGGAATTATTTATTTTATTCGAAGTTGCACTATACCATTGTGTCAACGTACAATGTCTGAGGAGGATCTCTCTCTCCCTTGGGGCAAAATAGGGCCAGTTCCTTCCACGTTGTTGTTCTCTTGGTCTTATGAATGTTTTTTGTGACCAGGGGAGTACTGGTTAGTCAGAGGAAAAAGCGTCTGTTCGGGGAGACCAATTTGGAAAAGAGAAGAAGCGTGAAGAAGCGAAGCAGGACGAAGGATATGATGAAGGATGAGAAGAAGATGTTATTGTGAAGGAGAGGAACCCGAGAAACTATTTTACAAAACAGAGAGAGCACGAGAAGCACATATAAGATCAACATACCAAACCTAAGCTACCTTATATCAATAAATCCTGACTGTTACAGTAAAGTTCAAAGAGACCACAGAGCAATAGATCAAGATGCCAGGTATCCTAAAAGTCGAAAGCGCCTTTAATGTGCCACGGAGCAGATCGGACAATATCTTCAATGGGACGCTGTGTAATTGTCTGAGTACTACGGTAAGGAACAGTTAGGTCGAGGAGAGGTAAGAAAATTGTGAAGACCACGCACTGCGCAGACCTGTCTTTGGTGTAGGTAGTCGAAGCGGGCCGGGTTATATGACCTACAGCGCGAAGCCGGTTCCTCGGACTAGATGGCACACATCATCAGCCACTCGTATAGCGCGTAACAAGACGAAGAGAAGAACATACGTTGAAGGAATCGAGTGGAAGTCGAAGGTAGTCGTCTCAGACGGCTCGTGCTCCAAGTCGAATGCTGGGCAAATGGGAAGGGTACTGTGTGAGAGACAAGTCAACATAGGAGGTGGTGAAAGGGGAGCGAAGACATGCAAGTTCGGGTCCACATTTTCTTTTCCTCTCCCTCCAAAATCAAAGACCTCTCTAGCCCCCTTGAATTTATGAGCATCAAAGGAAAGCTCGCCAATCGAGAGATTGGTCTTGGAGGAGTTGCGAAGGAGAAACATATTCAAGGTCGATGAGGGGAAATGGCAGATGAAAGAAACATTCAAAGAGATGCTCTCATATATACTTTTCTCTTGCATCCACGAGGCGCGGGCTGATTTGGCGTGAAGTACAAAAAAGTGTTCGGCTGGTTGGCGGCGGTGTTATTGTCGAAAAGTGCCACCCTTCGTTTGAGTGAACTGGCGAAAATGTAAGGCCGCTCGAGCGTTTGATGTGACCAAGTGATCATCTTTTGGAACGGGATAGTGTCCGTCGTGGTGGTCCTTTTCTCAACACTGAAAAGGCAATGACGCGATAGACGACATGAATAGAATAAATTACTGTGTTAGCTCATTTATGACAAGGATATTGAGGATAAAACATAGCGTGTATATGAGCTATATCTTTAGAGAGAGAAACAAGAGAGCCCCGTTCCCCTATGTTGCCTCGCAAAACCCCATAGTAGAGAAATTTATGCATAAGCTCGACGACAGCGGCACAGTCTGGCTTTAGCGACGTATGCAAACATTCAAGGTCGAGCCTGTGGTCAAGACGTGGTAGCTGAGAGTCGAGCATGAAATGCCATGGGAATTGGGAGAGAGAGAGGCACTTTTTGGGCGCGGGGCTGATTGCTCAACTTCCTGGCCGCCATCAACTTTTTGATCACAAACGTCGACCGTACCTTTGACCTTTGTTTTTTCTCAATTGGGTTGGCGGCCGCCTTAAAGTTTCTGCGCTAGGTTCTTCACGATGCTTTGGTCCGAACTCCCATTCGATCTTGTCTTCGTCATTGTCAGTCTTGCAGCTCGTCAAGACGATTCGACCGTTCTAGCATTGACTCTTGTCTCGAATGAATTCCAGGACATGTCAGTCCCTTCGCTCCTTTTAAAAAGGGGGTAGAATTCTTAACTTTCATTAGAGCCGACCGCGTCCTCTTCTGGGACATCTACTTCAGAAGGCGTCGCCTAACTACGAGAATGCTGAAAAACATGTTCTCACATTATTGCTCTGCGCGTCTCGTTCGTGCTAAGGCATATGTCACGTCTATTCGAGCACCAGCATATCATGACTTGGAAATCAACTTACTCGAGGGTGTCCTTCGTCACTGCGTTAACCTACGAATTCTCGTTTCTCGAAACTTCCTTGAATCCGCTCTCTGGATCACCCCGCCGCCTAAATTGAAGACTATTGGCACAACCTATAATAACGTTTTACGTATATTTTGGCCCCCGGGGTCAGCCCAAGTGTACCCTCTCCTGTATGGCATCACGCACCTTGTCGTCGGACAGTGCGTTTATGCACAGGACACTCTGTATCCCCTGGGATCCCGTTTGACTCATCTTTCTGTGGGATTTTACTTATATAATATTCCACCTTGGACGGTCCCATTTCCACAACACCTCCAACTCTATTTAGTTCACCTCAAATTCTCACGCCATCCGGCAACAGACGAGGATTTTCACTCAATCGTGTCAAGGTCACAATTCGCAGACATCCAACGTGAAGGGAGAGTGGATAGTCGTTTTGTCATTGTTGTTCCCTTTTCGCATGCCAAGTGGCCTGGGAGTAAAACGTGCGGCGGATATTTGGTTGCTCCAGATTGGGATACGGGCAACCCTTCAATTAACTCATCCGAGAAGATGTTATATGACTGGTTGGAGGATAGTGCTTGGACTGCAGGTGATAAGATTGTAGAACAGAGGAGAGGGAATCGTCGGTCGGAGGGAGAAGCTGGGGTGGTAAGAGAATGGTCAGTCATGTTTGAACTGTTTCACAATTTTTGACCTATAGTGGTCAGATATCTTGATGCCTTCAATCTGAGTGCTTATTCCGTGGATGAGGACACGGTACGAATCGCAATGGAGGGTTTTTGAGCTATAATACTGACTGCATGCCTTCATAGCGAAGCATTGGCCTCCGATTTAGGATCTTTATGATCCCAAAGTTAAGCCTGGACAAGAGCAGGTCATACTCACTGATGATGAACCATCAGCGAAAGCAGTCGACTATTCTCCCGGAGGTATTTGGCATCCAAACTTGAGAAATCAGCTGGAAAATCAATGCTGTACCAATATACTACCTCATCGAAACTTGAGAAATGATAACCTGGAAACTCGCCTTTTCGCCCTGGCGCCGCCTTCATTCTCCCTCGCCCGGGGTCTTCCCCCGCACTTCCCCACACTTGCCACCAAGCACTCTTTCTCACCTGTGCCGGTGGATTGTTCTGCCGCAGCAGGTCAAATGGCAATGAATTGCGTGATATTGGCTCTCATTGCTTGATGCTCAATGGACCTCTCACACGAGTGTTTCAACTCACGAAGACGCTCGTAGGAGTTAATCTGGTTTCTAAGCAAGATCACTAAGCTATTAGCTAGGAGCCTTGCTCCACAGATAGCATCGGGAATAAGGCTTTGTAAGCCACCATAGTAAACTATATAGATGGCAGCTCAAGGGAAGTAATTCTCAGATATACCAGCTTTCTTTCTCTGTCAAATCTCTTCAAGCTCAATGTCAACAGTTCTTATTATCGGAGCAGGACCCAACATTGGCCTGGCAGCTGCCAAACGGTTTGCTAGTGCAGGCTACAAAGTTGCTATCGCTTCGCGCACTGCCCCAGAAATTTCAGAATATAGGCACTTTGTTTTCGATGCTGCCAACGCCGCTACAGTTCCCAAGCTCTTCTCGGATGTAACGATTGCCATTGGAGCGCCTAAGGTCGTAATCTACAATGGTGGGCTAAAGCCTTTTAACTCCTCTTTTCACACATTCTCATACGGCTATTTCTCTAGCCGCGGTGCGGAAGCCCGCGGATATCGACGATCCCTTGATCTTGAGTCTCGACGATTTCGAGTACTCCATGACCGTGAACACGACCAGTAGTTTCATAGCTGCGCAAGAAGCCGTCAAATCGTGGGCTCAAACTGGCACCAAAGGAACATTTATCTTCACAGGCAACGTCTTGAATGTCAAGTATCTGCCGACGGTTTCCGGAGCGTTGGCTTTTGCTATGGGAAAATCCGCAGCTGCTTCCCTGATCCAAGGGGCAAGTCATGGTTATAAAGGCAAGGGGTACAAGTAAGTTGATCTTCCATCACAGCTGTGAATCCATAGTGACTGATTGCACATAGGTTTTATTATGTGGATGAGCGTAAGGAAGATGGAGCTCCGGTCTTTGGAGCCAGAAATGGTGAAGCGCATGCTGAACATTTCATCAAATTGGTGGATTCCTTGGAACAAGGCCCATGGATGCAGACATTTGTGAAGGACAAGGGATACACAGAGTTCAACGAACTCCATGGGCAATAGAAGCCGACTCAATTAAAACTTCAACTATGGGTGCATTTTACGAAAGATATATCAAGCCTAGTGTCGTGATGATCTGTCTCCAAGCTGAACCTTCTGTAGAAAATTTGAAATTTGGAATTGGTACTGAATGCGTGATGAGTGTCGGAACTTAAATAGCTCTGTCCTATCTACTCCATTTCAATGTTTCTCTCTCCAGCGAAGCGGAGACTTTTTAAATATCGAAATGCCTGCCAGTCCTGTTGTACACAAACTTCACTGAGAGTGTACCGACCGGGAGTCCTGGTCATCCCGAGACAATTAGACCTTGAAGCTTGACAATGAGCAGAAACTTTCGACAGTCTTGTACCCTCCAGCTGAGCAATGGTAACCAGGCAGTTATCCCAGGTTTAAAGAGAAAGTGATATTGTCTACGCGCTGTATGTACGTGCACTCGCTAATGAGTGAGGTTCTAAGGTTCCTGCCTACCAATTGAATCGATAACCAGTGTTAACGAACACCTCACATGGTGTAAGATCAGCTTCACCCTAAACTTCAAGTTGCAGCTTTTTTGCCACAATATCTTCCCCTTGTCTCCATATGGTATATCCATCATTTGCCTCCAATTCGAACTCTTCGCTAAACGGATGGTCAGCACGGTGGATGCTGACAATCTTCTCCGACTGATTAAACATCCAGCCGCTCCCATCATCTTCATCAGTTGTGAAGACGAGAAGTAAGGTAAGAAGCTGTGGAAGCCCTGTTTCAAACCTCATTATATCTTCCCTTGTGTAACCGAGATCTGGATTGAAAATCATTAAATGGATGAGTGACTCAAATCGTTGAAGGAAGTCAAGCTTGAAGGAACGAGCGTATTCCGGAACAATTGAGAGGTGTGTAAGTCTATGGAGCGCGTGGAGAGGTGATTGTTGGGTGGACGGCACAGCTAAAGAGTTCATATGCCAGTCGACGTGAAGACGCTTCAAACTAGGAAGTCGAAATAGGGAGTCCCATACAACCGGAAGACATCCATCCGCATCCGACCAGTCAGCGCAGTAGATGTGTAACAATTTCAAACCAGTCAGTTTTTGAAGCAGACGACGCCAAACATTTGATTCATCGCCTGGTCCATCAAGATTAAGGTGGAGCGCCTGTATCACGGTCTCCACAAATGCCAGTGGTTTGGATTCTATCCACGCCGCAAAAGCTCGAAATTGGTCTTCAGAGGCGAATGAGCTGCCATCCCTTTTTGCCACTTGAATTACGCGAAAAACGTCCCTGGAAACGCTACAAAATGTCAGAGTTGAAAGAGGGAACAACCGGGGGGCGAGATCTTCACCTTCCATATGTGCTTTTCGACAGAGAAAGGAGAATGGATTTTTCATCCCAAGAAGCAGCTTGGGCTGCCACGCCCAGGATCTGTTCAACAAGCTCCGTGGGAAGCTCTAGAGCACGTTGAGATCCACTTTCAAAGAGAATATTAATCTCTGATTGTTTTTCAGAGATGCTTAGAGCTGGGTCCATAATTGTTTCTTAAGTGGGAGAGATGGTGATGGTGGAAAGAGAAATTAGGGGAAGGGCGCCAAATGCGGCTGGTCTGAACTTGCCCCTGGAAGAAAAAGGGGCAATAGAGGCTTCAATACCCGCACTAGTCCATAAGTATTTCACAATGGTTTCTTTGTGGGTAGATGAGCTAATACCTGGACGTATTTTGCACAAAATATCTGATCGTCGCACACGTGTAACCTCTGTAGATTTTCAAACTCCAGTGCCAGTGACTTGTTAGGACAACTCCGTACAAGTCATAAAGCAAGTGTAAGCTTTCCCTTCGCGACATGAGCAGAACTGTGCATTAACAACCTTCAAAGTTTATGAACTTGAAGCTACGTTCACTCCCGATCGAAACAAAGAACAATGGTGTCGACAGTCACAAAGGAATTAATTAGCAATCTTCTGAATGTGACCTGGAAGTGTACCTGGTGGAAACCGCTATCGATCTACTTGAAATTCTCAGTCAAAAACCCATATCTCCACCCTCTGATAAAATATTCCAATCGGTATTTTGCGACATATTCGCTTTCCCTAGATTCCGAGCTTTTCTGCTAGAGCATCCTTGCCCTCTTTCCATACACTATCCTCTCCATTCAACTCTTTTTCATGCTCGTCCTCGTTGGGTGGGCGATTTTCATGAACAATAGTAACAACCTTATTGGACTCGTTAAATGACCATATGTTTTTATCATAGGCCACCTCCTTAAAGACGAGAAGCAAGATATGAAGTCGTGGAAGCCCAACTTCGAAACTTGCGACAGTTTCCCTTGTGTAACCGAGACTGGGGTTGAAAATGACTAGGTAGATGAGTGCCTCAAAATTCTGAAGGAAGACAAGCGGGATAGAGTGGACATAGGGAAAGATTGAAAGGTGAGTGAGAATATGCAATGCATGGAGGGGTGATCCAGAAGGGGATGGCAGTGCCAAAGAATTCATGTGCCAGTCGATGTGTAGTCGCTCCAGGTTTGGAAGTCGAAATAGAGAGTCCCAAACAGTCGCAAGGCATTCACCTGTTTCTGGCCATTCACAGCAGTAGACGTAGAGCATCTTCAAGCCTGTCAGCTTTTGGAAGAGGCGACGCCAAATAGCTAAATCGTCGCCCGCCAGTCTAAGATTGAGCCGAAGTGCTTGGATGGCTGTGTGCACCAGGGTTGGCGGCTTGGATTCTACCCATGCAGCGAAAGCTCGAAATTGATCTCCCGAACCAAATGTGGGTGCTTGTCTATGCGGGACCTGAATACAACGATAGGCTGAACAAAAAACACTGCGGAAGGCTCGAGTTTAAAAGCGAGAACTGAAGAGGTGAGACAACAAACAAATTCCCACCTCTTATATGTACCTTTGGAAAGAGATAAGAAATCTGGTTTCTCTTCCCAAGTGCAATTCCTTGCGGCTATACCAAGAATTTCCTCTATAAGCTCACTAGGGAGGCCTAACGATAAAAGAAGTGGAATTCAGAGGTGATACGCTCCTCTGAGAAAGATCGCAAGACGTTACGTGGTGGTTCCATGAGACTTTTAACTGATGATGATCGTTCGAGAGAAAGAGCTTGAAACGGAAGCGCTGGTCCTCTTCCGCTTAACAGCTCTAGTTTTCGACTTCTTTACTTCTACAAAAGATAACTTGGTCGACTGCGAGCCCAAAGTAATTGAGACTAGGCTCTTCTGGGGCCATTTTGTATGAAAAGTTAGACTGTCACTATGTGCTCCTCTGAGCACTGCACTTAGCCGGAGTTGTATCCTAAGCAAAATATAAGTGGGAATAGAGAGCGAACCGTCAGAGCCTGTATCGACATTTAGGATGATAAATTGTAGAGCGAGACTTAGCAGAAGAATAGAACTGGCTCTACTCCCACCTTCTCCTCCTAGAGAGTATCGACATAACTTATACGCTGCCCCACCCTCTGATAGGAATATCGATATTTTGATACAGGAGAACAGCTAGCTTACACGAAATCCTCACCTTTTCGCCAGAGCTTCCTCCCCATCTCTCCATATCGAATCCCCACCAATTAATTCCTCTTCGTACTCATCGTTGAGTGGGTAGTGTACATGGTCGACCATAACAACCTTCTTGGATTGGTCGAACACCCATAGACTTTCGTCTCGTTTATCCGCCGTGAAGATGAGAAGTAGGACCGAGAGCCGTGGAAACCCAGCCTCAAAACTCATTATACTGTCCCTTGTATAGCCTAAATCAGGATTAAAAATCCCTAAGTAGGCAAGAGCCTCAAATCGCTGGAGGAAATCAAGCTGGATGGAGTATTTTTTGGGAACAATTGACAGGTGGGTGAGATTGCGAAGCGCATGGAGAGGTGATTCATGTGCCGACGGTAGAGCCAAAGGGTTCACGTGCCAGTCGAGAAGTAGACGCTTCCAACCAGGAATTTGAAATAACGCGTCCCATACAACTGGAAGGTATCCGACTTCTTCTGACCACTGAGCGCAAAAGACTCAAAGCATCTTCAAACCTGTGAGCCTTTGGAAAAGGCGACGCCAGATATCTGGGTCAGGGCGTGCGCTGGATAGATTAACGCGCAGAGCCTGAATGGCTGTATGTACCAATGTGGATAATTTTGTTTCTACCCAAGTGACGAAAGCTCGGAATTAGTCGACCGAGCCAAAAGACCATGTGTATTTTAGAGGTATCTGGATGAGACGATAGGCTGCACAAAAATCGCTACATAAAACCCCACGTTTAAAAGGTGAAAATTGAGGGGACTAAACAGTAAGTGGTGCTCACTTTTTATAAGTGCTTTGAGAAAGTGACAAGAGATTATTTTTTTTCGTCCCAAGTGCCATTTTGCGCAGCAATATCAAGAATCTGCTCGACATGCTCAGGAGGAAGCTCTAGCGGTGAAGGATTTCAAGTTTCAGAGATGATAACTTCCTCTATGAAACTAACGAGATATTTACGTGGCTGGCGTGGCTGACTCATAAGTTTTTCTAGATGGTGATGATAGTCTGAGAGAAGGTAGCAAAGGAAGCGCTGGCTTTGTCCTACTCAAATGACCATTCTCTACAAGAGGGATAGCCTGGATTTCAACGATAGCAAACTTGTCAAGTATCGGCGCTGTGGTGTAAGTCTGCCTTCCACTTACAATGTAGTTACCTGTATCCCTTCGGTTGCGGAGGGTGAAGTAAAAGAATCATCAAAATAGTTAACAGCATTTTCTTACCCTACCATAGGAATTTCCAACTTTTTGTTACACACTGAATCACACCCAACTTACTCTGAAACTTTGAGCTTTTTCGCCAGAGCCTCCTCCCCATCGCTCCATAATGAATTCCCGCCATTGATCGCCTTTTCGTACTCGTCGTGGAAAGAGTATTTCGCACGGTCGAGAGTAACAGTCTTCTTGGATTGATCAAATACCCATAGACTCTCGTCATGTCTTTCTGCCGTGAAGACGAGAAGGATAACAGAGAGGTGCGGAAGCCCATCTTCAAAACTCGCTATACGGTCCCTTGTGTATCCTAGACCAGGGTTATATATCATTAGGTAGGATAGTGCCTCAAAACGTTGAAGAAAATCTAGCTGAACAGAGTGTCCATGGGGAACGATTGTGAGGTGGGTGAGATTGCGCAATGCATAGAGCGGCGAATCATGGGGAGAAAGTAGAGCCAAAGAAGTCATATGCCAATCGAGGTGGAGTCGCTTCAAGCCATGAAGTCGAAATATTGAGTCCCATACGACTGGGAGACATCCATCTGCTTCTGACCACTGACTGCAGAAGATCTCAAGCATCCTCAATCCAGTCAATTTTTGGAAAAGGCGACGCCAAATCTCCGGATCTTGGCCAGGACTAAATAGAATGATACGGAGGGCGTGTACCGCAGTATGCAAAAGTGTGGCTGGCTTGGATTCAACCCATAGAGAGAAGGCCAAAAGCTCTTTCATGCGGGAAAAAGTATGGCTGCGCCTGCGCGGCAGTTGGATAACCCGAAAAATCGCGCAAAAAAACACTGCAGAACGTCCGAGTTGAAGAGCTGAAAATTTAGGTGGCTAGTTAGAGAGTGACTCTCACCCATTATACGTGCCTTTAGACAGACACAAAAGACGATGTTTCTGTTCCCAAGTGCCGTTGTATGCCGCTATGCCAAGAATGTGCTCTACAAGCTCGGGAGGTAGGTCTAACGATAAAGAGAGTCGAAATTTAGAGGTTATAGATTCTTGTGTTACGTTGGCGAGACATTACGCGATGGACCCATAGAATTTCCGAATGATGATGATAGTTTGAGAGAAGGTAGTGAAAGAAGCGCTGGACATATTATCCTCAATAGCTCAAGTTTCTTTTAGCTGACTCGCTGCGGTGGAGTCGCTTACATGGCTCACTACGAGCGCAAACTCGTCCATTATCGGCTCACTTGGACCCATGTCATGTAAAATATCAGACAATCAAGACATTTGAAATGTGAAGAACCGCTTTTGTCAAGAGTCGCGCTCTCAAAAGAAAACGCGAACCTATGGAGCTAGAAGTTCTTCGGCTGTATCGGCATTTTGAATGAATTATAAAGTAGATCCTGGCAAAGAGGGCGCAGTAGCTTGTGACCTGCAAGGCTACTATCATTTGCCCTTCAGTTCTCTGCCTCCCTTCAATTATGGACAAAAGCTGAAAGAACGATAATAAAAGTTCATAAACAGAACTCTAATCCGAATGCTTAGTCCGTGGATGAGAACTCGGTACGAATCGCAATGGTGAGGTGTTTGAGCTATAATAATGGCCGCATGGCTTCATGACAAAGCATTGTCATTCAATTTACGATTGATCATGATCCCAAAGTCAAGCCCGGACACAATAAAGCCCTTCTCACCGATGGTGAATCATCAGCGAAAGCAGTCAACTGTTCCCCACAAGAGGTATTTTTGCATCCAAACTTGAGATATCAGCTGGAACATCGATACAGTACCAAGATGCTACCTCATCGAAAGTTAGAGACACAAGAACCCTGGAAACTCACTTTCTACCCTCATGCCCAGGGTTTGCCCCCCACTTTCCCACGCTTGTACCATGCACTCTTCCTCATTCTTGCCGGTGGATTACTCCACAGCAGCAGGCTAAATGTCAATGAATTGTGTGATGCTTGCTCTCATTGCTTGAAGTTCAACTGACCTCTCGTTGGAGTGTCCGTGACGGGGTTGTGGGCGGGGTAAGCAAGCGGTTGATGGTGACTCGGCTACTACAATGACTATCTATAGGTCCGGCGTGACCCCCTAGTTCATCGTACTTCGTATCAACTCACAAAGTCGCTCGTAGGAGTTAAACTGGTTCCTAACCGAGCTCACTAAGCCATTAGCTACGAGCCTTTAGTACTCTACGGCTGGTATCGGGAATTAGGTCAGTATTTGAGAAACTATATAGACGGGGACTTAAGGGAAGTAATTCTCAGATATATTTCGTTTCTTCCTCTACCTTCAATCTCAAATCTCAATGTCTACAGTTCTCATTATCGGAGCCGGAGTCAACATTGGTTTGCCAGTTGCAAAAAGGTTTGCGAGCGCAGGCTACAAAGTTGCTATAGCTTCACGCACCGCACCGGAGAATTCAGAGCACAAACATTTTGTTTTCGATGCTGTCAATGCCGCCACCGTTCCTAAGCTCTTCTCGGATGTTACTGCCGCCATTGGAGCGCCTAGGGTCGTGATTTACAATGGTAGGCCAAGACACTTCAACTATCCTTTTACACATTCTCATACAGTTGTTCTCCAGCTTATGCGTGGAAGCTAGCGGATACAGAGGACCCTTTGACCATGAGTCTCAACGACTTCGAGTACTCCATATCCGTGAACACAACTAGCACCTTCATAACTGCGCAAGAAGCAGTGAAGTCTTGGGCTCAAACCGGAACCAAAGGAACTTTTATTTTCACAGGCAATATTCTGAATGTCAGATACCTGCCTAGTGTTCCCGGAGCGCTTGTTTTTGCAATGGGAAAGTCTGCAGCTGCTTCCCTGATCCAAGGCGCAAGCTATGGTTATAAAGGGAAGGGATACAAGTAAGATGTCATTCCATAGTTGCCATCAATTCATAGCGACTAATCTTGTCTAGGTTTTACTATGTGGATGAGCGAAAGGAAGATGGAGATCCGGCCTTCGAGGGCAGAAGTGGTGAAGCACATGCTGAGCATTTTATCAAGTTGGTGGATTCCTTAGAGCAAGGTCCATGGATGCAAACTTTTGTGAAGGACAAGGGATACAAGCAGTTCAATGAACTTCATGGGCAGTAGACGCTGACTCAATTGAAACGTCGACTATAGTACGCTTTACGACGAACGAATCAAAGGTAGCGAAAGGTGGTAATTATGGTTTATGAAAGGACAGTTCTAAAAGAGGTGCTTCTCACGCTCGTGAATATCTAACTCCAATTTCAAAATCCCACCCAAACGCGCTATCCTTCACCTTCCGATAAATAAATTTTAATCTTGACTTAGCGATCATGTTGGTTTTACCTAGATTCCCAGCCTTTCTGCTAGAGCATTCTCGCCCTCTTTCCATATTGTATTCTCGCCGCTCAACTCTTTTTCAAACTCGTCCTGGTTGTCTGAGTGGTATACACGGTGAAGGGCAACGACCTTATCAGACTGGTCAAATAACCATCGATCTTTATCATATCCGGACCTTGTGAAGACAAGGAGTAAGATGCGGAGTCGTGGAAGCCCAGCTTCAAAACACACTACACTTTCCCTCGTGTAACCGAGAGCAGGGTTGAAAATGACTAGGTAGATGAGCGCTTCAAAACATTGAAGGAAGTCGAGCTGAATAGAGTGGTTATGGGGGACGATTGTGAGGTGAGTGAGATGACGCAATGCGTAGAGAGGCGATTCGTGAGGGGGTGGTAGAGCTAGAGGATTCATATGCCAGTCAAGGTGGAGTCGTTTCAACCCAGGAAGGCGAAATAGAGCATCCCATACAACTGGAAGGCATCCACCTGCTTCTGGCCAGTGAGAGCAAAATACGCGAAGCATCGTCAAGCCAGCGAGCTTTTGGAAGAGGCGAAGCCAAACAGTTGGCTCATGGCCCGCCTCGTCTAGATTAATCCGGAGCGCCTGGACGGCTGTATGCAACAGTGTTGATGGCTTGGATTCAACCCAAGCAGCGAAGGCTTGAAATTCGGCTTTGGAGCCAAAAGTGTGCTTGTGTCGAGGGGGCACTTGTATAAACCGATACACTGCACAAAAGACACTACATAGGGTCCAATATCAAGAGGAAACTGAAGAGGTTAGATAAAAATAAGCGTCTCACCTCCGATATGTGCCTTTAGAAAGTGACATGAGCGCCGTTTTCTCACTCCAAGTGCAATTGCGTACGGCCAGGCCGAGAATCTCCTCTACAAGCTCAGTTGGGAGGCCTAATAGTAAGGGAAAAGTTCGATTTCAGAGTCGATAGCATTATCTGAGACAGTTAACGGGACGTTACATGGTGGGTCCATAATATGTATCTATGGCGGTGATAGTTCAGGAGAAAAAGGTGGGGAAAAAGCGCTGGCCAACTCCGCTGAACAGCTCTGATTTCTGACTTACTCACTGCTATGAGGGGTCGAATACTAAGTCAAGCAAGATATAATCGGTCCTTCCTAGCCCATGTGAGATATGAACAGTCAAGTTATTATGCTGTCCTAAACACAAACAACTATACCTCCCCTATTGCCCCGGGCCGCGTCTTGGAGCAAAATATAAATGGGACCCAAGAGAAATACTCAAGAGGTTGTGTTGCCATCCGCGCATTAAAGGCGTAGCACAACCTTGCAAAATAGTAGAACTAGGTCCTCGAGCGAAAAAAGCCTCAGCTTCACCTGCTTCCAGTCCTATGTCTCCGTTTTTTGAGTAATACGAAAAGCTAGTTGTATACATTGCCCTCCGATAGCAATTTATGCTTGGTTGTTACAGAATCTCAACCGGTTCACCTCAATTTCTGAGCCTTTTCGCGAGAGCCTCCTCCCCATCTCTCCATATCGAATTCCCACCATTTAACTCCTTCTCATACTCCTCATCGAGAGGGTAGTGGACACGGTCGAGAGTAACGATCTTCTTGGACTGTTCAAACACCCAGAGGCTTTCATCACGTTTATCCGCCGTGAAGATGAGAAGTAGGACAGAGAGCTGTGGAAGCCCAGCCTCAAAACTCACTATACTGTCTCTTGTATAACCTAAACCAGGATTGAATATCACCAAGTAGGTGAGTGCCTCAAAACGACGTAAAAAGTCAAGCTGAATGATGTGGTTCTGAGGAACAATCGAGAGGTGGGTGAGGTTGCGAAGCGCATAGAGAGGCGATTCCTGAGTTGTCGGGAAAACTAAAGGGTTCATATGCCAGTCAAGGTGCAGGCGCTTCAAACGAGGAAGTCGAAATAAGGAATCCCATACAACTGGAAGACTTCCGTCGTCGATATCTGACCACGTAGCGCAAAAGACGTAGAGCATCCTCAAGCCAGCGAGCTTTTGGAAAAGGCGTCCCCAAATACCAGAATCGGGGCCAGCGCTGAACAAATTAATCCGGAGCGCCTGAATGGCTGTTTGTATTAATGTTGATGGCTTCGATTCCACCCATGCAACGAAAGCTCGAAGCTGGTCGATGGAGCCAAAACTTTTGTTGTATCTCGGCGGTATCTGAATGAGACGATACACCGAACAAAAAACACTATAAAAAGTCCCATGTTGAAAAGCCGAGGCTAGGAGGACTAAAGAGCAAGTAATTCTCACCATTTATAATTGTCTTTCGAAAGGGACAAAAGATTACGTTTCTCATCCCAAGTGCCATTTTGTGCAGCAATACCAAGAATTTGCTCGACAAGTTCAGGAGGAAGTTCTAGCGGTGCTAGAGTTTCAAATTTCAGGGGGATAGTTTTCTTCTATGGAGCTAGCAAAGACATTACGTGGTGGATCCATAGTATTTCGAAATGGTGATGAGAGTTTGAGCGAGTTTGGCGAAGGAAGCGCTGGTTCAGTTCCACTCAAAAGCATGGCCCAGAACTACTCATATTTGTGATTAGTGTATTTTCGCGAGAGGCTCAAACGAAGTGAACAGCTCCTCGGGAAGGCCTCGTTCAACCGAGAATGCTGGGAATTCGTAGTGTTCCAGGGTAGCTCTCAACGAGCGATCCCCAATAGATACTCGTAGTGTACAACCGTTGTACCGTAACCGTATAGAGCACGGTGCCCTTTAGGCTCAGAACCTGCTCGTTGGGAGGAAAATTCCTTGTTATTAGTGTACACTACCCGCCTTTTATACATAACTGTTTCCCTCAGATAGTAACTCCCACTTGTTTATTAGAGAATCACAGCCAGTTCATCTTAAATTCTAAGTCTTTTCGCCAAAGCTTCCTCCCCAATTTTCCATATCGAATTCCCACCATTTAACTCTTTTCCATATTCGTCGTTCCAAGAGTATGTTACACGATTGAGAGCAGCGATCTTCTGGGACTGTTCAAACACCCATGGTCTTTCGCCACGTCTAGTAGTGAAGACGAGAAGGAGGATAGAGAGCCGCGGAAGCCCCTCTTCAAAACTCACTATATGGTCCCTTGTGTAACCTAGACCCGGATTGAATATAATTAGGTAGGTTAGTGCCTCAAAACGTTGAAGAAAGTCAAGGTGAATAGAGTGGCCATGGGGAACAATTGTGAGGTGAGTGAGATTACGCAAAGCGTAGAGGGGCGAGTTATTGGGAGATGGTAGAGCTAAAGGATTCATATGCCAATCGAGGTTGAGTCGCTTCAAGTCTGGAAGTCGAAATATGGAGTCCCATACGACCGGGAGACATTGCGGTGATTCTAACCACTGACTGCAGAAGACCTCAAGCATCATTAAACCAGTCAGCTTTTGGAAAAGACGGCGCCAAATCTCTGGATCTTGGCCAGGACTAGACAGAACAATGCGGAGGGCGTGTACCGCGGCATGCAAAAGTATGGTTGGCTTGGATTCAACCCATGTAGAAAAAGCCATAAGTTGTTCCATGTCGGAAATGCGACCAAGATGACGTCTGACTGGCAGCTGGATAATTCGAAAAACCGTGCAAAATACACTTTAGAATGTCTCAGTTGGAAAGCTGAAACTTGAGGTGGCTAAATAGGAAGTAACTCTCACCTGTTATATGTGCTTTTAGAGAGAGACATAAGACACTGTTTCTCATCCCAAGTACCGTTATATGCGGCTATGCCAAGAATGTGTTCTACAAGCTCGGGAGGCAGTTCTAGCAATAAAGATAGTCGGACTTCAGAGGTAATAGATTCCTCTGCTAAAATAGAGAGACATTACGAGGTGAATCCATAGTTTTTTTCTAGATGGCGATGATAGTTTGAGAAAAGATGGTGGAGGAAGCGCTGGTCATGTTCCCTCCAACTTAAAGTGTTTTCAACTGGCTCACTGTGGTGGGGCCACCGAGTTGACTATGAGTAGCTTCGTGACCTACAAGGCAACTTCCATTCGCCAGTCAGTTCTCTGCATCATTTCAATTGCGGAAACAAGCCCAAAGGAACGAAAAACGCGGGTTCATAAAACAGAACTCTTTGGTACGACAATGTAGGTACCCTTGTAAGGTAAAAAGTGCGTAAATGAATGAGTATGATTGTAAATGATCATGAATATAACCAACCACCGTAACTAAAGTTCGTACAAATACATTTCACAACAAGTACACAATGGAAATCTTGGCCAGAGTCCGACAAAGAAAAACAGAAAAGAAGTGGCCTTTTGTGTGTATGTTGATTTTACTTCTTCGTCAAAGACGGATGAAGCATTTGCTCATGTAGAGCTTTTCCAGCAGGAACCTGCAAACACAAAAACCATAAGCAAACCATCATCACACCAACCAAAGCAAAAACAACAAACCATAGGAAACACATGCTCATTCTTCTCCACCAAACACTCCATCAACACCGGCCTCGCCCCATTATACTCCAAAAACTCCTTCATCTTCTCCTCCAACTCCCCCTTATGCCTAACTCTAATCCCCTTCACACCCATCGCCTCCGCCAATTTCACAAAATCAGGATTGGTCATAGCCGTGTGGGAATACCGATTCTCGTAAAAGAGATCTTGCCATTGCAAGACCATCCATTGGAATTCGTTGTTGAGGACGAGAATTTTGACACCGATGTTGTATTGAGATGCGGTGGCTAGTTCCATTGCGGTCATGCTGAAGGATGCGTCGCCGTCGATGTCGATGACGGTTTTTTGAGGTGCTGCGACTTTGGCGCCGATTGCTGCTGGGAGTCCGAAGCCCATGGTCTAGGAAACGAAGAAAGAATCGTCAATAACGGGAGGTGGAGGTAGGAAAGGGGAGACATACACCAAGACCACCTGAAGTCACCATTGTCCTAGGATGTGTCCACCGATAAAACTGAGCTGCCCACATTTGATGTTGACCAACACCAGTGGTAATGATCGTCTCAGATTTCTTCCCGTTCTCCGTCGTAAGCTTGTCTAAACACGAAATAACCTCCTGCGGCTTCATTTTGAAACCCTCCTTCATGACCTCCTCAGCCATTTCCTCAGTCACTCCGGTCTCCAGCGAGCATGAGGGTGACTCGGTCTGAGACGGTGAAATTGCTTCAACAGTCACGGACGAGGTGGTAGAAATGGTAGGCTGCTCAGTTTTTGAAGGTGGTGAGGTCTCGACGGTAGCTGTTGGTGATGTAGGCACTTTCGACGGGACATAAGTGAAAGGATAGTCCTTCTTCCACTGGTTGATCTTGTTAAACTAGGGTTCACGAGAAGAATCCTTGATGAAGGGAAGGAGCTGGGTCATATTGGAGATGACATCTCCGAGAATGGGAACGGAAGCTTGGACGACTTTGTTCATGTTCTTGGGCATGATTTCAAAGTGGATGATACCGCCACGGCCTTCGAGGGCAGCTTGACGTGCAGCGGGTGCGAAAGTGTCGATCTGGTAAAAGCAAAATGAGCATACAAATATGAAAATAGAGCAATGGATGTCACCGTGCCAGCTATACGATCATCAAATCGTGCTCCCAATGCCACAATCACATCTGCCTCCTGCATCGCAAAGTTCGCATAAGGTGAGCCGTGCATGTCTAGCATACACAAACTTCGGGGCTTTGCTCGTCGAACGCCCCAAGACTCAAGAGGGCAGTTGTCACGGGAATGTTACCCCGTTCTGATATTTGAGCAAGAAGCTTGGGACCCTCATCAGACGAGAGAACACCTCCTCCCACAAGGAATCCCACACAACTGGAAGACATCCATCCGCATCCGATCAGTCAGCACAATGGATGTGTAGCAGCTTCAGACCGATCGGTTTTTGAAGCAGACGACGCCAAACATTTGAATCCTGGCTAAGTCCTTCCAAATTAAGGTGGCACAGGTGGATAACAGTCTGCACAAATGCTATTGGCTTGGATTCTATCCACGCCGCAAATACTCGAAATTGCTCTTCGGAGGCAAAAGAGCTGCCACACCTTTTTGCCACTTGAATTACGCCATAAACCTCCCGGGAAACGATATAGAATATCAGATTGAAAGCGGGAACATTCAAGATACGAGGTCTTCACCTTCTGAATGTGCTCTTCTACAGAGAAAGGAGAATGGATTTTTGCACAAAATATTTGTTCGTCGCACACTTGTAAACTCTTTGGATTTCCAAACGCTGGAGACCCGTTAGGACATCACCGTACAGCTCACACAGCAGGTATATGCTTTCCGTCCCCGATATGAGCACGACTGTACATTAGCAGCCTTCAAAGCATATGAACTGGAAGCTACGTTATGGCTGTTTTCGGAATTATTGGCGCGGGCGGTTGTGAGAATGCCGCGTCTCGTCGGCTAAAATCCTGTCTTCCAAGATACCTAGAGATATCAGTTCTTCACCTATTCGCATAAAAGTTATACCATTAGAATCGCATTTAACGGGGCTAGATGGCCCCATAATCTTTGGCACGAGAAAACCACTCTCAATTTTACCCATTCAAGTGTGCTAGGTTACAGAACACGGAACTCATTGGAACTGTTGTGAATTACTTTTTAGAAACAATCAAAAAGTCGATTTCTTGAAAATAGGAGAGGGAAAAATTATACAACAGCACCGGCCTACGAAGGAAACGGAATGATACCTTTTCCTCCAACTGCCCTGCCTTCATGTATGGGTACGAGGCAAAAATAACAAACCAAAGTTTCTTCTGCTGTTCGGGAGTCCGAAATGCGCTCCCGTTGGCAAGTTTTCTCGGTTGACTACAAGCACGCCAAAATCGAACTTGATAAAACACTGCTGCACACTATGGGGCCATCTAGCCCCGTTAAATACGACTTTAATGTTATGAATTTCGTAAGAATACGTGGAGAATTGACATCTCTAGGCGTCTTGGAAGATTGGATTTCACCCGACGAGACGCGACCTTCTCACAAGCGCCCGCGCCAATAATTCCGAAAATGGCTATAACTCTTGATTGAAACAACGGGACAAGAATTGTCTGAACAATCAAGAGGGGGTGAATTATCTCCGAATACTGCCCGGACATGTATTTAATAAAAACTATTACCACTCTACTTACAACACAGTATCAAAATGACCATTTCTCTCGCCTTCTGATGAAATTTCTAATCTATATTTTTGCGACGTACTCACTTTCCCTGGATTCCGATCTTTTCTGCTAGAGTAACCTTCCCCTCTTTCCATATAGTATCCTCCCCATTCAACTCTTTTTCATACTCGTCGTCGTCGAATGAGTAGTTTCCACGATGAAGAGTAACGACCGTATTAGACTGGTCAAACAACCATTGGTCCCTATCATACTCCACCTCCGTAAAGATGAGAAGTAAGACATGAAGTTGTGGAAGGCTAGCTTCTAAACTTGCGACACTTTCCCTTGTGTAACCGAGACTGGGGTTGAAAATGACTAGGTAGATGAGTGCCTCAAAATTATGAAGGAAGTCAAGTGGGAGAGAATCGACGTAGGGAAAGATTGTGAGATGAGTGAGATTACGCAATGCATAGAGCGGTGATTCATGGGGAGACGGTAGAGTCAAAGAATTCATATGCCAGTCGAGGTGTAGTCGCTCCAGGTTGGGAAGTCGAAATAGAGAATCCCATACTGTAGAAAGGCATCCACCTGTATCTGACCAAGAAGAGCAATAGACGGTGAGCATCTTCAAGCCTGCCAGCTTTTGGAAGAGGCGGCGCCAAATAGTTGGATCATCGCCCGGCCCTTTGAGAGTAAGGCGGAGCGCCTGGATAGCTGTGCGCACCAGCGTTGGTGGCTTGGATTCTACCCATGCAGCGAAAGCTCGAAACTGATCTTCGGAGTCAGATGTGCGTTCTGGCCCACGCGGGATCCGAATAAAACGATAGGCTGAACAAAACACGCTGCAGAAGGCTTGAGATTATACTTCCTAACTGAGGAGACGAGATAACTGTCAAAATTTCACCCCTTATATGTACCTTTGGAAAGAGATAAGAGATCCGGTTTCTCATCCCAAGTGGAAGTCCTTGCGGCTATACCAAGAATTTCCTCTATAAGCTCACTAGGGAGGCCTAACACTAAAGGAAGTCAAATTCAGAGATGATACGCTCCTTCGAGAAAGATTGCGAGGTATTACTTAGCGGCTCCATGGCGTTTTTTAGTGACGATGATGGTTCGAGAGAAAGAGGTTGAAACGGAAGCGCTGGTGCTCTTCCACTTAACAGCTCTAGTTTTCGACCCCCCCACCTCTACGAAAGGTAACTTGGTCGACCTCGAACCCAAACCAATCTAGAATAGGCTCTTCTGAGACCACGTTATATAAAATAGTTGGACCATCATTATGTGCTAAACACCGACAATTGCACTTGGCCGGGTTGCATCTTAAGCAGAATATAGGTAGGAGGAGAGAGAGACCCGTGAAAGCCTGCATTGTCATTTGGGATGGTAAATTGTAGAGAGAAACTTGGTGGAAAAATAGAACCGGTTCCAGTTCCATCTTGTCCTGCGAGGGATTATCGACATAAATTGTGACGTGCTTCAGCCTCTGAAAGGAGTATCAATACGTTAATCCAGAGGAACGGTCATCCTACACTAAATTCCAAGTTTTTTCGCGAGAGCTTCTTCCCCATCTCTCCATATCGAATTCCCACCATTTAACTCTTTCTCATATTCCTCGTCGAGAGGGTAGTGTACACGGTCGAGAGTAACGATCTTCTTGGACTGGTCAAACATCCAGAGGCTTTTATCTCGTTTATCCGCCGTGAATATGAGAAGTAGGACAGAGAGCTGCGGAAGTCCAACTTCAAAACTCATGATACTATCCCTTGTGTAACCTAAACCAGGATTAAATATCACTAAGTATGTGAGTGCCTCAAAACGCCGGAGAAAATCAAGCTGAATGGAGTGGTTTTGAGGAACAATTGAGAGATGAGTGAGGTTGTGAAGTGCATGGAGAGGCGATTCCTGAGTTGTCGGAAAAGCTAAAGGGTTCATATGCCAGTCAAGGTGCAGGCGCTTCAAACGAGGAAGTCGAAATAAGGAGTCCCATACAACTGGAAGACATCCGTCGTCTCCTCCTGACCACGTAGCGCAAAAGACGTAGAGCATCTTCAAGCCGGTGAGCTGTTGGAGAAGGCGACGCCAAATGCCTGAATCGGGGCCAGGGCTGAACAGATTAATGCGGAGCGCCTGAATGGCTGTATGTACCAATGTGGATGGTTTGGATTCTACCCATACAACAAAACGCCTGAATATGTCGATGGAGCCAAAACCTTTGCGGGATTTCGGCGGTATCTGAATGAGACGATAGGCGGCACCAAAAACACTGCAGAAAATCACCGGGCTGAAAGGCTGAAAACTAAAAAGGACTAATAGCAAGTAATTCTCACCATTTATAAGTATCTTTCGAAAGCGATAAAAGAATACGTTTCTCATTCCAAGAGCCATTCTGTGCAGCAATACCAAGAATCTGCTCTACAAGCTCGGAAGGAAGACCTAACAGGAAAATAGAAGTCCGTTTTCAGAGGCGATAGATTCCTCCGTTAAATTAGCCAGACAATTACCAGGTGGATCCATAGGTTTTTTCTAGATGATGATGATAGTTCGAGAGAAGGTAGCGCAGGATGCGCTGGCCATATTCTCCTCGACTGCTCACGTTCCCAACTTGCAAATTCTCTACAAGAGGGAGAGCCTGCTTGACCACGAGCCCAAACTCGTTCAGAGTTGGCTCTGTGGCTTCTACTTAGATTCCAGTTCCATGTATCCTTCGATTATGGAAACAAGCCGAAAAGAACGAAAACGCAGGTTCATAAAACAGAACTCTTTGGTACGACAATGTAGGTACCCTTGTAAGGTAAAAAGTGCGTAAATGAATGAGTATGATTGTAAATGATCATGAATATAACCAACCACCGTAACTAAAGTTCGTACAAATACATGTTCAACACAAGGTACACAATGGAAATCTTGGCCAGAGTCCGACAAATGGAAAGTGATAGAAAGAAAGAAGGAAAGGCCTTTTATGTGTATGTTGTTGATTTTACTTCTTCGTCAAAGACGGATGAAGCATTTGCTCATGTAGAGCTTTTCCAGCAGGAACCTATAAAAACCATAAGCAAACCATCATCACACCAGCCAAAGCAAAAAACCACCAACCATAGGAAACACATGCTCATTCTTCTCAACCAAACACTCCATCAACACCGGCCTCCCCCCATCATACTCCAAAAACTCCTTCATCTTCTCCTCCAACTCCCCCTTATGCCTAACCCTAATCCCCTTAACACCCATCGCCTCCGCCAATTTCACAAAATCAGGATTGGTCATAGCAGTATGCGAATACCGATTCTCGTAAAAGAGATCTTGCCATTGCAAGACCATCCCTTGGAATTCGTTGTTGAGGACGAGAATTTTGACGCCGATGTTGTATTGAGATGCGGTGGCGAGTTCCATTGCGGTCATGCTGAAGGATGCGTCGCCGTCGATGTCGATGACGGTTTTTTGAGGTGCTGCTACTTTGGCGCCGATTGCTGCTGGGAGTCCGAAGCCCATTGTCTGGAAAAACAGAAAGTTACTAATAGAGAAACTAGGAGTAGAAGAATGGAAACATACACCAAGACCACCTGAAGTCACCATCGTCCTAGGATGTGTCCACCGATAAAACTGAGCTGCCCACATCTGATGTTGACCAACACCTGTGGTAATGATCGTCTCGGAATTCTTCCCGTTCTCCGTCGTAAGCTTGTCCAAGCACGAAATGACCTCCTGGGGCTTCATCTTGAAACCCTCCTTCATAACCTCCTCAGCCATTTCTTCAGTCACACCGGTCTCCAACGAGCAAGACGGTGACTCATTTTGAGACGGTGAAATCGCTTCAACAGTTACGGATGAGGTGGTAGAGATGGTAGGTTCTTCCGTTTTCGAAGGTGGCGAGGTCTCGACAGTGGCCGTAGATGATGTAGGCACCTTGGATGGTACATAAGTGAAAGGATAGTCCTTCTTCCACTGGTTGATCTTGTTAAACCAGGGTTCACGAGGTGAATGCTTGATGAAGGGAAGGAGTTGGGTCATGTTGGAGATGACGTCTCCGAGGATAGGAACGGAAGCTTGGACGACTTTGTTCATGTTCTTGGGCATAATTTCAAAGTGGATGATACCGCCACGACCCTCGAGGGCAGCTTGACGTGCAGCGGGTGCGAAAGTGTCGATCTAGAAAGGTAGAATAAGTATAGAGATACACGAAAATGAACAGGAGGTTTTTACCTTGCCAGTTATACGATCATCAAACCGTGCTCCCAAAGCCACAATCACATCTGCCTCCTGCATCGCAAAGTTGGCATAAGGTGAGCCGTGCATGCCTATCATGCATAAACTTCGGGGACTGTGCTCGTCGAATGCGCCGAGACCCAAGAGGGTAGTAGTAACGGGAATGTTACCCCGTTCTGATATTTGGGCAAGAAGCTTAGGACCCTCGTCAGACGAGAGAACACCTCCACCGACAAGGAACAACGGTGTTTTTGCGTTGTTAATGAGAGTGGCAGCTGTTTGGAGGAGGGCAGGATCGGAAGGAAGTTCGAGTGCGGCGAGAGGATTCTGGGGAAGAGGCGCTGAACCAGGCGTTGTTGCCCGGAATGGCAATGGCGTAGTGAGGATGCCAGCGGTGACGTCCTTGGGTAGATCGACCAACACCGGACCAGGACGACCAGAGGTAGCAATCTTGAACGCCTCGTTGATTCTCCGAGGAAGCTCAGTGATGTCCTTCACCATGACATTCCACTTTGTACATGAACGGGAGATACCGACGACGTCCGCTTCCTGGAATCCGTCAGATCCTATAGCTGAGGTGGCTACCTGGCCAGTAAACACGACCAAAGGGATTCCATCGGAGAGAGCGTCTTGCATGGGCGTGATCACGTTCGTCGCCCCAGGACCGGAGGTGACAACGACGACGCCAGGTTTCCCAGAGACACGAGCATAACCTTCCGCCATATGACCTGCGCCCTGTTCATGTCGAGGAAGAACGAAATCAAAGTGCGGAGATTGGTAGATGGCATCGAACACAGGGAGAATTGCTCCACCGGGGTATCCAAAAATTTGCTTGACGTTATGTCTGAGCATCATCTCGTGGAAAATTTGACCGCCGCTTAGCCCAACGAAGCTGTGGTCCAACGGTTGGTTTGGCGCAGGGCCAGCCAAAGGAAAGTCGATTCGGGAATTCGTCGGCCGACTGCAAAATAAGTTCAGACTTAACAGAGTTCCTCGACAGAGCCAGTGAAACATTGAACATACGATGGAGCAGGAGATGCCTGCTTGATAGAAGACCGTGAAATATTCCGAGCATGTTCTCTTACACGCGATTTGGCATCGACCATGGATGCAGAGGTTGTCGTCGCGGAGGTAGTCGACCTACAGCGCACAAAGGCACCTTTGGTGCTTTTGGCTGTCACTTTTCGTGCAGCATGCATTTTTGGAAAGAGGGAGGAGGAAGGAGAAAGGGGTTGGAGGTCGTGGTTAAGAGCAAAGAACGATCTGAATTCCCGAGTCAAGTTTTCAAAACCCCTGTGATCATTTTCTCATTTCGGCCGAAACAACTTCCGTTCAATTCTTCATCTCCGCCCAATGTTCCAAACACGGAATACGACTCGAAACATGTCGTTCAGCTGTCCGTCTGAGAGTTCATTTTTTACACATGACTCAAACAAATGCCGGTAAAGTACCGCCTGAGAAGCCGAGAAGGGCCGATGTTTAGGATTCAGTTGTGGAGCTGCAGTTATGAGTCTGCCTGATATGCAGCAGTCTTTTAGTTTGTGGTCAAGTAACCGTGGTTTAGAGGGCTAACCTTCAAGCAAAAAAAGGATTCGACGTACTGAAGAGTCAAAAACGACGGTGACAGGACTCGAACCTGCAACCACTTGGTGGAACTTCATTGGCATCGAAGCCAAGTACGCTGCCATTGCGCCACACCGTCCGCTTGAAGATCTGCATGAGAATGTCGCTCTTTATAGAGAAGCGCTTGCCTCGAGGCAAACTTTAAGTCTTTCACTTTTCTCTTCCCTAGAGCATTGTTTGAATGAGCCACATGGATCTTCAATAGCGGATGAGAATCTTGTTCAAACAGTACTTCGCAGATTATATATGAGTGAGCACCTACAATGACCGTTGTACACTGACTGAGCGAATTCAAATCCAAGGTGCACTGCGCATCAAAAGAAGAAGTGGAGGCAGGAACTTTGACACGGGTTTAACTTTGCTGCTGAGCGGATGAATCCAGGCTGTTCAAACAGTGCTAAGTGGATAGAGCTTGTTCGCCTCGTCCTGTCCCCTTTGAACTCTCATAGCCACACCACACCAATTCAACAATGTTTACTTGAAGTCCTCTCATACCAGTCACTTAATTTGATTCTTTATTATGTTCATAGTCAAAGATGTGTACTTGAACTCGCTCAGATTTTAGGATACAGGTATAAGTCAGTAAAAATAAGTACAAAGGAAGACAAAGATCCCCCTCGAACCTGTCAAGGACAGAAGAGGCACTGGCCAGGAAAATATCATCTACCTCCTTGACAGCCAAATTTGACTACAATTTGAGACAAGAAGGAAATTGCATCCTGATGGATTTAGGTCACTTCCGTACACCTCGCGATAGCAGCGGTCTGAACCTACATGGAAGTTAAGTAGGTTCCACCATCTATTAATTACAATAGCATGAAGTACAAGTGGTTGGTGTGGTTATGGCTTGAAGCGATAAATTTATCGGGACAGGTATCTTGCGGAACACCCACACCAGTGGTGCGGTATCTTAGATACTGCCTTGCACACGGCTGGTATGTATTCGTCGATGCAGTATGCTCAATTAAGCCTTTGAAAGCCGGTTGCTTAGTCTAATACATGTATAACGACTTGCCTGTTAACGCCACACATCGGCTGGATGCGTGTGAAAACCCCCAACTTTTTTAGGGGACAAGTACAAGAGTTCTACCAAAGTACAAAGGTCAGTCGTTATGCACCAATTTAGACCAATTAATTAGCTTTCAAATGGCTTAAACGTATTATACTGCGTATAATGGTGCCTGCTAACCGCATGCAAAGTGGTATCACCCACCGTTAAAAACCAGGGTGCTCTACAGCCTTCAACAGCGTCCTGGCTTACCACCTTCACCCATCTCAAGCAACCAAGGATATGCAAAATTTCTATAGCCCCAGTCAGAAACTAGCGGCGTTTCTCTTTCTGGGCTTGCTGAGGATACTTTCCGCAGTTATTGCTGCTGCCCTCTTGCCCTATGGTTATGCACCTACACTAATCCCCACCGAGGATGACAATTTGATTCAGGGTGTGCTTATTGGGTCTGTAGCCATCCTGTCTACTTTGGTACTTCCCGGGATATTCCGCAAAGACATACAAGGCAAAACTAATCTCAGAGGTGTTACACACGGGAATACGGATTCTTTAGTCGGAAAGCCGCATACCATCGACATCTTGAAGCATTACCTCCCAGTTGAGCGCTTCCTCTCCGTTTTATCCTTTACCTGTGGCTTCCTATCGACCTTTTACCTCCTTTTTGGTTATGATCAAGTTCCTCTCTTCATCTCGTCGCATCCAACTACCACCTTTGTCCCTGTTTCTGGATTATATGGACCTGGAGCATGGCTAGCATTACTTGGAACTACAGTGGTCATGATGGTTCCATTGGTTCGTGGAGCAGTGTCACAGACTTCGCCTACAACATGGAGTCCCGAACTCGTTACTTTAGTGGTTTATACACTGACAGCCAGTTACGACCTCATCTCTAAGCACGAAGCAACGTTCAAAGAACCTGAACGTATTGACATTACACTCTTCCCCTCCCTCGTGGCAGCAACTCGAGCGACAGCCTTTGGTGCTGGCATATTAGAAATTTGTACCATCCTCCTCCTCATTTCTCACAACCGGAATACTTCATATGTCGCCACTTTCCAGCTTCTACTGGCATGGGGAAGCTCAGTTGTTGCTTTGGTTGTCATGTGTCCTCTCACTAAGGAGTGGGACTGCAAACAGGATAGTCAATCCTGCATCAGCCTCGCTCCTTCGCATGCATTCCGTGTTCGTGAACATAGGGATGCTATTGTTGCGGTATGGGCGTACATGCTCAGAAATTCTTCCTTTCCCTTTCACTTCCCCGCAAGTGAACAAGAAACACCGATTTCGGTACTCGTGGCATTTATGGCATTTGTTGTTGCATTGAAGGTTGGACGACACGCAGCCCCGGGGCTGGCTAGGTTTCTTTGGACCAGGGTCTTTGCCTTTACCTTTGCTTTCACTTTTGCCTGCATATCTGCCTTTGCCTTTTTCTACCTTACACCTCTTGTTTTGACGATTGGTGGATTGTTGATCGTTGATATGGCATTGTATCGGTTTATATGCCTTGTCTCTTTATTGCCAGTACTGGTGCTATCTGCCATCCCTGGGCAGAGTCTTTTTCCATATTCAGGCATTTCCATTCGGGAAATTGATCAAATGAGCGCACTACTCGCCTTGATCCTATACAATATTTTCCAGCACGGTCATCGTATTTTCTTTATCATTCCCTACCTCAAAAAAATGGCACGCTCTAGGACCGGGCGTCCCGAAGAGGAGCAAATAAACCTAGAGGCTTTACCGAGTAGAAGTAGCTTAGAGTAACTAACGCTTATATGCCAAAACAAAATATTGGGTTAAGGACACTGTCTGTTATTTACATGTACTTTTTAACAGAGGAGTTCAGTATCTGAAATAATACTGTGTTCAAGATCTTTGAAAATATGACCCAGTTGTACGCAGCGGCTGCTATTCCCCAACCCTCCTTCTTACAATGACCATCAGGTTCCCGTATCAGGTCTTGTTCATTTCTATGCCAAAATTCAAAACACTTCAATCTTTTTAACCCTGTCTAGTCTGTTCTGGTCTCTTATCTTGGTCTGTCTGAGGTCGAGAAGAGCCAGTCGCAATCCCTGAGTGAAATCACGCAACACCTCCCGGGTCTTACGTCGAGCACCCCACATCATTATTTCCGGGGACACTCTCATGTTTGTAATGCCATCCTCAGTAATCAACCACCATGATTCGTCCACTTCTGTTCCTTGGTGTTGCGACGGTGGCGAGCGGGCAGATGCAAACGCAAATGCCATTCCAGGCATACTTCCCTCAACATGAGCAAGATACATATGAATTCCAATGGCCGGTGAAGAATGTGGCTATCATTGGAGCTGGTGTTGGGTATGTAAACCTCCTTATCTCGTTCCTTCCCAAACTCAACTTCTCAACGCCACTTCCTCTCACAGCGGGCTTATGGCTTTTCGTACATTCACGGAAACTGGTTCATTCGACTCCATTCGCGTCTTCGAACGAGATAACATGCCCGGAGGAAATTGGCATTACACTGAAGAAACTCCCGTCTCGACGTCTGTTCATAATCAAACCTCAGATTGGTGGACGGGAGACTACACGCCAACAAACCCACCTCGGGTTCCATTTAGCATTACTCATCGCGTCGGAAAAGATGGAAGTCCGTCTAAGGAGACTCTTGAATGGGAACGCCTGGTCCACCGTTCTCCAACACCCGTTTGGGCTTCGTTAGAAGCCAATACACCTTCCCCTCAACAGCAGGTACGTCCCATTCAGTCTAACTCAATTCCGCTTCCATAACCGCGTCTTTTTATTTAAGATCCCTGGGTTTTCATGGCCAGACAAGACTCCATGGGCAACCAATCAACCAGAAGTACAGAAATACCTCAGGTCGTTTTCCTCTTGGCTTGGTATCAACTCTGGGGACGATAATCCCAGTATCTCTTACAATACTCGCGTCGAATCTGTCACTAAACATTACGATGCTACTACTGGTGAACATCGTGGATGGACATTACTTTTGCGCAAGTTTGTTAGAAAGGACGAAGAGACGTATGAGGAGTCTTGGTGGGAAGAGGTTCGTTCATTTTACAGCCCCAAGTTCCAGCGCCCTTATTCATGTGCCCTTGGAATTAGAATTTCGATGCTGTGGTAGTGGCGACTGGCAGATTCAACGTTCCTTACATTCCACCAATCCCTGGACTTGAGGATTGGCAGAAACGTTTCCCGGAACGCGTTCAGCATGCCAGAGAGTATCGAAGGCCTGAACCTTATGAAGGTCGCAGCGTCATTGTTGTTGGTGCTGGGGTAAGATTGTTCTAACGTTGTATTCAAAGAAGCTAATTATGATTACAGCCAAGTGCTACAGAAGTTTCCAGAGATGTCAACAAAGTTGTGAACGCAAGCTATTTATCAGTCAGAGTATGTACCCTGCTATCCTCATCCATCTAGCAGCATCCTCATTGGATTTCGTTCCGGCTAGACTTCGAAAGGTTCGCCTGTTTCAATGCCCAAACCGTTCACTCCGCAACAGCTCTAATATATATGCAGACACACGCATCCCACGCTCATTCTTCCTAAGTCGAGTGCCAAGCAATACAACCCTCGTCGGCGAGATCAAATCATTTCGTCCCATTGGCTCGAACCAGGATATCAGGGATGGTGCCATTGAGCTGGTCAACGGAACGGTAAGCTTCCTTGCGCACATGTTCAAAGAGTCTCGCCTCCCATCCTTTGCAATGTAGCTTCTTACCGGCATAGACACCATTATAATGGGGACCGGATACCGATATGGGTTCCCCTTCCTTTCTCAATATCATAATTCATCCGTTGTGGGGGACGATATTCCAAAAGTATCAGAACAACCCATCGTAACTGATGGTACCCATGTTCGCTCGCTTTTCTACGATGTGTTCTACATCGACCAGCCTACGATTGGATTTTTAAACTGTATGCTGCTCTCTCCTTCGAAACTATCCCATGTCTCACCATCTTCGTTCAGTAAACACTGGCATGCAAGCATTCACATATGGCAGGTATACTTCAACTGTCCTGGCAAAAGTATGGAGCGGACACGCATCACTTCCTTCCAAGAAACGACAATGGGATCACTTCTGGAGTTCTGTTGAGAGTCGAGGTGGATTGAATAAAAGATTCCAGTGGCTTAGTGAAGGTGCAACCACATGTGAGCAGAAAAGCCCCTTTTCATTATACTGCTATCTTGCTCCTTACTTACTCCGGCCTTCGATAGACAATGAACGTCATTTTATTGGATGGCTTAATGCTGCTGCTATTCATCATGGTGGAAGTCTTGTTGAAACACCGCCAGATAGGTGCCTAATATTCATTTTTAAATCGTTTGGACATATGGACTGACAACTGTTTGTGAAACTCTAGCTCTGAAGTAATGAAGTTTTGGGTTAGAGGTCGTTATGGAGTAGATTTGCCAGGCAGTGCGAATGTGTCTCTAGCTCCAGCCGACCCTCGTGGCCCTCTTTTTGATATGGACGTGGAGCAGAGTTACTTTAAAGCACTTTTAGATGACTGGTAATTGAGAGGCACGTCGTCTAGCCTGCTTTGTACATGTGCAGTTCATCTTATGAGAGACATCGTCTCAACAGAACCCTGTCAGGAGCTTTTACCATCCTGCCATTCTAGTACATGTAATTATAAATAACTATTAAGGATTTATTCATGCTTTTGCCAAGGTGGGCATTAATGTACACTAGCACCAGTGTATTCCCAATTCCTAGACATCTGTCCACTCTCCAAAGTAGTCGCGCCACACAAAGCTTACTACAACCCCACCTAGTAAATAGCGTTAGTTAGCAGACATTAAAGTCATCATCAGGCTCTAATGCTTACCACAAAATCCCTATAATCGGGATGAAATCAGTACACTTGGAAAATCAGTATCAAATGAATTCGCTTACATTCGCGACAAAGTTCCAATTCCCGTTGATATATTGATAAAAGTCTCCTAAAACCCCACCACCAAGGCTCCCAACGCCGCCAAGACTACAAGAAGTGCTCAACTTGACGTTGTTGATATCATCGTACTTGAGTGTTCCCATGGAAGGAGGAAACCCTAGTCCAAAGCTCCACTTAACTCCCAACAAGCAAAAAGAAAAAATCCTGGGCTTACAGTCAATCTCACCCACCCACCACCTCTTCGCATTGTAAGCAATGAGCGAGCGTTCCGCGAAGCACTGATATAAAGTGTATACACCAAAAGAATGAATAGCCATGGAACATTCTTCGCGCTTTCGCCAAGACTCTACGGATAGTCTGGTGAGTAGCGAATGATGTTTCAAAGCCGAATTATACGATACCGCTGTCTCGTGGAGGTTTATATTGAGTATTAGCTACTACAGGCGCAACATGCTCGATGCCGTCGGGGTATTTGATTAAATAATCTTCAAGACCCTTTGAGCCTCCAAGTTGTTCGATGGTGGTGAGGAAACCGTAAAATGTGACATGTCTATACCGTCAAAATTAGTATTTCAGTGGCCATTCAAAGAAATATTCTGATGATATACCTCGCAGTTCCCTTTTCTTTCTGTTCAGGAGAGCCAATGACAACGGGTTCCCTGACATGCTTGAGCATTTGGATCAGAAGGCTAACAACAGGTATAGGTGAGGACTCGGATAGAGAGTGGACAAATGAAGTGCCGACTCGTCGTCTTCGGGAAGAAGTTTCTGAGTGCGATCGATGAAAAGGATTCAAATTGAAAAATGAAAGGTAGCATACAGGAAGATCAGTTGCGACGCCTTGAACGAACTTGGCTTCATTAGCTTTGTGACCTTCCGAGCCACCAAGCCCTTCGAGGAGACGCAAAACCTCGACATAGCTGAATAGTTTACATAAGTAGGAACTCTCGTTTAGCCAGAAGTGAGATGCATGCTCACGTGTTCAAGTTCTCTGGGCGACCCATTTGTTGAGCGAGCAAAGCAGACCAGCCGCCGATTCTGGCTAGTCCGCCTCGCGCCCGCCTCGTTGTCCTCACTTACGGACAACGTGTTTCGTTAGTTCCTTAGCGGGCTTATTTTTCCCTTTCTTTTCTCTCTCGTTTTCTCATTGTTTCCCCTACGATTCCTTTGTCTACTCATTGTAATACTTACCGCTTATTTACATTTCCTTTTCTTACTTACAATTGCTATGGATTAGTATAAAAGACTCGTTAGCTAGTACTACGAAATCTAACAACGTTGATTCCCCTTTCTTGTGCGCTGACAGATTTTCTCTCCCGTTCGACACGACTTGATCACTCGCTACGTCCCTCGGATTATTCTCCCAACACCATTATGATGTACGAAAGAGCGAAAGAAGTGTTGTAGTTGTTATTGGGGAAAGTTGGGGATGTGCTACCAAGGTGTTAATACCCACTGGATTTGGAGGCCAACGAATACCGATGAAGGACGAGATGTTGGTGGCTTACGAATGGTGGTCCTGTGGTGAAGAGAGCCACCGTCGGAGACAGCTCTTCATTCACGAACTTAGCCAAAGTTGAATGAGCCCCCCATCAAATGCTGACGAGCTCGGCTCAAATGGATAACAGAAATGAAAATCAAGAGACTAACAGGTCGCTCTTGGTTCGGAATGGGGACGACACCGATGAGAAGGGCGCATTACAGGCGATGCTCCGGGACCTCAAGTGCTGGAAAGTGAGAATAGTCAGGCGAGAGAGGTCAAAGCATATGCGATTGAAGGTAGTAATTCATTTCGAAGATTTCGAATGGGATATTACTATCACAGAGTTTGGCAGGTGAAAACCGCCGAGAGGAATTCACGAGCAAGACACTTTCCTCATCAGAACCTAGAAATTTCTCGAAATGCGTTCCATACACTCGAATGTCTTCGTGCAGTATGGAACTACATTCGTTGCCTAAATTGCTATTCAAAGGGCGTAGGAGCTTATTTCAGCTGCCCTCGCAAGTCATAATTCAAACTTCAAAACAACCCTACTTCCCCTACCCCTACAGAAAACCGTCGGTCATCCGGATTAGGACTGGCACAACACCAATTTCTATCTCGAGAATGAAGCACATTCTGCTTCGGATCCCAAAGGTCCACACCATGTATGAGCTCGTCCTCGGACGAAGGGCCAGTCAAACGAATGTACCATGTTTGACCATGGTCAAAGGAATACAGGGAACGAAGTTGGAGGTATGGTAAGAGATTCCACGGGGAAGAGCATGTGCCGGACCGTATCCAAGGTGGTGTTTTTGTATTTTTCTTTGCAAGTAGTTAGCATTATTAGACAAGCAAATGGGGAAAAAAAGATGCCTACATGAGAAGCGAGAACCTTTAGGATGAGCTTCGTTGCATGCAAAGCCAAACCAAAACGTGTGATCTGAGAAACAGGTGTTCGACGAGAAGGACAGGTTTTCGGGTGCCGACATCCAACTCTAAATGCTTTGACGGGGGGCTCCTTAGGCCACCCTTCTCCAGTCTATCTGTGGGTCAGTACCCATTCAATAAAATGATTAAACGGAAAAGAACCCACAGGTATCATAATAGAAATTGTCTCGTCACCGGTGAACCCAAATTGTGTCCTCAGGACCTCCTCATCTTCAAGGATCATTGTGTCCTCAAAATTGAGAATGTCCAAGAGTGGAACACCACCAAGTGTATTATTCGATTCGAAAATGATCTCATCACGGGCGGGAATATTGAGATAGTCGCCTTGAGTGACGATGTTTACCTGAGCGTCTGAATCTAATTCGACGGATCCCACACGCCGGGCAGCAAGCACCAGACGGTCTTCCCCAATAAATGGAATACCCTTGTACCATGTCTGATCATGAAGAAGCTGACCCTTAATGAAAGGCTAAACAAGAAGATATGAAGATCAGAATATGGGCTTTGGCCGCAAATTCCCGCAAATGCTTACATGAATTGCCCAGTTATGCTCAATTTGATTTCGAGTCTGGGCAGGACAATGTTGACGATGTTTTAGCTGCTCAATGTCTTGTGGAGTCTGAATTGAAGGGTGAAAGTGAGTTAAACCCGTCTCGCTGCATAATAAAGCGGGAAGGCGTCCTCTTGACTCACCAGGCTATGAGTACGAAGATCCTTTCGGGAGGAAGGTGAAAAAGGCAAAGAGGAAGACAATGTGCCCTTTGAAATAATTAGTGGCATTAGGACATTGTTATGCGAAATACTCACAGGCATGGTGAAGGTGGGAGAGAAGGAGCTCGAACCCACCAGAACAGCTTTATAAGGGTGGTCATTTCTAAAAATAACCGGTTTTGTTTTGTGAAATTGTACTTCTGGACCAATGGAAGGTAGGGTCCAATTCATCATTGCAGAGCCCTAACAAAAAGAAAAAACAAGAAATCTACGCGCGGTCCCTAAGGAAGAAGGTTCTGAAGAGGGGCGTTGTTGGTAGGGCCAAATGACTGACGCCAGGTTTTGACGCCAAGTGATAAGCGCAATGAAGGGCCAAGAGACAACTTAGCGCCGAGAGAATTAAACAAAGTAGCTCAGGGATTATGGTTTGCTATTGAGCAACCAGTGACATGCCTAAACCTTGGACCATGACAGCCAAACGCGCCTAGAGTAGGACTGGTGGTGGCCTAATATGACATGAATGTCTTTCATGAACCAGCCGAATGTAATGACGGCCTTTAAAATAACAGAATTCCTAAAAAGTGAGGGCAGTCATGAGTACAACTCAATTGGGCAAGGAGAAACGCGGCATACTAAGTAGGATAGGTAACTGCCGGACTTGCTGAGGTGACTTTCGAAGTGAATCCAAGTTGAATGCAGGACTTGTCAAGACTCGGGACGACCAGGCGCAAAGTTGAAAAGACCGCGCCTGCGCATTGTCATGTCATTCACCAAGTTTCTTGCAGCAGTGATGTAGAGCAGGATACAACATATACCCAGAAGATTTTGAATAAATGGAGCTGGGGCATTCGAGCGTAGGACTGTAAGATGGTGTTTGAGTCATGGAGGTCAGACACAAGCATCAAATAGCATTTTGATTCCACACCTCCATCATCTAGCCTTGGGCTTGTCTGCTTGTTCTTGTCAACTTCCCACCCCATCTATCCTATTCCAGATTATTGCATTCATTTCATGTCTGTGATGAAGGAACTTCCTGCGAACAAAGCAGTCGAGACTCTTGCCCTGAAACTTCGGCGGAGGTAGGGGAACTTTCGTGCTCCATAATTCCCACTCACCAGATCTGGCAGACAAATTGTAGGCGCGCATGCATGTGCTTTGCAAACATTGCTCGTTCTGCGGCAGGTAGTATCCAGGGCCAAGTTCAGCCAGATCGAAGAGATTATTGAACTGGTTCGGGCTGTGGGCAGACGACTATCTGAAGCCAATCCTAAAGGTTCAGACTATGTTGAACTGTTAAAAAGTATTCTATGCTAAATCAAAATCACAGAATACTCGGTAGGCAACACAGTCCGCAAGATTCTGAAGATTATGCGCGAAGAACACCAAACCACAATCGTGCACAAGGATTCCCTGGGTCAAGATATCGACGATGAGGAGTTCACTATTGCTAGTTTTGTAGCAAAGGGTCAGCCGAGACATTCTCGCAAAGGCCCTTCCGTACCTTCTTCCAAGCCGGAATTACCAGACGTCTCCGAATCAGAAGCAGAGACTGTTGACACGGCCGACGAGGACGGCGAAGAAGACCCAGACAAGCTGGCGAAGAAGATGAAACCCGTCATCTTTGAGGCGATCCAGGATGTACTTTATGAACTGGAGACCGTCTATGACAACGTATCCAAGAATGCCAAGGAGCACGTCCATTCTGAGTACATTCCTTTCCGTTCATTATTCCTATTCCCTTCCTCATGCTATCCATCTAGCGAAATCATCTTGACATTAACACCCACCAAGACAGTAATGTCGTTCCTGAAATCCGCATCCCAACATCGAAACTACACCCTCCTCATCGCCTCACCTAGCCCTCTACCCGCATCTTTCGCACCAACCTTAAATCCCGCATCGACCCAAACTTATATTGTCCCTTTTTCCTCCATTCACACGCTGCTTACGCGATGTACTAAACTTCTTCTGCCGGCACATGCCATCCTTGCTAATGGTGGCTTCTATTCACATTCTGGTGCGCGGCTGGCCGCAGAAGCCGCCAAAGCCCATTCCGTCAATGTCGTCGTTGTGTCTGGGCAATACAAAGTAACTCCCGTGATGCCCAGTGGTGCAGAGGAATACGGAGCACTTGACTTTGGATCACCGGACGATGACAGCGGAGGAGCGGTAGGAATGCATGATGGAGCTCTTGTGGACAAGACGGAGAGGGTTGTGAAACCGTTTTATGATTATGTTGGTCCGGAATGTGTGGACGTGTTCATCACTAATGAGTTAGTTTCTTTCCCCCTTTTGTTATTGACTCTGTGGCTAATGAATAACCCTGCAGTGGCGACCATCCACCATCTTCAATTTACCGTATTTTAAAAGAGTCATATGATGATGAGGACACTACTTTGTAGCATTACCCATAGAAAAAGACTTTTATATACTTGCTTTGGAGATTTTAGCAGTTACTTATCTGCGCCACCAACTGGACCCCCTTGCTGCATCAAACAGTTTCATCCATTGCAGTGAATCCAGTCATGACCTCTGCAGCCACCCGGTGCTGGAGAACACCGTTCTCATCCAGGTGTACCTCCAAACTTCTTTGGCCAGTGGAAAATTCCTATGAGGGGTAGGTTGGATGTTTTGAATTTATGACACGGAGAAGCGAAACTGAAAAACTTTAAAGGAACTCACTGGAAACTTGGATTTCGTCAATTCAACCTTCAAAGTTTCCGAGCCTTTGGCGGTTTGAATGGATGAACGTGTTTTGGTAATCCAGATAGCCGAGTCGCTCAGATAGGAAAATGAGGGCCCGAGCGCGGGTCTCATTTGACTTTGTGCTTCGACGGTTGAGCTAGCGCTTCGGTCTCCGGTCCTTGAGCTCGAGGGCAGTGGTTGGGTCTTTACCGAGTCATTGAGTACCTTCACACCACAGTGGGCCCGAGTTAAAACGACAGAAAGAGTAAAAGGTTAAAGGATACGGCGAACCAGAGCAAGTCGAAGCGTATCCCGGCCTTCTGCGGTTTGACAATCCGTCATCAAGCTTCGGAGGTACCTCATGAAATCGACCATCATTGAATGCCCTTGGGATGATATGCTGTTGAGAAGGGGCGAAAAGATAGCCGTTATTGGGTCTATCACTATCAGATTAATTTGCCGTTCTTGATTCTGGTTGAGGCAAAGTTTGGTGCCAATGAAAATGAATGAGGCTTTGAAGGGAGGATGGGAGGGCTTACGTACGTCCGGGATAAAGTTAACCAACTCGTAGAGAGTATCCAAATCGAATGCCGAGGAAACCTGGAATCTGGAAAGAACATCTGGTGCCTGTTGTCAAATAGAGACTGAGCAGATCCTGTCGGACGAACTCGGCCATGAACGCACGGTCGGGGTTCGTTGGGCCAAACTTTCTGCTAAAGAAGCATGAAAGCTCCCTGAACAATCAATCCATAAGGCCGAAGTCGTTGGTGAATCAACAAGATACTGGATGACGAGGTTGAGTACAAGGTCCTTGAATTGGTTAGCTTGACCAGCTGGATGAGAGTTATAATATACTCACAGACCGTTCAAGAGCATGAGTACCACTGATTTCAACAACTTGGGGAAAAGGGTATGTTGACAAGTCGATCAATAATGGAACTGTGTTTACGGCGTCTGCAGAAAGCGAAACCTGATTCGCTTCCACAAGCTGTAACCCAGAAGCGCCATGAGCACTGGACGCGTCAACAGCTTGATCAAAAAGCTGTTCGAGATCTAAGAGAGTCGCTGTTCCAGGAGGTAGGATGCTCAGAATTTCATACGGTGAACCGTGTTCAAAAAGAAGGGATTCAGTGGTCTTGATGTCAAGCTTGGTAAGAGCTGAGAGAAGAGCAGGAAGTGGTAGAGGATTTAGAGATCCGAGGCGCATTTTTGGTTGCTGAAGTTCTATAAAACAGGAGATGAAGGAGGAGCGTCCAAAAGCATGAGGAGAAGAGGTGCCGTGACAGTTCTAGATCAAGGTGAGCCGGCGGGACCAAAAACCAAACTTGGATCTTCCCGCCATGGTCCTGTCCTTCTCTTTGAATCGCGCCCAATTGCTCTATCTTGACACGTCATTCTTCTCTCAACAATTTGCAATAACTCGAAATTATTTGAACTTTATTCACGGAAGAACCTATCGGCCCGTCGACTAGCTTGGTCAGGCGGTCCGCGGCGGTCACCTTTGCCACCTTATCTCGTGCACGACCACTCTTCGCTTTGACGTCAACAGAAGTCAAAGCTTCTGAGCCCTTCGAGACAGAAAGTTTATCCCGGCCCACAACGGGCCGCAGAGGGAATTCATGCAAGCGTAATTGAATCTCATGGGCGGATAAATTGTTCTCTTCAAGACGCCGGTTAAGCCCTTGCTTCCAACCACCGACTATGTCACTTGGAAAGAAAATTACCCTGTATGTATTTATTTCTTTTGCTGCTATAGTCATTGTCTAACATGCTGTAGGAATAATGGGACGGAGATCCCCCAAATCGGTCTGGGCACTTGGCTGAGTGCTCCTGGAGAAGTCAAGAAGGCTGTTGAGCATGCTTTGAAAGTCGGCTACAGACATATTGATGCTGCACTCATTGTACGTTGCATATTAATTATGCCTGGAGAATAAACCTGACAAAAGACTTGTGTAGTACAAGAACCAGCCTGAGGTGCTTTGAGCTTTTGGATTCCTTGGTTGTGGTTCATGTTCTGATATTTTTTTTGACCTTTTAGGTTGCTGAAGGCATAGCTGCATCTGGTGTACCTCGCAAGGATATCTTCTTGACCTCCAAGTTGTGGAATAACCACCATCGCCTTGACATGATCACTCCCGATCTTGACCTTACTCTTAAGCAACTCGGTACAGACTACCTTGACCTCTATTTGATCCATTGTATGCGTTGCCTCTTATTTTTAGCGATTTTCTTCACTTACTTCTTCTCTATCCAGGGCCTGTTCCATTTGAACCGACTGATGACTTTGAAGAACTGATCCCGAGCCGGGACGGTTCAGGCTCGCCTGACATTGATGCCAATGCCCCAGGCATCGTACCGATTTGGCTGGAAATGGTCAAGCTTTTGAAGACTGGTAAAGTCAAAGCAGTAAGTCCTGACTGCTGCGCATCTGATGTTCCCATCGCTGAGAGAGTATGCTTAGGTTGGCGTGTCTAATTTCACGGTGAAACACCTCAAAATGCTCGCGGAAGCTAGTGATGTGGTACCGTAAGCCCCAGCCCGCTTTCGTTCTCTTTCCCACTCGGTCTGATGTTCCATTGCTTTTTCAAAGTGCTGTAAACCAGGTGGAAGCCCACCCCCTCCTCCAGCAGCCGGATCTTGAAGAATATTGTAAGGAGAAAGGCATTCATGTGGGTCATATTTGTATTGTCCCCGCAAAATTTCTGTCCGTTCAATTGCCTCCAGATCACTGCCTACTCTCCACTCGGGAACAACCTGGCCGGTCGTACCAAGCTTGTGGACACTGAAAAAGTCGTTGCTATTGCAAAGAAGGTTGGCAAAGACCCTGCTCAGGTTCTCATTGGCTGGGGTGTTTCTCGCGGCTTCAGCGTCGTCCCGAAGAGTGTCACGCCTTCGCGAATTGAGTCGAATTTCCAACAATATGTGCCCACCCCTGAAGAAGTCAAGGAGATAGATGGCCTTCTTGCGAGCGAAGGCAAAACAAGGTAAACCTCTCTCAATTTTTCCTGCTGGCAGTTCAAAGACTGAGCGGTGTATCTAGGTACAACAGACCAGCAACATATGACCCCCCTTGGGCCATTGATATCTTCGATGAACCTGAAGAGCAAGGCAACCGTAAGGCCTGGTAAGACCAGTTCATCAGAAGCGTCGAATAACGTGTACAATGCATTTTTTTGCAATTCATTGACAACCATTCTGTCTCTTTTGATCTGTTCCTTTCTTGAAGGCCAGATGAACTCTTTGCTCTCTGTGGGAGATTGGCTGGGAATGCACCACGTGAATTCATCAAGTACGCTTTTGATCCCAGCAGACAAACTACGTCCTCGTTCTTTGGCTCTTGCGTTTGGCCCAAACAGAGCGATCGCATCTCCGAGCTCTGTGTCACCGACTGCCCCGCAACGCGCGACGTTCGTTCGTTAAATGAAAGAGAGGATCCAGACCTTGATGTTCATCATTCGACGTCCTTCGACGGCGGGATTGCGAAGTCAGCGAAATTCCGACGTCTTGAATCTTTCCGCTCTTTCTACCCGACAGAGAGATTCGTGTGCACTCTCTGTATCAACATTTGGACGGGTCCAATTTTACAAACTTGTCGGACAGACTGGGAGAAGCCACTTTCATGCTTCTTTAGCTAGATTATTTCTGCTCTTGGTGGATGGAATCTTGCCTCCGAAAAGCCGTCAATTTCTTGATCCCAGTATTTCAATTTCAGAGTTGACGATCTGGGGCCGGCTGAGGATTTCTTTATCTCTCCGTCAGAGAAAAATGCTTCAATGACGTTGTCCCCTTCTCTTAGGGTCTTCTTTAACCGTTGGCACCTTGAGACCTGTCCAATCGTATCATCTCGCACTTACACGGGCGTGAGGACCGGAGTTCCTTCCTGGGGGCGGAAAGGCGAGCCATCGACCGCACTCTTACCACCCCCCTGGCTGATGCCGATTAAAGCGAAAGATGTGGTGTCCATCTCCTAGCAAGCGCTCAATAGGGAGTCATAGGTATGTCGTATGGGGAAGTTGGTCATCCCACCTCTAGCATAGAGGGCGAACGTGAGTTCGCCGGTGTGTCCCGCCGTCATTTCACCGCCAACAATGAACAGCTCGGAGGTAAAGGATCGAAAAGCCTAATTACTCACCCTACCACTCACTTTGCACGGCCCTGCACCGACACAGCCCGACAGCGCTAGTGGACACAATCATATCTGCGCTAGTCCATCCAATTAATTCTTATGATTGGTTGCAGCCCTAGCCTCAGACTATCTCATCCTGTGTTCACAGCTTTTTTGTTTTTCAATTGAGCTTAGTCCGATCCAGCTACGCTCTGACAAGGCACACCAGCTGCCGAGATGCTCCACCTTGTTGTACACCAAACCCCTACATTCAGCCTCGGCTGCGGAGAAGTAGATTGAGCGACTGGATCCGAGAGTATAGGGTAAGTTCCTGTAAGCCCCTTGAGACAAGAGGAAGGAGCGGTTTGGAGCTAACGGACTTGCGAGGTACCTCAGCCCACTTTCCCCGTTATTCTCTCGTATGGCATTCTTTCTTCACAGCAGTAGAATGTCATTTCGGTAGACTTTCCCGCACTTCTCCGAGACCGCTGACATGGCTATCGCTTGCCGTCGCATTCGCCTTGTGGGCAGGAAGGAGGAGTAAAATGACGTTTCGTCGGTCCTTAAGCATCCGACCAGAGTTCATCCCTCTGTTGAAACAAACAAGGCAAGAGTGACTTTTGAGTTATGTAACGGTGCCTCAATAACCATCCATCATGATGGAGTCTTTGTGGCCAAAGCAAGAGACTCAGAGAGAGCATTGACCCCCCCTTCGCCCGAGGGTTCTGATCTTTCTATCCCTTGAGAGAGGGACAGCCGAATCAACGCGGGTCAATCAAAGTCGAAGGAAACAGTCGGAGGTTACTATAACGGGGAAGCACTTCTACTTAGGCGTAAGACCCTATCAATATTGGAATGAAAAAAAGTATCTTTTTCGTCTGTCGAGGACCCGTTTACAGCGCCACATGGACAGAGGACCTACACACATGAGCGGGTTGGGTGATATCCCGACATCGGGGCGCATAAGTTCAGCTCTCCCTCAGTTCTTCCTCTCTTTACCGAGTTTAAAGCGTTCATCTTTCTTACCAGATTTTCCGCAAGTCAGAAGAAGAGGAAGGAAGGTCTTTTGATATCAGGGGTAAGTGGTGAAACTTTTTGTCCAGAGTGCTGAGTAGAAACAACACTCTCGCGGGATGAGAGGATAGGATTTTACACGGTGATAGAAGTTTGATACCTGAGCAGACCACGGCTCGGCAGAGGCCGCGGGCTGGAGGACAACGTCCGTAACCCGATTAGGAAGGAGTTGCATTCACATCAACTGGGGAGTGGGTCGAGTGGGCCAATGGGATCTCAAGAGTGTCATTGCATTGCGTAGCTCTCCATATTGCATGCTGTCCTTCATATGGAGCTGCGGTTACCCGCTCGTGCAGTGCGGAAGAGGGATTGCGCTAGTCGTACACTGCCCCATTCGCGATGGGCAAGAGGTTGTTATGCACGCGGCGGGGGAGCTATCGTCGAGATAGAGGGCAACCTCGTGACTGGAAGCAATTGCGTGAACTCTGTCAGACCCAAGATATCGTCACCTCATCGCAAGTAGAATGTTCTGTCCCAGGTGGGGAGCAAAAGGTTCTGACGGATGATGGGGTGATGGGAGGGGGTCCTCTTGCCAACAATTGTTGGAGAAGCCACTCGACCCATGTCGCGCCGGGCTGGTGGGAAGGCCTTTGCGTATATGAAGAGAGGCTCGGTGGCAAATCGTCTGTCCCCGTTGTCCTTGTTCCCCCCAACTTCCACAACGACCTACGCGCCAGTGACGCCTCTCTCGCTCTCGAGCACGTGTCCTTCAAACCAGGACACACTTAAACTTCTTAATTCCACCCCCAACGCCGAAATTATACTCTCAACAATGGGACGCCGAAAGATTCAGATTAAGCCAATACAAGTGAGTTACTCTATCCAAAGCATTTTGAACATCCTAGATCCTCATATCGCCTGCTCTCTAGCATGAACGAAACAGAACAGTGACTTTCCTCAAAGTAAATAGTCTTTTTTTTTCGAACTTGATGTCGGCAACCTTGTCTAATTCTGCTCGGAACCCTGAAGAGGAAGCAGGGACTGTTCAAGGTACGTCTTGTACTTCGCAGGCAGCTCGACATGAGGTGTTGACTTCGCCTCCCAGAAAGCTTATGAACTAAGCGTGCTGTGTTCTATCGATATTGCCGTCATAATCTTCGGTGTGTCCTCGCTCCACACCGCTGATAAGCATTGAGTTGTGCTGACTCCCATCTCCAGACAAGCCCGCAGGGCAACCAAAATGCTACGAGTTCTCCTCAGGCAACGTTAACGAGATCGTTAATCGGCACGTTCGGGTATGTTTTATTGTGCTGTTATGGCTTTTGGACACGTCAACTGATATAAAGCCTCTCTACTTCAGTTTGACGGCGAGCGGGACACGAAAGGCACCGCTGACTTTGTCAACGGTGGAAACAACAATCGTAAGGACGATGACGAAGAGGAGGAAGAGGAGGATTACCAAGCTAGATACGGGGGGATGAACTACATGCGCGGTCCCCATGCTCCAGTTATGGTAAGTCAAGTTACTCAGCCGTGGAAAGCTTGTTCATTGGTTCTAATTGTCCATTCTCTACAGCCTGACTACGGAATGCACCACCCACCTATGCCTGCTCATCCTTCCCTTCCTGGTTATCCACGGATGATGCCAGACGATCGCAATGGAGGAGCTCCAGTCGTCCCGGAACGCGGTCAACGTCGGCCAAGTGCAGCAAGTTACCGGCCCTACCCTGATCCTCATCGAAGAGACATGACCCCCGGTTCATACGGCGGTGGCGGTTATCCACCTAGTAACCCTTACCCTCCAGCATCGAGAGGACCCATGAATGGGTCACCTCTCATGCCAGCAACATCCCTTATGCCTCCTCACGGTTCTACCCCTCCACTTGGCCATCATCATCAGCCCTCTCACGATTCATATGGAGGCGGACATCCTGGACATCCTTCTTCGATTCTTTCAGGACCGCCGATGCCTGGCAGTGCGAGCGCGAGTCCATTCCAGACATCGACAGATCTTCTTCATTCACCGCTTTCGACTAACGGAGGTGGTTCATTGCCTAATCCCATGAGTTGGTCAGGGACGCGTGAGTTTTTTACATATTCATGCCCTGGGTTGGATTTACTGAATGCTTAATGACGTGTAGATAGCATCCACCACTCCCCCGCCTTAACACATAACAGCCTGATTCATTCTCCGCCAAGCAGCATTAGCGGCTCGACGGCGACATCGGATGCGGGTTGGTCAAATGTTGGCGGCTTTTTCCCTGATTCGGCTGGAGGTGCAGGCGGAGGAAACGGAGGCGGCCATTCGCCGTCAGGAAGTCCACACCTGGATGCCCACAATTCGCCTGTGGGACCTATCCTGCCGGTGTAAAATTTCCTTTTGACCGTTTGGTCCTCTACCTTCCCTCCCTCCAATGTGTGTCATTATTTTCTCGGTTTTTTGCTCTGGTTTGGATTGGACATTGTTATAGCATACTATAGAACTTCCAACGGGTTGGACATTTTTTCTACTTCTCATTCTTTCCCTTTCCTTTTTCTTTTCTTGGATACATTTCTGTGGATGGGAAAGACCTCCCCTTTTTTACCTACTCAAAAAGCTTCGGCTTCCCATTCCTCTCACCCTCGTCGCATCGCTCTCGCATTGTTCTGTTGTATCCCTTAAAATCGAATCTCGCCATATCATATGTACAAGTACCCAAAAACGTTTTTCTCTTATCTCTTCTTCTGGGTCTCAAAAGAATCTCACTCATTATACTTTACATATGTACCATTGAAAGATTGTATCTCTGACTTGTTGTATACGAATGAAACGACTGTTTTGTATCATATACAACCAGTATGGCATCATGTAAAAAGGCAAAACGCAAAATGCAAAATGCAACTGCGGATCCGTGAGAGCGATCTTGTTGAGCTCCTTCGCACATATGTGTGGCGTCGGTGCCGACGCTGCTTCTGAACAACGAAAATGCCCTCCTATCAACTTTAAGGAGGGGAGAGAATCTGTCATGACCACACAGTGTTTGGAATGCGCGATTTCGAGAAAGAATCAGCTTCGGAGTTATCCGTTGGGTCCTTTGGGTGATTTTGTCGGACTCGGAATTTTTGTGATAGATCAACGGCCGGCGGGTGGGTGGGTGGTCAGTGGTGTTCATGAATGTGAGACAGCAACCATCCCCAAAGGGATCTGGAAGGAGAAGAAAAATAAATGAATGTGAAAAAGATGATCGAGCAATTTTCTTTTCAAATGCTTACCTCACTGCATTCCACCCATTGGAGTGGGTGAGTGTATATGCATTGAGTACGAGGGAGAGTTTGAAACACCAACAATTCAAATCACGATTCGGAGTCGAAGCTCTGCCAGAGTCCGCGAGGAGCCACACTGGTCATAGGATGGAAGCTTATCACAAGGACAGAGCCGTTGTGCAAACGAACCTCGCTAGATCCAGGATGAATACGAATCATTGGGGGGTGAAGCACAATGATATCGGTGATTCACACCAATGCTGGGCTTTGTGGCTGGATGAAATAAGCATGGGACGCAATCCGGAGAAACCTTAGCCTGAGCTTAGCCGACTTCACTGTGTGCTGGCGGGGTTGCGCTCAAAATCAAAAGTGTTCTGATTATCGATATGACATGTTTTATCGGTGAGAGAAGGAAGAGAATCTATCTAGGAGGACGTAAAAAGAAAGGTATCCAACATGAACCAGCTGGAATGTTTGCACGAGAAGCGAAATTGAAAGTAAAGAAATCTTAAAAGAAAAATGGATGGATGTTTTCATCCCGTGAATTTAGGATAAGCAACCTCAGGACCGTGAAAAATCAAATTGGAATGAAAACGTGTGCAGGCAAACACGTTGAGGCGGGAAGGGAGGCCGTCGGGTGCAATCAGTCGGGCCAGCTTGCTCGTTACCTCTGTGACCCCCGTTCGTCGTCACATCTCTTCCCTCCATGAAACGCCATGCTGACTCTTATGTCGAAGACCTATGGACAGCGAAGCATATTCTCCCAGCAAGCGCGCGCGCGATGACGAGACTGAAGCACAACGCACAAAGCGTGAGAAGGCTGCTGAACGACAGCGACGAAAACGAGAGCGGGACAGGAATGGCGGAGTAGATCCCAAGACTTCAATGTATCCTCCCATTCCTGCACCTCCCTCCAATCTGACGCCTGATGAAGAGGCTCGAAAGGAACGAGTCAGAGCCGCAGCTAGAGAAAGACAGCGCAAACATCGTGCCCTGGTCAAGCACCGCAAGATGCAAGAATTGGGACTGGATATGGGCAATGAGATCATGCCTCCGGGCACGTCCCATGCTCAAATGGCTCCCATTCGCTACAATGTTTGGTCATCCGCAACCCTCAGGAACTCCATCAGCAGCTGGCCGCGATTGGCGCACTACCGCAAGACCCTTCACAACCAACGGTGCATCTCAACCACCCATCACAAACGGTGGCCAAACTTTTGCATCAACGCTTCTCCTCTCGTTCAGCTGTGCTCCACTGCTTAAGCAACACCTCCTGCGTAATCTTAATATGACCAACGACGAGCTAGCTAGCCTTGAACCCATTATTGCAGATGCTTGGGAGCAATGGAATCATCAGGCACGTTGGATTTTTCTATATACCTCTTTCATTGCTTGTCTCTTACCTCCTCATTTCTTGTCCGTACAGCGTCGCCTCCATTATGAAGCCGCTGCAAACAACCAAATTGCCCCTGGTCAACCTGATAACGAATTTCGTGCCCGCTTCCAGTCCCAATTAACAGCACCTACCCCATTTCAACCTGCCGTTGATCCTTCGCTTGCTAAGGAAGAGGACGCTGGATCAGGTGAAGGTGGCGGTGCCTAGGCACTGAGGCTTTCATTCCCAAACTTTGTTTTGTATTATATGAGTTTTCTATCTTATGTTAAGGACCTTTCTGCTATTACTCATATGCGTATATGTTGTACTGTCTTATCATGGAGCCATAGGTTAATGCTTTTCGACTGCACCTCTCAATGCTTTGAGTCATAACTACTGAGCTTCCATTCAACTTTAATCGACAGAAAACGCGATTGCGAACACGATGGCTGTGTGGATTTTCTTGATTTGACTACGGCGACTTTGATTTGCCTAAGCGTCCGGCTAAGCAACAAGCAACAAACAACACGCAGTGCACTGACCCCCCTGCTTCCAACCTCCCTTAGGCTGTCCTTTCTTTGTTAGATCAACGTATAGGCTCCGACTTAGCCTTTTTTCGGGTTCGTTAAACAACCATCGCAATAATCATGAACTTTGTCATTGGCCGGCGTCTGGAAGCCGTCCGTTCTCTGTTTATCCTTTCGCCGATTCGGGTTGATCTCTTCCGATGGTTTTCACTGCGTTTGGCCGTGGGGTTAGCGGCGGTTGTAAGCAAAG